>JADQAV010000047.1:136325-374042 GCA_019775845.1 Myrmaecium sp. VS I D KN 1
CCCCCCCCCCACGTTCAGCTTTGTTTGATGGGCAATTGAGACTCGAAGAAGGGCTTACAGGGCTATCTCTCCTCGATTGGCGATCAGGATCGAAGTCAGAGGTTTGGAGCCCATTGCCCCGCTTGTAGCAGCGGCGGTGGAGCTGCGTCGGACGGTGGACTGAGCATGGTGGTTTAGTATTCGAGTGAGACCGGCTGGAGGCCGACGTAAGGCTGAAAGGGAGGTCATTGTGAAAGCATGCGGCCGAGCGGTCGCAAGAAGACGAGCTTGAGGTGAGTCGAGAGAGGTGTTGAATGTTGAAGGGTGTGAGTTGGTCGCCTGGTCATTCGCGGGGTGCCTGAGCTCTCCCCGGATTCCCCCCAGGTTGCCCCGTGCAGGGGCCGAGGCTGGCGAGCACTGGTACTTAGCCGGTGCTAAGCGGGGTCATCCGGCGGGGAAGGCGGGACGGACGATGGACGATGGACGATGCGCCGCTTCTCCTCCGACTCGTTGTTGAGTACATACGTACTAATACTGAGTTGCAATCAGTAGGAGTGTGAAGTAAGTACTGTAGATTTACATAGCAGACATGCGATGCCAGCTTGGTGACATCGCTGCCTGCTTGCCTGCCTGAGTGCCTGCCTGGCCTAAGTATAGCCCTGCCGGTGTGACAGACGCGCTGCAGAGAGAGCGCAACCTACTAAATTACCTACCTTATTCACATATGCTCTTCCATTCTCTGATACAGACTGGGTTCGGCCAAAGAGGAAAGCAATTGTTCTGACTAGGTATCTCGTTAGCTTGTCAGCTGTCTGGCCGGGTAGTGAGCGCAGCAGGTCACGTCCACCTGGCGCGCCCTTGTGAGGTTTGCAAGGCACGACACCTGATACTTTTTCAGTCAGTAGTGCACTGTAAGGTAGGTACCTACAGTAGGTATGTAGGCATGTAGGTACTAGGTATGTGGTAGTACCAGGTACAGGCAGAGTGAAGTTGCCGTTCAGTAGAAGTTGGCAAGCGCGAGCCGCATTCACACTATTTCTCCGGTTCCACGGCCTTGCAACTGCCAGGACCTGACTACTACACAACCTCCCCGCCGACGAGACCTCCCCGTCTTCCTCAACACCTTGCCAACAACACGAGAATAGCGATCGAGCGAGAGGCGCGCTCATAAATTGCGTTGTCCAGCCCATTCCGGCCCGGTCATTTGTTCGTGCTTCACTTCGCCAACTTGCATCTGGAGAGCGCCAGTGTGCCGGTGCGGCGAGGCAAACAAGCTTCAACAACCGATTGCGCCTGCAGCACCGTTGTTCCTTCCAACCAAACGCCCGCGTCCGTGACAACGACTACTAAGCTTCACCAACAACCGAACACGTACCTGATATACACCATCCCACCATACCGCGCAATTCAAATACACGATCCTATCCAATCTTCTGCTTACCCACGCTCAATCCTCCGCCATGTCCGACTATGGCGACTTCGAGGACGACTACGATTTCGAGTTCTGGGACGTAGACGGTTTCGGTTACGTGGAGGAGGCCTATCACCCAGCTGTACGTACCCTTCCCCGTGTCACCTCGTTCCCATGCGCGCCGCATGATCGGTCCCGCGCACGGGATCAAATTGATGCACCGAGCCGCTGACGGGCACGCCCCCCCAGGACGATCTCGCCGAACGCGCTGTCGCGTCACCCCCTCCACCTGACGGTCCGCTTCCGGATGGCTACGAGGACTGGGATCGCTTCGACTACTGGTACGAGATCGAGGAGG
Organism: Myrmaecium sp. VS I D KN 1; assembly: GCA_019775845.1. NCBI lineage: Eukaryota > Fungi > Ascomycota > Dothideomycetes > Valsariales > Valsariaceae > Myrmaecium > Myrmaecium sp. VS I D KN 1. The sequence continues at coordinate 138,074 of JADQAV010000047.1, forward strand.
GTGACGGCGACGGGTATGAGGACCGGGAACACGGCGCCGCGCGTGACGAGCCGTTGATCGGGAGGAAGAGGAAGCAAGCCTCGTCCCAGGGCCCGATCACGTCGAAGAAACAACGGGTTGGCGGTGAGATGGGGCGGGGACCGATCGCCAGGCCGGTCTCACCGGCGCCCACCGTGCTCTGGCGCTCGTGGGAGGACCGTCTGAGAGAGCCGACCAGGAAGACGATGCCGAAGCCGGGCAAGATGTACGCCCTGCTGAGCGACTGGAGAGATCGCTTCGGGGATGACAAGACGCCTGCTGAGGTCCTCAGACAGTACCGCGCGCCACGCGGGAAGAAAGCAGCGGTTCAACTCGTCCCGCCCTCGCCTCCTTCTGACGATGATCAGGGTTCAGAGGAGGAGGATGTAGAACCCTTCAGTGTCGAAGCGTTGCAAGCTGCATTACAGAACAGGCTCGCTGCCACGGGAGGAATCCCGGAAGGCTTCGACTCTACCCGCCTTCTCCAGTGCGCCATGCGTATGTTGTTGGCAGAGGGGGACTCGGACGACGTCCTGGGGGAGCTGGCGGAGGAACTCCTCGTCCAACCAACCGAGGAGAATGGAGGCATATCTCGATGGCTCGCGCAGCAGGTCGAAGCCTCGAAAGCCAGCCACGGTGGTGAAGCACCGACCGAGCCGGATACGGAGACCGATCCCTACGATCCTACCCTGTCGAATGCGCATATCGCATATTCACTTCTCGCGGACCAGGGTCCGTCGACCAGCGCTGGCACGACCACCTCAACCAGCAGCCTCCCAAGCAAGCTCTCAAACGCTCCTCCGACAGGAAACGCCAAAAGCCCACGCAGCTCCACCGCCATTCCCTCGAAAGACACGCCTCCTTCCACCGCAACACCTCACCCTCCCACCACGCAAACCCTCCCTTCAACGACAACAACGATGAAGAAGCCATCCAACCCCACCGCCGCCCCTGCGGCGCCGCCCCGGAAGCGCAAGGCGATTGACCAAGAGGATATCGAGAACGTGCCCGCGTCGCCGCCGAAGAAACGGGCTGGGTCTGGCAGGAGGACGTTTGATGCGCCGACGGCGAGTAGCAGGGCGAAGGCGACTCCGGCGGCTTCGGTGGCGGAGGTGAGGGCCACGCGAGTGTTGAAGGGGCGGGGGGTGTGATGGGGGATGGGGGATGGGTGTTTGTGGTGGCTCTTCCACTTTTTCTCTCTCCCCTTTTTTCCCCTTTTTAGCTTGCCTTTCGGCTTGTGATGGCCGTGCTCGTATTATGTTACTGGCCGGGTATGTATAAGGGGTATTCTTTCTGGGACTGGGAGGGAAGATGGACATCTTCTGTGTGGATTGTCATACTGGGTCTGGCGTTTTCTTTGGGATGGATGGATGGGCTTTGGAGTCGGAATCGGAGGTTCATGAAGGGATGGATGGAGGGATGGATAGGCGTTACTTGTTGCTCTTTCTTTGATTTCTTCCTCTTGTTACGACTTCACGGTTAATGCCCACGGTAACGGGTGAATGATGGAAGAAATCGAAGGCCCTCCCTCTGCTGTGCGGGATATGCGTGTCAGCTCCGTGATTCGCAATGAAGGGACTCTATCCTTCTCTCTGTTCTTGTGGATTATGTAGAGGATAAGAGATCGTGGTATGTTACTCGCCTCAACCCGACCCAATCGCTCTGACGGGGTCATGGTGTTGCTGCTCCGCTGACTGATTGACTGACTGCTCCCGTACCTAACCTGCACATCTCTAGGGTGAGGTACCCGTACCCTCCCTACCTTAGACACCAAATATATTGTATGTACCTATGTAGATACCTACCGACATGTCCAAACAATTGAAACATGCTGAACCCAGAAACCTTTCGTGCGCAGTGCAACAACTGTTCCCCTCCTCAACCGACCTATGGATCGATGAGCAGGCAGGTACATGTACAATTGCAGGTGATTGTAGAAGGACATTGGGTATATAAACACCCTCCTCCTCCCATCGCCCTCTCTTTCCTTCTTCTTCCTCTTCCTCCTCCTGCTTCACCACCCGGAAGACATTCCGTCCGATTCGACCTTCTTCCCCACCAAAAACAACCTCACCAGCCCCACTCAACCGACACACGGACAGGTGGCTCCGACGACCGAAGCGCCCCCCCCCCTCTTCCCCCGCCCCCGCTGTCGTCATCGCGCTCCTATTTAGTCGCTCTTGAGGAAGCCTTGTTGTTGTTGTTGTTGTTGTTGTTGTCTTCATTCACGGCTGGTCGCTCACCCGGACTACTACTACTACTGCTACTTGCTTACCTTACCCCTCTTTCATCGGTGCTACGCTCACTTCACTGCATCTGCGATACCACCACCGCAACGAACTACTACTACTACCACAACAGATATCTCGCATCGCAACCGATCATCATGGGCAAGGTGAGTTACACAGTTACCAGAGCCCCAACCAACATCATGCAATCACACCCGACCCCAAACTCACCCCCACCAACCCGAGCAACAGGTCAAGTGGATCCTCTTCGACTGCGACAACACGCTCGTGCTCTCCGAAGAGCTCGCCTTCGAAGCCTGCGCCGAGCTCGCCAACGAGATCCTCGCCGCGCACGGCCGACCCGAACGCTACACCGGCCCGGAACTCCTCAAGGACTTCGTCGGCCAAAACTTCCGCGGCATGATGGTCTCGCTGCAGCAAAAATACCACTTCAGCCTGTCGGAAGACGAATTCACCGCCTACGTCGACCGGGAACTCGGCAAGGTCGTCGAGAAGCTCGAGCGCTCCGCGCAGCCCTGCGACGGCGTGCTCGCCCAGCTCGAGTCCCTGCACCACCACAACCCTCACTACGGCCTCGCGGTCGTGAGCTCCTCCGCCCTCCCCCGCGTCCACGCCTCCCTCCGCAAAGTCGGCCTCGACCGCTTCTTCCACCCGGAGCACGTCTACTCCGCCGCCTCCTCCCTCGCCCAGCCGACCTCCAAGCCCGACCCGGCCATCTACCTGCACGCCTGCCGCGAGTTGGGCGTGCGTCCGGAGGAGTGCGTCGCGGTGGAGGATTCGCGCTCGGGTGCCACGGCGGCGAAGAATGCGGGGATCCCGCTGATCGGGTATGTGGGCCCGTATGGCCCTGAGGAGCGGGAGCGCATGGAGAGGGTGTTGAGGGAGGAGTGTGGGGCGGTGGTGGTGATGCGGCATTGGAGGGAGTTTCCGGAGGCGTTGAGGATGGTGGAGGAGGGTGGGGGGAAGTTGTGAGGTGGGAAGGGGGGGTGGGATGTGGAAGGGGGGTGGATGCTAGGTGCATGCATGCTTGCTCCCTGGGTTTTTAGTTTGGAAAACGAGATCGACATCGAGATTAGTTTCCATGTTCCCGTGGAGATAAAGACAGCGAGAGAGAGAAAGACAACGATCTAGTTGAACGATATACTTGAACAGATGATTTTCCACACAACGAAGGACTAGAGCGCGACGGAGAGACGTAATAACATGACTCCATGCACCGTCTTATACTCGTACACGGATGCTCGCAGTTGAATGAATCGGTTTGAATCGAACAGAATAAGATTAGACGGACACATACATACATACGACACACCCCCTCAATCCCGTCGCTATCTACATCCTGCATCGCCAAACTGTGATTCGCCGGTGTTTATCTATATCCGCGTATCCGCATGTCCCGTCATCGTACTGTACGCATATGCATATCCATATCCATACTGGTAAGTAACTTCACGGACGGCCCGCCCCACCACTCAACCACCAACCACCAACCAGCTCGAGGATGCAGGGTTGGAAGATGGCGTCGAGTCATCGATCGCACAACATGCTCAAGTCGCTGATGGCAGTCTCGCTCGGGAGAAAGGAAGAAAGGGAGAATAAAGAAGGGAGAGTGCGTTGTTTCTCTCTTCCCGCCGTCTTCTACCTCTTGCACTCAGATCAGAAGGGGGATGAAGAGCAAAGGACAAATTCGTTGCGTGTGATTTCAGTGGTGGTGGTGACTAAGGTACTGTAAGAAAGAAAGGAGAATATGAAGAGAAAACAAGAGCCTCGTGATGACATGGCGCTGATGTTTACCACATCAACAACAACAACAACAGCACCGCATCACAAAAAGCCATCATGAACCACGCACGGTGCAGCTCTCACGGTCTGGTTTGGTTTGAAATATCTGGTCTGCAAATCCGTAGGGGAGGGGAGGGCAGTTTCTCATTTTGTTTTCTTCCCCTCTAACAAAAAAAAAGAAGAAGAAAAATAAAAAATGGGACATCAAAGTGGGAAAAAGGGAAGAGGAGGGGGTATCATATACGCGCGATTAGAGGAAGAGTCCCGAAAGTGATCATTTTTTCGTTCGGTCTGATAACCGGTGCAATCCCAACGCAGCATGGACGAACACCAACGGTCGCCATGGATGAATGCGGGAAAGGATGGAGGGCAGGAGGCGATGGTGGAGCAGCGTGATGATGCTACGGCTCGTGTACTCGAGCATCGTCGGATAGTTTCCGAAGCTAACGCCATGGCAGCAGAAACATTCGAGCCAGTCTCATCCATCGCGGATGGTATCCTATGCGTGAAGCCGACCGTTTAGGGCGAAGACTCGCGCCTGTTCTTCTTGCTTCGTTCGATCCACTTGCGCTTCCCCACGCGCGTTTCGAAATGCGGAGCGACCGTAGGGACGTCCTGGCCGGCTGCGACTATGGCGCTGTGCATCTTGTTGCGATAAGCATCCACTAAAGACGGTCAGTATCCTGGATTCGATCAACCGGAAAGCACCATCACTTACGAGACCGCTGCAGGAACAGAGTCCGGCCGGCAAAGACTCGGCTCTGGCTCCAGCTCATCCGGTATCCAAGGTCGTTCAGCGTGATCTCTTTGCTGCGCTTCGCACGGGTGATGCGGGGCTTCGCCAACTTGGTATCGGACCCATCCAGCATCGGGACCGGGACCAACGTCCGGCCGGTCAGAGGTTCGGTGGACTTCTCCGGTTGTTCTGCGGCCTCGTCGACCGGGTCGTCGAACATGCGGCTTCCGCGAGGAGAGGCCGGCGGCGACTGCATCTGCATGTCGAAGTACGAGCGCGGAAAAACGGAGTTGTTCTTCCGGTAAGAGTCCGGCATCTCCGCCATCTTGACTTGGTCGAGGGTCACGCGGACGCGGACGCGAGTGCCGCGCTGGGTGTCGTCGACAAGAATGAATTTGCGTCGCTTCGAGTCGGGAAGGTCTCCGAACAAGGCCACATTGCGCTCGTCGTTGTCTTGCGTCGAGGTGGTAACGGCGCTCGCGTGCGACGGTGCGTGATGTCCATCAGCATGGAGTGGCGGGATCGCCGAGGCGGTCATGGATGATGGAGCGGGTGGGTAGTTGGGATAGAAGTTCTGAGCATGGCGCACTTCGCTCTCGCCCTGGCCGCTGGGGGCCTGGTGGTGATGAGTACTGGTTCCATCAGCGTAAGCGGTACCGGCTAAATAGGAAAAACAGGTTAGCTCCACGTTCTCAATAATACCTACAGGGGGGTGGGTTGCGGGTGTGATTGGTTGTGCATGACTGAAGACTGCGCGGGAGCCAGGGGGCAGATCACATCAAGGATAATATACATGATGGCAAAAAAAGAAAGACAGTGTGTGTATATCATTTCAAACCCATCAACAGGCCGCAAATCACGCGCATCACATCTGGTGAAACATACCGCTAACATCATCATTACCACCTGGTGGTCCGCCTGAATGCTCATGGTGGTGGTGCAGTTGTGGACCGCCGAGTCCCATATTGGCCTGCCGGGGGCCGGGTGCCGGAGGAAGACCGGCTGAATTAGGAATGGCCGCCGCACCCGGGCCTGCTGCTCCAATATGCGGGTTGTGCTGTGCTGCTTGAACCGCCTTCCTGTTGTTCATCTTCGCCATCCTGCGGACTCTTCTGCTCCGTAGGCGCGGGTCCTGGTTGCTGTTCCTCCAGCTATCTACAGCTCGCTGAATGAGTCCTCGCTTGCCGCGCAGACAGGCATTTAACTGAGCCAGGGCCCAGCCCACGGTGTTGCACTCCGACTCGTAGTGCAGACGGTTGCCCTTATACTGTTCTTTGCTGCAACAGGCGCGCGGATAAACGCAATTCTCCGTCTTGAAATCCTGAGGAAGCTCGTCCACATTGACGGACTCGACGTCGCATCGAATCGTGTACTCCATCTTGACGCGGTCTCGGGAGTACTCAAATGCGATCCACTGAACGCCATTCTGGTCTTGTCGTACGACAAGAGGCGTGGTCGCCGGGATAGGCCCCGGAGCGGCGTTAGGGTTGACGTTGGACCCTTGAGGAGCTCCGGCATGTGCGCTACCAGGCGGTCCTGCCGAGGTCGCTTGAGTGCCTAGTCCTGAGGGGGGCCGCTGGAGCGGAGGCTGTGCCATGCGCTTTGGGCTACCGATCGCTCCCGGTTGATGGGATGCCTGATGCGGCATCGTCTGAGCTTGCGGATGAGGCATCATGAGGGGATTTTGCCCGATGTGCGGTGGTTGCGATACGGGATGCTGGTAAGGCGATTGTTGCTGCATGGAGTACGGCTGCGAATAGTACATAGCCTGTGTCAGCGGCGCAGGTGGCTGTCCGTAGATTGGCCGTCCGTGCGGGTCATGTTGAGGTGACTGGACGGATGCGGGCGAATTGCCCTGCGGAGTCTGATAGATCGGAGGGAATTGGCGGTTCATCGTTGCGGCGGCCATTAGCTCTGGTGTTTCTGTAGCGCATGTCAGCCTTGTACACAGTTTGACATCGGACATCGGTAAAGCAGGGTTCCGCCACACACGTGACTTGGCCTTACGTGACACGTAGAGGATTGCTCCACCAACGTGTATAACACGAGGAAGCACGTACCTGCGGATGAATAGTTTCCTTGGGCAGCCTGAGTGCTATATGAACTTGGATGGGCCGAGTAATAGGGCACCTCTGGTGGCGGTTGCTGCTGTTGTTGCTGATGCTGTTGCGGTTGCTGCTGCTGCGTTGGCGGGCCCGGAACGGAGTTGACGTAGGGCGATTGGTGCTGAGGTGGAAGAGAAGGGTTGGACGGGTGAGCAGGAACGTAGGATCCCTGCGGTGGCTGAGGCGGCGGGGGATGTGAGGCTTGGGGTGGATGAGGTGAGTTAGAGATGTGCTGCTGATGATGATGCTGGTGCTGCTGGTGCACAGCGCTGGTCCTCGGAAGCTGAAGCTGCAGAGGCGGCGGCGGTGGAAGGCCGTGCGCCACGCTATTTGTTTGCTGCTGTAGAACGCGCACCTGTTAGCCACTCTGCCTTGGGAGGTTGTTGGACGGAAGGAATATGCGCGCGAATGAGGTGAATGATTGTAGTAAGTAGGTAGTAGCTCTAGCTGATCGAGTGGAGGATGGGAAAGAGCGGAAACCCTGCATGCGACATGAGGAGGGAGAGCCTTGTGCGTACCCGAGACGAGACGAGCGGAGCGGAGGAAAGGGTGTGGTGGAGAAGGGACAGGGCAAGGCGAAGCCAAACGGAAAGCAGGGAAGGTGAAGATATACAAGACAGGTAGCGTACCAAGCGGCACGGGACGATCGACGGAGAAGAGAGGATTGCGCCAACGGGAGATGCTCCAACCGAGCGGGTAGGACAGGATAGGGCAGGATAGGATAGGGTTAAGGTGTGAAGGGGGAGAGCGGGTAGGAGAAGGAAGAAAGGATGAGCCCAGGTACTCTTTCACTGCTGACGTGAAAGGGAGAAGGGGAGAGGAGGGGGGGGGGGGGGTGGAACTTGTGGTCGGTGTGGTGAATGTGGATGTGGTGGGATCAAACGAAAGAGATATGCGAAGCGACAGGGCTGCGACTCGGGACGGGGATTTGCCAGGATATAAGAAAGGGGCGAGGAGAGCGGAAGACGAAAGGAGAATGGTGAAACGGCGGATAAATGACAAGACGGTGAGAGGCGGTAAAGTGTGTGACTTGGTGGGCGGGTAGAAGCTCTTTCGAAACGGCAACAGGCATGGATGGCGCTGCTTTCGACCGTTGAAAGAGAAGCCCGACGGGTGAGAGGGACGTGAGGGAGGTGAAGGGACGTGAGGAGCGTGAGGGACGTGAGTGGATGTGTGAACTGGACCGTGTAGTGCTCGAAGGTGGTGGAGGGCGCAGGGGGGTGGGTTAGAGGGAGAGAGAGGGGTGGTTTTGCAATCGTGCGCTGCATGCCGATGCGTTGCGTGCGCGCGTGCGGGGGTGTTTTAGAGTGAGATAGCGGGTCATCCTGAGCGAGGGGGATGGAGGTGGTCGGGTGCTAGTGCTTGTGCTTGTGCGTGTGCTTGTGCTCGTTCGGTGCTGACCGGGGGATCCCGGCGAGGGGAGGGGGAGCGACAGGAGGAAGAGGGTGAAGCCAGGGAAAAAAAAAGCTTGGCGAGGAAAAAGGACCTACCATGTCGCTTGCTTGATCTTGACGACCACCAGGCTGGGGGACAACCGCTGACGGGTTGACGAGGGCCTCGACTGGGGGGGCGGGGGGGGGGGGGGGGGGGGGNNCCCCCCCCCCCCCCCCCCCCCCCCGGAGGACGAACGGTGGTGGACGGGCTCGCTACCTCAGGTCCTTTCTTCAATGCGCTATGCGGCGCAGGTGCGAGCGTGGGCGTCGGCGCGGGCGTGGGCGTAGGCGCAGGCGTGAACCTGGGCGTGGACCTGGGCGTGGGCGGGCGTGGGCAGGCAGGTTGATGCACGCGTGGAGAGGCTGATGCATGCAACTGCTGGCCTAGCAGGGAGCTTGTTGCCTACTGCTACCTAGGAGCTTTGCCCGGTGCGGGTGGTGTGTGTGGTGCGGTCGGGGTCAGGGCCGGGATCGAGAGAACCACGGGAACGCTGGAACGCTGCAAAACGCTGGGACGGATGCTGGGACGGACGCGGTGACGCGGTGACGCGGTGACGCGGTAACGCTGGGGACGCGCAGGGGAAGGAGAGGGAGAAGGAGGAGAGTGGAGGATGAGTTCGCTGCTGCTGGAGATAGACAGCTGCGAACCGACGGTGGTGCTTTGCCTGAATAAAAAAAGTAGAAGAGGTGAAAGAATGCCAGCGCGAAAAGGCGACCGTGCCAGAGCGGAAGCGCCAAAGTGCCACAAGTGCCAGAATAGCGGACCGATGATGATGCTAAAGGAAGCCAATGACCCTGCCACCTTGCTGTCAACCGACGGGACGAGAGACGATGGACGATGGACGACAAGGACAAGACTGGACGTTGGCGATGGCCACGGACGAGAACCGACTGCGACAGGAAACAAGAGGGGGGGGGAACCGACGACCGATGACACAGGCGAGGACGGGGGAACGAGCAGGGAGGCACCTCACAAGATCGTCCGCCACACAAAGGAGCCGGGCCTTCCTTATACCTCCGGAAAGCCTGTCCGCCCCCCTCTGGCGATGCGACACATGGGGACGTTGGTATAATCGGCTCTCCGCGCTGGCTGCTGTTGCGCTTGGGAAAGCTTGGAGCCCGTCCGAGCCTGTCCCGTCCCGGATTGGGCCAAGAGGGGGAGGGGGCCATGGAACGGCTGGCTGGCACGGCTGGGCTAGCAGGCCAGCCGACCTCGACCGAGCAGGCCTAGCACCGACCGGGGGCCGACCAGGACCGACCAGGCTGGAGCGTGGAGGTGGTGGAGGGAGTAGTGAAGGGGAGACAGCGGCCTGCCAGGTCCAGTAGCAGCCCGTCTCGCAACGGCCTGCTAGCCCACCATGCCGCCCACCATGCCGCCCACCTCCTGGTGCCCCCCAGCCAGGGCCACCGCCGGCCTGGGCAATTTCAGCACACCAACCTCCGCCCGTGCCCATCGGTGACCCGACCAGTCAGCCAACCCAGCCAACCCTCATCCTGATCAATCCACTCGGTCCACCCAGAGTCCATCATGCCTGCACCATCACCGTCGCAATCGCCCATCGCCCATCACCCATCGCCCATCGCACGCCTCCACTTGCTCCTCCACTCCCCTTCCCGCATGAACGGGGGCCATCCCTGTCGCCCGTCGTGCGCCCCCCCTCCCCTGTCCGAACGTCCTTGCGATTGCGGTTCCGTGGTCCGCCAGTCAAAGTGATGGACGACGGCGGGTTGAGTGAGTGGGACCCCACCCAGGGCCCATCCTGAAATAAACTCGAAACCCCCTAACGCCCGCCCGCCACAAGCCACACTCCCCCCTGACTGGCTGGCCCATCCCCGGACCCAGCCGGTTCGGCCCCATGTCCTGCCTGCAGCCACGGCGTCGCTGCCTCTTCCGGCCTAACGTCCCTCTTTTTTTTTTTCCCGCGCCCCCTCGTCGATGCCAATGCCGACGATGTCTACGACGACGACGACGACGGCGATGCCCGCGCGCGCGCGCAACAGAAGACGAAAAAAGCGACGATGATAATCACGATGTTGATGATGAAAAGAAAGCAAGAGAAAAAAAGTCCCGATCACACCCCAATAACCGCGGCGGATGCGCGCCCACCAATCCCGTTCCTCTTCCTCTTCCTGTTCCACTCCACTTCCCGCCCCCCCCCCCCTTCCCTCCTTCCTGGACCAAGGGGACCTCCGTCCCCGATCACCCCTGCCTCATGTCCACTCCGCCCCCTGTGTAACGGCTGGCAGGCAGCCGCCGCCCGGGAATGACAAGGATCGAGGGAGGGTGTGTGTGTGTGTGCGCGAACGCAAACACCCGTCCATCCATGGCGGAGGCTCCATCAGGCAAAATGCAAAGACATTCACGATATCGATGGAGGACGATGGGACCGGATGATCGAGTCTCTCAGCGCACACGCACACACACTCTCTCTCTCTCAATTTCTCTCTCGTTCAGCATGGGTAGCAGCAGAGTGGGGGTCCGTTGAGAGAGGGGCATGTCAGGGCAAGCAAGAAACAGGAACGCATCAGCATAGCAAGGAAGAGACCCGCCGTTCGCTACCTGCCTATTGTACCTCACTAAAAACCACCTACCCGACCTAGCTAGCACGGTACCCTTAGGGTAGGTACTAAGGTAGTCGCTCAGCGAGGCATCCACGCCGTGCGGGTGCGCTACACACACGAGTGTTTGGATGCATGGATGCATGGATGGCAACCACCAAATCCAAACGGCTTTCCTTCACCCGTTCTCGCTCTCCTCATCCCGATCAACCATCGATAAAATCATCATCACCACCGCAGTCATGCAACAACAACAATAAAACGAGAACGAGGAAAAACAGCCGTGCGTCGAAAAAACGAGGTATGTAGTAGTCGCTCACCTCTCTACATATAACTCCGAACCGATACTCCCATCTCCGCCGCGCGCCTCGCCGCGATCGGAAAACCCGCTCGCTGATCATCATCATCATCATCACCATCATCACCGCCATCACCAACACGATCCCAACCTGCCATCTCGCAAACCCACACACCCGCATCAGGAAAAGTCCGGCAGGGGAAGGGGCGGGCGGGCGGGCACGAGGTACCCGCATAGCTGCGCTTTGCTCTCTCTCATCGAGAGTCGTTTCGCGTGGTGGAATCTCCTGGCTTACTAATCGTGTGTGAACAGGTTTCTGTGTCTGCGACACGCGCGCGCGGGGGCGCGGGTGGGCGCGTGGATCGCGCGCACATACTTTGTACGCGTGTTGAGAGTGAGTGAGTGGGTGGTGGGGTGTCCCGTGCAGTCTCGCGGCGGCTGGGGCTTTGACGGGAAACGGCTAACGGCTGGCGACGGTGGACGGTCTCTCTCGCTCTTCCTGTACTTCGTAGGAAATACTGTAGACAAAGAAGAAGACCGTACATGTCCCTATAGAATGGGCCTGGGGTTATGTGTGAACATACCTATTTCGTGGACGCGATGTGCCGCGGATAGGTACTGTTGAACATCGTGATTGATTGGTGAATGATCGGTTGATGATTGATTAATGATTGCAGTGTTCGATGAAAAATCAATGCCTGCGCGCCCTCTAGCCGCCGAACTCATACCGAGTACTCATCCATCTGATGATGTCCGGCACATTCGCAAGCGAGCAAGTCCATCACGCCGGGTACAGATATCGCGAGACACCGAGATGGATGGGACGCGAGACACCGAGGACTGCTTCCGCGGAAGCTCGACGGGTATCCAGACTCACCTGCTTCCGCAGCGCACCTCGAAGCGTGAACAGTATGGCGCGATGGGGGGATGGGATGGAGGGGTCCACATCCATGCCTGCTCCTTCGAACCCTCTTTCGTTCGCTCGTTCTTCAGCCTCGCTTCGAGAGCCGAGGGGATGATGTCGACCGTATAGGGGCGCACGAAGGACTTACCGTACGTACGTATGTACGCAATCGAATAGGTACATGTACCTATAAAGAATTATATATCTATGCCTGTATTCGATGAACAACATGCATGCATATTCGCTTGCATAATACGGAGTACTCCCCACCAGCCTACTATTATGTTCATTAATCGCCTCCTTTCCCTTCCCCTCGCTAAGAACATCATAACAAGAGAGATGCACCGGATGGTGTGGAGGTGGCATGTTTACATACATACGTATCATACCTTCCATCCGGCACCTCATTGCTGGAACCTCCCTGGGGCAACATTTAAGGTATGAAGAACGAGTGAAGTCCCTGCCCCCGGCGCCTCTTCTCCCCTTTCCCCCACCCCCGGCCGGCCGGCCCGCTGCCGCATCGCACATGCGCGGGAGCGGAACAGGGGAACGGTCGATGAGGAAACCGCTCCCGTTTGTGGACTCTCTTCGTTTTGTCTCTCTCACCCTCGGCTGGAAAAGAGCGGGTCGAGTTTTCTCGGTTGGATTCGGGGTGCATGTATCGGTAACTTCCATTCTATAAGCGATCCGGTATGTACGTTAGGACGGGAATGTCTAGGTACCAACTGATGTAGTCACTAATAAGGTGAGTCCGTTCCTCGCTCCGCGGACGTCCGGGGTGGAGATGTGGAGGGCGGGAGGACGGGAGGGGGCGGGAGACGAGGCGCGGCAAGGCGAGGGGGGGGGTACCTTAAGGTAGTTTCGACTTCTGGTTTCTCTTTTGGATGGGAGGGAATGGAATCTGCATCCCTATAACTAGGTATCTCCTTTTACTCGGCTGGACCGCAGCCTTGCGGGTCGGTAGGCTCGAGTAGTATGTTGGTACCATTCCTATCTATACATACTGTATATATTTCTCGACACCTCTTTATCTTGATTTTTGTTTCGTCCACCTTTCTTCTGTATGGATTGAGGAAGAATATACATACGGAAATAGAACTTTCAGATCCTCTTGCTGCCAGTATCCCAGATGAAGACTTTCAGGTCGTTAGCGGTACATTCGCCGCGGAGCGCAGGGTCGAGGTCGAGGGTGTGTGTGGGGGGGACGGGACAAGGTTCGAGTTCCCGTTCCCCCCCTCCCTCCTTCCGCCTGGGCAGAGCAGGGAGGTGGGAGGCAGGGTAGCCTGGACAGTTTACTCGAGGGGTTCCCGTCCCCTCCCTACCCTGCCTTGCCCTGGCCTCCCGAGCATCCCGTCGTCGACGCTAAAGGACCAAGGGTGCACCGGAAAAGTCGTGGCCCCGCCAGAATCAATCAGTCAATACAACGCCTATACACCAGGGCTTAACACCATAATTAGAGCTCTTATATAGAGCGAATAAATACTAGTAAACGATATTTTATTATAGATAAACTCTCTATAGCCCTCAAAATGGTTTTCGAGTATATATCTAGTGGTGATTTATATGGTTGAAAGGTCGCCAAGACGTTGGCAGGGCCATGACTTTCTCGGTGCACCCTTGGACCCTCGAAGGAGCGGGTGCGCGCGCGAGATGGTGAGATGTGTAAGCCGTCGCCGGACAGGCTATGGTGGACGCTTTCCCTCGACGAGCAGCAGCAACAGGAAGAGAGCAGATCGAACGGTCCGTTGTAAAAGAAAGGGAGATGAACAAATCGCGTGCCTCTTTTTCGCTATAGATAGTAAGTGCTAAGCTCCGTCTCCATTTTAATATTGTAACTTGATTTTATATTTCCTTTTTCCCTGATTTGATCATCGACGTGAAGGACTGGCACTGCCTTGCCTGCGGTGCCTGCCAGCCTGCCAGCCTGCCTCCTCCAGGATCCGGACCCTGGTTTCCCGGCCGCGGATGGTGGACGGCCGGGGGGGCGTTAGGTTTTCTGGTGCGGGCCGCTGCAGGGAAGGGGCGGAGGGGGACCCTTGCGGCGGGCGTTGGCGGCGACGACGACGAGGTGCATGTGGGCTGTTCCGTACGGTACGAGTACATGCTACCAACGAGGTTTTCCGGTGCAGTATTTTATTGTCGACTACCGCTTACTCAGACTGCAGAATGCGGATGATTCTGCAGGCAGGAGAAGGTTATTTTTTTGCTTTTCTAGGTTAGGTTCATATGAGAGGAAGGTCGAGGCGGACGGATGGTAGAGACACAAGGCTGACCACGTTCTACGAGGGAAATGCTCCCTCGACAACATCGCGAGCACAAACGATATGTCCGTCTGTACACACAACCCCCAGCTGCCGCTCTTCGTACAGTACGATTTATATATGTGTAGCGACCCGAAGTGCGAAAAGAACGACACAAACAAAAGATAGTAAGTATATGTACAGTGTATTTCCATCGCCGGTGGTTAGCTTACGCCATGCATGTGGCTTGAGAGCCTGGTTTACACGAATGAAAGACCGTCCCGAGGCTGTTTTTCCCTGCAACAAGGCGTGCATTATGCAACGCTAACCACCGGCTGCGCCAATACACTGTATATGCATACATATGTGGTGGCTCCGCTGGAGGAGGTAGGTTGTGGCGCGTCCGAAGCCATTACGGTCCGTTCGGAGGACAGAGAGAGGTACGGCGTACGGCGTACAAAATGTGCCACACAGATATGAACATAACCGTGCAGATCTTTCTTTCTTTCTTCTTGTGTCCGCTCGGTTGCTCACTTTCTCGCCTTCCCCCCTGGTGCGCGTGGTCCTCGAGTCTTTCCGACCTCCGACTCTCGGTGTTCACGATAGACGAGCAAACGAGCTAGAGATATGAGGTGGGTTTGTGTTGTGTTGTATTCTGTTCTGTTGTGTGGTGTTGGATAGCAAAGATCCGGCTGCTCGCAGGCAGTGTCGGGTCAGAAGAAGGATGCTCCCGGATGTTGTTGTCCTCGTACAGTACAGTAGAGGCAGGACGACATTTTTTGTGTCCATAGGAGTAGCGTGCTATTCGTTGGTCGTTCGTTCGACCGAAGCACCGCGGAACGGGCACATGCATATTATTCATTCATTCATTCATTCATTCATTCATTCATTCATTCATTCATTCATTCATTCATTCATTCATTCATTCATTCATTCATTCATTCATTCATTCATTCATGTGGCGAAGCTTTTCTTCATTTCTACCTCCCACCCCTTCCACCCGATTGTCTACTACCTCTAAATTACCCATCAGCGGACAAGAAAGTTCCTGTAGTACTCCTGTACGCCCTCTCACGTGCGCGATTCCCGAGCCTCGTAACACAGCAACTCATCCCTCATCAGCGAGCAGCCACGAAGTTGCTTCCTCGGAAGTGCGCGACCATGGATAGGCATGGCGCATGATCTGGGGCTCAACATGATCCGGCCGTCTGCTTTTTGCGATCGCGCTCCCTTTGCATTGCGTTGCTTTTCTTTCTCTCCTCAAACATGCGCGCGCGAAGACAGGAGTGATAGTAATAGACCATTCACCGAAGCCTCTACAAATGGGTGGATGGGATGGGATAGTGAATGGATACCTTAGTACCCTCCCCCCACCCCCAGAAAGTCCCTTTCCCTCTTCATCTTCCCGTCCCTCGCACCCTTGTTCGTTCACCAGCGGGAAAGCGGGAAGGGCAAGTCAAGGGTTCCAGGTCATTCAGCAACGGTCGACGATCTTTGCCGTGGGTGATGAACATGGGCAAGGGCATGGGCAAGGACAAGGGCGTGAAGGGCAGAGGGCAAGGGCAGGGTTCGGCTGTCTTGTGGATTCAGGCAACGAGGCATAAATATCTTCGCAACACTTGATACAAGTTATGAATGCCTCGATGCCTGATATACGTACATACTAGCATGAACCGAGCAGGTCAAACAACACCAACAACAACGATCCCATGCGCAGACACTGGACACACAGGTACGGAGGCCAGGGAGGTGTTCGTTCGAAGATCACTCCCGCCCTCGCGAGTCGCCCGCCCCTCTCTTTCCCACGCACACGCGCAAGGCTCGACCGAGCTTAGTCTCCTCGGAGCTGACCTCTGTTCTGGTGGGGGGGGGGAGGTTGGAGGTGGGACAACACCTCCCCTACCTCCTCCCCTACCTTACCCACTCACACTCACCCACTCGCTCGGTCGGTCGACAGCCTCTCGCCATCAGGAGAAAGTGCTGATCACGAGGAAAAAGAACGAGGAAGAGGCGGAGGAGCAAGTGTTGCAAGCGAACCGTACCCATAACCCGATCGGAAGTCGCCGCCTCTATCTGCCGCGCGCGCATCAAGGGGCCAAGGCATGAACAATAATCATCAGTCCATCCTATAATCATCAAACAATGGCCAACCCGGTGAGCCTTATCATGCGTATTATGATCGCTGTGTTCCCACTATAGCATTAGCATCAGTCACTCTCTATCGCGCTCGCTGCACGCGGCCACGTCAGCTCCGAACGAGTTCATTGGTTTTTGGGGGAGGAAAAAAAGGGGGGGGATTGTTTGCTTGGTGGAACTTCCCTCCTATCCCCTCCTCTACCTCCGACAACGACGACTACGACCGCGAGGACGGCGAAGAGGGTGTGATGAGAACCGTGCTCGCTTCGCACATCCCATCCAGCAGCGCGAAAGAGGCACCACTGACTTGTCCGGCATGAATACCATCTCGTATGCCATCGCCGTCCTCACACTCCCGCGCGGTCAAAGCAAGCAAGCAAGTACCCTTCTTCATTCGTCCCAACAAACTGTTACGGGATCCTCTCCCGAAACAGCCTCGTCGGTTTCGGGGCTGCGACATAATCGTATAGCGGCTGGCTGCTACATCGCATCGCCTCGCCGCATAACCCAACCCCCCCTCCCTCTTTCGCCGCACGCGATGTGGTACAATCATGTCGCATGGGAGCCGGACGATGCGCGTGAGTCACCTTCGACTATTTTTCTTTTTCTCTCCTTCTCTTCCTTTTTCCTTGTTTGCTTGTTCGTTTGGCGATAACTTTGCCTTCTCGGTGCGGCAGGTGCAGTCTGTTTTGCACGGCAGATGGTTAGCAGTGCTCTGTTTACTTTGGCTGACGGGAGAGCCTTCGATCTCCGTCTGGGCCAATCAACAGCTGTCTCGAAGCTGCAATTCGTCTCTAGCAGGGCGTGCTTGAGATCATGCTGACCATCTGCTGTGCCCAATGTCTGTATGGCGAAGAGGAAGAGGGAGACACGGGTGAGGTCGATCCGATGGCGCTGTTCTCCATCAACCCTCTCCCGCCATGTTACCTCATGTTGTAAGGTATCCTCGAAAATTTCTCTCGTCACTCAGTGACCTACCATCTTCGAGACGGAGTCGCCTCCCTCATTGAGAAAGCAGCGACAGCGGCCGCCACCACCACCACCACCGCCGTCGCCGCAAACCCAATGGAACGGCTCCGCGGAACTCTCACTTCCCCTCAATGGGTCTGATCAAACTCCGTCGGGCGAATCATCCGCCTCATTGGTAATATCAGCGTCGACGTGCACTGCCCGACGCGCTTTTTCGGTGGTTGTTCTACTCTCGAAGTCGACTGTGGGATGCGGAATCCGGAATGAGGATGCCGAACGAGTGAATAAGCATCACTGTCCAGTCCAAGTCCATATTGCCCTGCACCTTGTCGGATTTCCCTGCACCTATCAGCCCATGTCTCTCTTCCTTCTCGCCCTCTCCACGATCCACCAGTCACCAGTCACTTTCCGTGCTGCTGCTGTCAAACCAAGGGAAAGGTCAGCCCTCCTCCCCTTGCCCCCCAATTCCTTGCTCCTCCTCCCGCCCGTGAAGCCGCCGCCCGTCGCCTCTCAGGCCCCCCTCCCTCCATCCCCACCAGCCCGAACCAGGAAGCAGCGGGAAGCAGGGCTCTTCCCTGCTTTGCCCTGCTCCCCCGCCGCCGCCGAGGGCAGGACATGCGACCTTCCTTTTAGCTTGACGAACGGCAGGATCGGGACAGGAGAAAGGGTGGAGCACGCGCTTCGGTAACATGCGCTTGTTCGCTCCTTCGTCCACCCACATCGCATTGTGTATGTCGTTCGCCGTTGGCGGAGGAGATGGGTGGGTGGGGACACGCCAGCCCGTTCTCGACCGTTAACCCTCTCTCTCTCTGTCTCTGTCTGTCTCCTTCCCCATTCTATTTCTCGTTCTCGGCGACAGTATCATCCGGACGAACGAATCACGGGCCCCGAACGGCTCGTCGGCTGTGAAAAAGGAGGGGAGAAGTGGAAAAAAAGGGCCATGGCGTGGCGCTTATGCATGGCCGTTGGGCCGGAGAGAGGCGACGGCGGGCAGACGGGCAGGCCAGCTGCCTGGCTGGCTGGCAGGTCGGTAGGGCATGAGAGAACCGCTTCGGTTAGACGTATGTACCCGCGGCCGTATTGCCCGCCTCGTTCAGATAGCGCATGAAGAAGAGATGGAAGAAGGAGAGTGAAATGTTCAGCGGTTCTGGTTATGATGATGATGATGATGATTAGAAATCCAACGAGGCATTTTTTGCTGGAAGATGAGGAAAGTCGGCAACATGACCTTTAAATGCTCGAGGAGGAAATGGTCCGCCGAAACAAGCGAACGAATGGAAATGATAGCGGAGGGGGAAATGAAGCGCCGTATGAAGAAGTGCGGAACGTATTGTTGGTCTGGGGCGAATAGGGAAAGAGCAATGGGAAAGGGTGAGTCACGGATGGAAGGATAGGAGGACGGATAGAGAGAGATCGGGTATGAAATTTGTTGATTTTTCTTCACTTTACTTCGTTCTATTCTATCGCTCCTATCTTTCTTCACTGGCTGAAGTATCAAGCACTGTCACGAGACGGATGCTTGCCCGGACGAAGTCTTCACACGGGCTTCTCACCCGGAGGTACTTTTCCCACCCCAATCCTTCACGAAAGCGTACCTTACTGACATCACATACAGACAGTAAGGTACGTCTCGCGGGAACATCCGCCCCATCTGAAGTCTAAAACTTTCTCTCCACCTCCGTTTCTCTCTAGTCGAAACGTGTCCGGCGCGCGACATTCCCCTTCGATGAAGAAAGAAGAAGAAAAGAAAAGAAAAGAAGAGAAGGACAAATAGAACACGCCGCGTCTCGTCTAAGGGTCTGGTTATACTCGTCTGATGAACACAACATGAGAGAATCTGGCTTCCCGAACCTACCTACTACCTACACCTATAGAAGAAGAACAGAGAGAAGGGAACAAGACACGCCATATTTCTCGTAGAACGCCCTTGTTGATACTCACTCGGCTCGGACGTCTGGTGAACATAATATGAGAGGACCCAGCTTCCCGTATCTACCTACTACCTACTACCTACACCTAGATAGCGAGATAGGTATGTGTGTCATACGGCTATCACATATCAACACCCAGACATGTAGGTAGGTATCGAGTTTACCCGATTTACTACGTACCTGTACACATCACGCGTCCGCATCCGCATACCCGTTCCAGCGCCGAGATCGGAAGACATACGACGATCTGTAGGTAGTCTTTTCTGGTGCACGCAGTATACGCGGGCTTCCGTTTTTGCGACGGCAATCGTGGAGGTATATGTATGTCCATACGCTATACGGCCGGCGGCACGAGGTTTGTTTACTTTGGTTTGTTTACGCTGTTTGTTTTATCTTTTCTTGTTTGGGCTTCATAGATTGTCTGGATCATTATGATGATGATGGGATCTCGTTTCTTGCCATCTCCTCCCTTCCTGGCCCGCCGTCGCTACCGTACATATCTTCTTCCCCCTGGAGAGGACGAGAGAACGAGGCGGCGAGGTACGGCTTCGTTGGGAGAGGTTTGAGGGGGAGGTGACTCTTATAACTACTTTGATTTCGGAAGCTTAATGAACTCAGTGATGAGTGAACAACGCCTGCTTCGGGCCATTGTACATAAGTACATACTGAGAAATCGATATATGCCACGCAGCGAAGAATCGTGTGGAGGAGCCTCATTAACATCCTATACATACGACGTACGCTAATAGGAATAAGGTTCTTATCGTTATATCGCCAGAGATGAATTTCCAAACGCTGCTCGGAGACGATGTTGGAGACTGACCGGGCAACAATGCTTTCTTGTCAGGATGGCGTCGACCGTATATCCTGTGCTTAATGATACTATATTGATATCAACATACCCAGCGCAACGCCTGAGGAAGAAATTCTATATCTCTGCATAATCCATAACCTCCTTCGACGTGACATGAACGAAGAACTGCTCAAGCTTCATGCCGCTCCGTTCGAGTTGAGCGGGCCTTTCTCTCGTTTCTTGAAACGGAACCGTCTTGCTATCATCAGCAATCACATCGAACTTTGAATCCTTCTCATTCTTTTCTTCAGCCGCACGCACGCCGTGTAAGCCTCTCTCTCGCCGGAATCCAAGAACGTGTGTGTTTGTGTGGTGGTGCATCATCCTCATCTCCCCACCAAATGCCGCTCACTCTTCCTTCGCATATCGCGAGATATAAGGCAATCAATACCGATATTTTCCATATTTGGAAGAAGAAGGGACAGTATAAGATCAGAAGCATAGTAGTGGCGAACAGGAAGATAGCGAACAGTGCAATCCACGTTGATTCTCAACGGCGGCAGAGCAACGAGCAGATCGTCAAGCGCATGAATCGGCGAAGAGGTTGAAAGAATCAGAGAAACGAACTTGCAAGCGTCTCTTGTTCCTGCATTCTGAAGCTGTGAAGTGAATACCGAATGAATTGATGTCTGCAAGCGTGCCCCTCCGAAGAATTTCGATATGCACATCCACCACTACTACCCGTAAAACCACCCGGGTCGAGAACGCCGTGGAAAGTGACCCACCTCCCAATCACACACGTCGTGCACTTCCTTCACCCACCTCCACCACCCTCCCGGACGCCTTCCGCTCTCCAAAGTTGTGCAGTCGCTCGCCGACAAGATACACCTCGTCCCGGATGATCCTCCTCCACCGCTTCGTCGCCCGTAACATCTCGTTACACCCCCAGCCCAGCGCCGCCACCCCCAGCAGCGCCGGATATGCGAACCGGAACACCAACCGCCGGACGAGCGGATCTACCGCGTTGCCGCCGGACCAGACGTGCAACACAGCCTGCGCCGTGGCGGCGGGAGCTCCCATGAGCACGATGAATGCGACGAGTGCGGGGATGATGAACCCTCGCGTGGCGATGCGGACGCTGGGACGCCCGTACCCGTCGCGGACAACGGCCCGAAGAGCGCGAGTGAGGATCGGTGTGCGGCCCCAGATAACGATGCGGGCTAAGACTCGAGCGTAGAGAATGCCAACGGTCCAGTCCTGGACGATGTGGACGACGTGCTCTTGATCCGGGTCGATGAAAGAGTGCAGAGGAAGCAGGATGTAGCACTCGAGGACGAAAGCGAAGAGGACGGGGAGTACGACGAGCAAGGCGGTGTAAACGTAGATACAGGAGCTGACGAGGACGGTATATCTCTTGACGGTCGCTGCGAATTTGATGATAGTGGTTAAGCAAGTGCTGCGCAGGGAGCCGTTGAGCGCTTGGCTGATGACCCGATGCTTCACGCATGCATACAAGATGGCTCCGAGCACGTACACACCGAGGGAGAATGCATAGATGTCGTTAATGTCGCGCATGTCGGGTACAATGCATGATAAAGCCCATCGACCAAACAGCAAAGGTAGTATGGTAGCACCAAGGCCTGTTGTTGCTGCGAAGAACCAGATACTCAGGACGAACAGCGCGACACGCAGGCGGAACCACGTAGGAATATAAACCTTGGTGACCATGCCAGATGAGCGAGCATGCACACCTTCATCTGGCTTACCATCCAACCTTCTGTTGTTCCGATCAACTTCCACAAAGACCGGGTGCCCTTTTGGAATCCGGACTTGATCAGACGCTGGAGCCCTCACGAACTTTCCATGGAACTTGAGGTTTCCTGCCGAACTGTCTGCTCCCCTCTCTTCCTGTGCATCTTCGCCATGTGGTTCCTTTGCTTCGTCAGCCCGGCGCTTGAAAACCCTCTGCCAGAGCGGACGTTCATCATAAAGCTGCTCATCTTCATTCTTGTCGCCGAACAGGAAATCTGAAAGTCGCAAGACTCTAGCACATTTGCGAAACCACCATTGGTACATCGTATGGAGGCCATCAGAGGGCTTGGTTACCCGGATGATGAAGGGCGTCAAGAAATTGTAGAAGAGTAAATCCAAGGGGAATTCGACCGACGGAATGTGAGAGGCCCAATGGATAGGGAAGATGCCCGGGAAAGAATAATTGAGACTCCAGATTACACCACCGAGACAAACGATGACTAGCGTTCCGTAGACTAAAGCGCTGAAAGCAATCTTGCGAAGTTGCGTACTAACCGGGCGTTCGAGGACATCTCGAACCGGATGGAACGTCGGATCATCAGGATCTCTGATGAAATATAACACCCCGGTTCGCATGATCTTGCGGCACATAGATACAAACAATGCAAAATGAAACATATAGCAGGTGCCTACGAACCAGTGTACGAATCCTGAAATCCAAGGGCTGCTAACTGTGAAGTGATAGCGCGTAGAGAGCGTCGTCCCTTCGAAAAGGGGAAGCGTAGCAACATCTAGAAGGATGCCGCAATATAACGGGAAAGTCAGCATCTCAATGCTGATGATCAGGATGACTTTCAACACGCCGCCAGCTTGTTGCAGAATGTCGATGACTACATTTTCCACTCTTCTGGCCTGTTCGGTCGTAGAAAATGGAGCCCCGCGACGAAGATATAGTGTGCCGGCAACAGTAAAGAATAAATAGCCGATGAGAATAGCGATCGCCCGGTCTTGCGAGCTCCACTGATCCAAAGAAGGTTCGACAGGCGGAGGAGCCGAGCCTAGACTCAGAGTGATTTTGTAGCCTTTGGAATTCCATAGGATGATTAGAGCGTCTCGTATACGAGCTATGGTGGAGGCTATCACTGAGGAAATGGTTTCTGCAGCCGAGAAAGCCACGTTGCTTGACGAGTCGCTAGACCAAAGAGCAATGAAATCTCCAGTGCTGTTCAAAGTGCGTGATATTTGTGCTTGGACTGTTCGCAATGCGGCATGAGAGTTCATGGAGAATCCGGCCCAATCGCTTGCTGGAGAGGCGGTCACTGATAGGTAAAGCTTCATCAAGCGACCCAATGCGGATTCCGCCATTGACTTGGCTGGGGCTGCGATGAGAACAATTGGCCGGTGAGCGGTCTCATAAGAGGACGTCCAGCTGAGGGTAAACATCATCATGAGGACCCGGAACCCAAAGGAGGCCCAGGTGGTGATCCAAAATACGCAAAGACCGCCAAGGAACAGTGACGAATCCACGAGGAAGTCAGCGAAGCTGGAGAGCAATTGCAGAGGTAATCGGATTAGCAGCGAAACCGGGCTTCCGACAAGCAACAAGACCATCTTGCCCCAGAGGTACGGGACCCAGACGGCTAGGGCAAGGGTAGCTGATATAAGTACCGCACTGAAACAGGCGTTCTGCACGAGACCAATAAGTGGGCCTTGCATGCCAATAAGCTCCAATATCCCTTCTAGGTCCTCAGCATCATCTATGGCCTCCTGGTCGTTGAGATCGATTCCCGCTTGAGCAGCAGCGGCAGCCACTTCCGGATCCTGAGCAGCCGCATTATCCTCCGCATTTGCAGGCTGGCCCTCCACCACAGGTACGAAAGGAGCTTCATCGGCAAAGTCTTGAATAATGTGCTCGTCCTGGGGTTCCGCTTCTGGAGCATTCCCACGATCAGTAATGTCGATATCACCCCAAAACCAGTTGAAGGTACGGTCCCAGAGGCTAGCCGGCGGAGCTTCATTCGACGCATTCGAGTCCGTGTTACCCTCGTTCTGGATCTCCGAGCTCAGTCCTTGCGCGGACGGACCCTGAGATGACGCAGCAGTGCCGTGGTCATATTCCTCATGACCTTCTAGCAAGGGCTCTGGATTTTGCATCCCTTGATCTCGTTCGATCGTGTTAGGATGATCATCCCATTCCCGAGGATGGACATGGTCATGAGTGTTATCAGGACTCTCAGATAGTCGACGTCCCTGCTCCGGCGGCATCGCAACATCACGATCTGCAGAACCATGAATGTTGTCCGAAACGTGGTCCCGGGTTTCATCAGAGCGGAAGGCATCATTAGTAGCCCAGTCCCCTTCAGCAATACTGGGCCCATTTGGAGGGACGCGTTGCCAGCTCGAGTTGCTGTGGTCGCTTGACTGCTCCGCTTCTTGATCATCATCCCGTCGTAGTAGCATGAGGCGGTTCCGCAAGTCCTCCAGTCGTCGTCGAACATGACGATCAACGGCCGAGTGCGCTTGTGTTTCAGCTACGTTCCCTTCCGAAGCCGCCGAAGCATCCAAGGCGCTTCCGCCGGAACTGTGCACATACGAACTCTCCCCAAAGAGCTTGCTGTGCTGCCAGACCAAAGCCAGCATCTCGTTTGCTATTTCCGCTTCCATTTCTGGCATTTCACCCAACAAGCGGTCGACTTCCTCCAAGTTCCGCCTTCGAAGAGCGTCGCGGAGTATAGCAGGGAGATATTCTGTCAACTCTAGAGCATGGTTGCGTATGTTATCTGACACGAATCCGGTCCTACTGGTGCTCGGGGATGGAGACGTGTGCTCTTCATGATGACCCGACCCAGTCGCTTCATCGCCTTCACGTAGATGCTCACGGTCATCCTCGAAGTCCCAATCAGAACTAGACTGATCAGATTCGCCCATCTCGCCACCTGTTATAAACCGTGGATGCTCATCGATCTCGGAGTCTTCTTCATGTTCTTCCCCGTCCAGTTCAGCATCGTCATCCAGCTCTGCTTGGCCCATGTCAACGTCCGCATCAGCCTCCGGCTCCTGGTTCTCCACACCCATTCCAGCAAGGTTCATGATGGGCTGCTGCTGGACAACCCATTCGCGGATGAGGAAGATCAAGATGAAGGCAACCACGACCAAGAGAGTGATGATCTGGCCTTCGAAGACATCGATGATAAACCGGTTGAGGACCGGAGAAGGAGTGAGAGATGTGAAGAAACCCACATCCGACAAAAGTGAAGATGCTGTCGCAACGGTCGAGTTGATGGGAGCGTCCACAGTAGAGTTGGTAGCTGTAGAGGCTGAATAGCTTTGTGTAGCCGGCTGGATTCCGAGTAAGAAACGCTTGATCAAAGTAAGTGGAGATGGCTCTCCTGCACTCATATTGAGCGTCTGCGAAAATGGTGCCCAAACTGTCGGGGGTAGTAATGGTACACCTTCAACTGACGAATTTGCGGGTTTCGTACCATTTGCAGATTGAAGAGCAGCTGATACAACCGCAGATAATATGTCTGAGACTGATGTATTCGCCAGTGGCGGCTGTAGCTGCCTGCTTGACTGCGGCTCTGGGAACGTGCTCTGCATCCAGCCCGCATCTCCGAACCAAAAGAGGGCCCTCCATACTACGCGCATACACCATGGCAAAACGAACAACCAAACTGTTAATACGAGAATGCCACGACACCACGTGAGGAGAAAATTGAGGAAATGTATAGCGGCTCGTCGCACGAATATGGCTGTAGGAATACGGTTGGGCATCTCCGGATGATAAAGCTTGGTAAAACGAAATGGTGTTTTGCAGAGCTCGCAATACTTCTTTTGCGAGTGTGAAAGCCATTCCATGAGGCAATCTTGGTGGACATATTTGATGCTCCCGCTGCATTTGCAAGGAAAGAAAAGCGGCTCGTCCGAAGTCCCCTCTCCCCGACAAATTCTACAAGTGTCCGGGTCATCACCAGCTCGATCGGAAGCATTGGTGCGCTTGTCATGTGCGGGATCGTTCATTATGTCGACTGCCGGCTCAGAAGAGTTACCCGCAAGCATTTGACCGGGGCCACGAGAGCCTGCTTGCATGAATGCGAACGCGAGATGGCGATAGATGCAGAGAGTTGGTAAAGTCGCAAGACGCGAGCAATAATGCCGCCGGTGGCAGTGTGATCTATCCTAGCATCGGAAATCGAGAAGGGAGGGTTATATGAGGCGTGTCACTGGTATGCGGAACATGCGGAGCGGGAAGTCAAATCGTCGCGGACGGGACGGAAAACGGCTGATTACGGCGGCGAGAGATGAGCGTTCGATCAAAGAGCCGGAAGGTACGTTTGTCGAAGTGGCTTTAGTGAGACGTGACTTCTCTGGGTGACAAGAAGAGAGTAGAAGAGTTGGAAGGTAGGTCGAAAGGCAATAGGTAGGTACATACAAAGTATCCACCTACTTACTTACCTCCCGTCTCCCGTATCTAACGGCGATCCGGGTGATGATGACGGAAGTCGGCGTGCAAGTTCCGATAGGGATCCCCGCAGGACCCTATTGGTGCCTTGTTGCCTGTCACTCCAGTCTAGTCTGTCTTTTGGTATGCCTTCATGCTTTGGTGCCTTAGTGCCTGGTGTGAGGGGGGACCTGACGCAAGGCAGGGCAAGCTTCGACGAAACTGTTTGATGATTTCGTGAGTGAGCCGATCCTCCCACCTATCTTACAGAACAAAGCGCAGCTTCACAGTCACTTACTTAAGTACCAGTCGCGCATCTCGTCCTGTTGCATAACTACTATATATTTATCGCAAGTGGGCGACCTCGTCAGCGGCTCCAGGCGTTCCCTTTGGGGATCCACTGCCTTGCCCGGTGCTCCAGGAAGGAGGTAGTGGTGGACTGGTGGTGCCTCTGACGTACTGTATCCGCCTGTCCTTGGTACTTTCCGGTTCCCAGCTCGCGTAAAGGGTATTGTAGTTACAAGTTGATCGCCAAACCAGATTTGCGCAGCAACTCTGACAAGATATTAACACCGCCAAATCCCTACCTCTTCTCTCTCCCTCCTCTGCTGCCAAACGAATCTGACTTCACGCGTCAGTCTCTTCTTCGCTTTCGTGGGATCATCCTACCGCTAAGCTCTTTCGGGCTGAGGCAGGAGCATAGCGCACGTCGCTCATCATCACCGCTACTCCGCCAGTCGTTTTTACAGCAGAACAAGCACTGGATCGTGTGTCCGATCCCAGGCACAACCTCCCACAATGGCTGCCCAAATCAACGGGCGAGCGAAAAAGCCGAGGAAAGGGGAACTTAACGGCCATGCAAATGGTCACTTAGTCCCGCACATCGATGGAAGCATCGGTCGGCCCCAGAAGTTGAGTAAGCCAAAGAAAAAGGGTGTACTCGCTTCTCTGGTCAGTGTCGCTATACGGTTTGTTGCCTCCTAGCTCTTCTCATCATATACCAATACTAATGTGGTCTTCCGTGGTAGGTTGGCAATATGGTATAGTCTGATCACCACGATCTTTCGATGCCCATCTTCGATCTCGCAGCTGTCCGATACTTCGCCTGCGCTTTGCAAACCATACCTCCAGCTACGGGCGCACACTGCACCCTACGTCGATCCTTACTATGAGACCTATCTCGCACCACACGTCGAAAAAGTGCGCCCTCACGTTGACCGCATCAATCGCCACGTTTACACTCCCGCCTCTACTTTCGTTAGGCAAAACTACGAAAACTATGGCAAACCCCGAGTTCTACAGCTCCAGGAGTACGCTCAAAAGGAGTGGGAACGGGTGGCAAAACCCCGGCTTGAGATTGCCCAGGGTAAAGCTAAGGCTCAATATGATGCGTATCTTGCACCACATATCTGTCGTGTATCAGATAGCATCGGGCCGCACTACAACTGGGTAAAGTCAACCGGCGTTGAACAGTACCACGGGACTTTGCTACCCGCCTATGAGTCTGCCCTACCTTATGCACGTCAGGGTTATGAACAAGGACATCACATCACTGTGGACGTTGTTTTCCCGTTCATTCGCTCCGCTAAAGACGCAACGATATACTTCCTCCAGCGCAAGGTTTGGCCCCAAGTCAGAGTACTCTATGGCGATAATGTCGAACCGCAGCTGGTCAGGATTAGCGAAAGGCTCGGCCGGTACAAGGACGGGAAGAAGTTGGAAGCAGCTGTTGAGAGTATTGACAGCGTTGCTGTTTCTTCGTCTTCCACTAAGTCTACCGTTACTTCACAGACGGCGACAGCTTCTGTTTCAGCGACTGAGCGCGCTTCCAATCCCGCTCAAGCCTCAACGACTGCGAAATATGATCCAGAAGAGGTTCAACAGAACGTTCAAAACGACTTGAGAACTTGGCAAGAGAAGTTTGCGAAGGCGGCAGACAAGGGCTCCGAGGATTTGCAAGAACGGATCAAGGAGATCACTGACCGGCAAATCGAGAATCAGGCCGGCGGTGTCGGAGAAGCCCTTGTAGTCAAGCTTGAAGAGGTGTCCAAGTCCGCAATTGCGAACCTGAAGGCAACCGTCCAGCAGTTGGTAGAAAAGACATCTGAAGAGACCTCTGAAGAAGAGCTCCACGCCCTTCTTGACCAAGCAGTCGCGGCGACGAGGTCTGCAGGAGCAGAAATCAAGGATAACGCACAAGCTGTTCGTGCTTGGAAGCAAAGATACGATGATGAGACATATTCGCTTGTCAAAGCTGCTCTAGATTCTACACTTGAGGTCATCGACAACATACGCGATCTCGGTCTGCAAGAAATCGGCATGCGCTGGGCTTGGATGGATGGCGTGACATACAAGGATTGGGCAAAATATCACGAACTCAGAAAGACATTCGATGAATGGCGGCGTGAGGTTGAGTCCGTTGCTATGGGACATGATGGGCTAGCCAAGGCGAAGGAAGAAGGCATTAAGGTCGAAGAAAAAGCCATGGCAATCGCGGAGGAAGCTGCAAAAGAGCTAATCAGGCTGAAGGACGTTGCTAAGTGGAAACTGTGGGCTGGAGACTCGAGCGATGACTTCAGCAACAGAAATGTTCCGGCAAGGGTTTTCAAGGCAGCGCAACATGTGATGGACCAAGCCAGCGCCGCCAGTGAGTTCGTTGCTGGTACATCTACAGGAACAGCTGAGTCGATTGCGTCTTTGGCTTCCGAAAAGGGGGAAAGCATTGCTTCCAGCGTCTCTGCCGCGATTGTTGGCACTGAACCTGGCGTTGCCGAAAGCGTAGTCTCGCAAGTCAAGGATGCCGTTGTAGGCACCGAAACCCCACTTGCGCAGAGCTTTGCTTCCATGGCAAACTCCAAGGCGTCGGCAATTTCCTCCCAGATATCGAATTCTATTGAACAGGCTGCTACGCAGATGTCACAAGCAGGTTCTGGGTCTATCAATGAAAAGGCCTCCGCTGCTGCCATTGCCGCGTCCGAGAACATTGCATCCGCTGCGAGGAGCGTACAGAGCAAAGCCACTGAACCTGTTGGCGAGGATGCGTCGACAAAGATCATGTCAACTCTCTCCGAGGCATTTTCAGGCCTCGGCGCGGTATCTTCGGCGGCCTCTGTGACAGAGGATGCCGCTGAAGCTACCGTCAAGAAAGTTTGGGGAGGGGCTATGGCGCAGAGCGTCGTCACTGCTAAAACGATTGTCTACGAAGATGATATTGTTGAAGACGATGATGACGAAACCTACTCGGAGAAGATACAAAGCATCATTAGTGGAGCTGGTGATCGCGCCGCAGCCCTGACCCAGGCGATTAATGACGCTCTCAAGCCCTCTAGCACCAGTCGGGGATCGGTAGAGTCCATCACCTCCTTAGCAAAGGAACAGTACGAAAGCGCTTTGTCTGCTGCGTCCAGCGCACTTTACGGCACGGAGCAGGGCACAGCCGAAAGCTTGTCTAGTGTCGCTGCGGACAGATATGCCCAGGCTGTGACAGCGGCATCTTATGCAATCTACGGAAGGCCTACGCCTGTCCTATCCTCTGTTGCTGCTGAAGCTAGTTCCAGGTATGCTGATGCGGTCAGAGTTGCTGCGGAGCAATATTCGATTGCAAAATCCCGAGTTTCGCAGCAGATTTCCGGCACCCCCAAGCCTGTCCACCAACAGATGCTTTCGTCTGTCGAGGCCGCATATTCCGGCTCGTTATCCTCAGCGAGCGCAAGGCTGCAGTCTGCTCTCAAGCACACCGATACGGTGAAGAGTTCTATAGCCGCGCCTGCTCAAAGCGTGTTGGCGTCCATGTCTTCAGTTGCATCATCAAGGCTTTCTGAAGGCCTTAGTGCTGCATCTGCTCAGTGAGTGATCCCATTGCATGGTCGAATGACCCCGACCGCTAACAGCTCTTGTAGGTTGAATAGTGCTAAAAGTGCAGTTTCTGCCCAGCCCACTCCCGTCCATCAACAATATATGGTAGAAGCTCAGAGACGCTACTATGAAGGAATCGGCCTTGCCCATGCTCGTTACTCGGAATTCCTGGAGGCTGGCTCTAAAGCCATCTATGGCACCCCGACGCCTGCCTATGAGAGCCTGGCCAGTAGGGCTTCGGGCTCTCTATTTGGAACTCCCACCCCGGCTTATGAAAGCATGATTTCCGCAGCCAGAGAGAGCTACGACAGTGCCACTGCTGCAGCTGCAGAGCAATATTCTCGCGTCCTAAGCTCCGCTAGCTCTGCCGTCGGTCGGTCATCTAAATCGCCGGCTCAAAGTGTCCTCGATGCTGCTTCTTCTCAGTACGAGGCTGGTCTTTCTGCTGCATCAGCTACTCTTTCTGCCGCCTCGTCCAAAGCCAGCATTGCGCTTTATGGCAGTCCACAGGCCACCATCGAGTCTCTCGCGTCCGTAGTGTCCGAAAAGGCTCAGTCGGTAGCATCCGTTGCAAGCGAGGGGGTCGTGGGTTCGGAGACACCGTGGACGGAATCTATGGCCTCCCAAGCATCGGAATCTCTGAACTCGGTTGCTTCACAAGCCTCTGAGAACTGGGATGCGCTCATCTCTAGAGTGAGTGAGCAGGTCTACGGTGCCCCAACACCGTTCACCAGTTCTGTCTGGTCACAAGCTGGAGCATATGGTGCTCAGGCTACTGATGCCGCTGTATCAAGATATGAGGCAGTTCAGGCTTTGGTCTCAGAACTGATTCACGGTCGCGAGCCTGACTTCACTGAAAGCGTGATGAGCCAACTTAGCTCAGCCTACTACACCGGCTATCCGGCGATGGCCTCTTCCGCATCGTCGTATGCTAGTGAAGCCTATGGATCGGCCTCTTCGGTGATATCCTCCATATTCACCCCTCCTCCTACCCTAGAAGCCATCCTTGATTCAGCAAATGATCAGATCCAGTCGGTGATTGATGCTGCTAGCGTGCAGGTCTACGGTACGAGCAAAGGGCCCGTTGAGCAAGCCAGCGAAGCAGCTGCGAGCGCTTATAGCACCGCCAAAGCTAAAGCCAGTGAAGCCGTTTATGGCAAGGAACCAGGATATCTGGAAGCTGCCCAGAGCTCCATGGAGAATGTTGCTTCCTCAGCTGCTAGCGCGATTTCTGTGGCTCTGTATGGCACCCCCACCGGTACTGTTGAAGCTGTTGAGAGCAGTGCGGCTAGTGTGTATGCATTCATCACCTCCGTCGCCGGAGAGAACGTGGCTTCGGCCAGCTCTGCTGTCGGCAACGTTGTCTCCGCCGCTCACTCCAAGGCGTCGGAAGCCGTATACGGACCAGAGCAGGGAGCTCTGGAAAGCGCGGCGAGCAGGCTCTCCGCCGCTGTGGAGAGCGCACGCGCGAGGTTGGCAGATTTGGCCTCTGAGTCCGGTGAAGCGGCTGGTGACAAGTTCGAGGAGGTTAAGGAGGGCTTGAGTGACTTTGCGAGCAGTGTTGGCGAGGCGGCTTCTTCGGCGACACGGAGAGTCAAGGATGAGTTGTGATGGGAGTCGACCGGATCAGGTTTCAAAAAGGAGCGGAGCGGAGGCTGGGATGATGACCGAGACGAGACTGTCTTTATGATATGAAGTGACGAACTTTATTGGGAAAGTGGAGACCCTGCAGCCTTTACGATTGTATCATGTGGCTCCCCTTTTCTTTTCTTCTTCTTTCCCTTTTTTCTTCACAATATTCCCATATCTCACTATTATAACGATCTTTTCCTTCTGCTTCTTCCTCTTCTTTTCTTCTTAGACTGCATGTGGAATGCAGGAATATATATCTCCTTAAGCACACACACACTCTCGCTTGCTCCTTTTCTGGGATCTTTCCCCGCTTCTCGCTGGCGTCGTTGCTTTTGATACCTTGCGCACGGGAGGGTCTGCTGAATCCGGGCTTATCCTGTCGATTTCGCTTTTTCTCCTTCCTCTCGTCTTCCTCATCCGTGAATTCAGACTGCTTGAGGTCAGAAAATGAGAAAGAGGGGGGGTCTGTCTTCGTACTTGCTTTTTTTGTTCAGAATCGCTTGCTGTCCCCTTCTTTCTTCATCTAATTCCCCCTCGTATGTTTTTTTCTTGTTGCTTCTCCCTGTTCGTGTATGGTAACGGTATGTAGATTGATTGACTGATCAAACGAGGTGGGATTTTCTACTCCCGTGTTTAGGGGGCCGGTGTGCTTTTTTAAGATGATTTTAACGTGATATCGTTCTTGTTGACTGCTCTATAGATTATAATTTTACTACTACTAACGGTTGTACTTTCTTTCCGCGTGTTCGCTTCGGAAAGTTACTTTAGAATTCCTTTAATTTCCTTCTTTCTTTCCTGATCTATTTATCCCTTTTTAAAGTCTTTTTGGGAAACCTTCAACCGTTCTTCGTATCTTTATGTACTCTAATTTACGATAACTTGTTTTAGATTATCTATAGCTTCTCCCCTTCCCATCCGCAGGAGCAAACTGTGGACTATACCACAGATCTGCCTAATAGATGTTACTTCTCCAATAAATAGTCGTATATATCGCTTTTTCTCCCATACGGGAACTCTCCCGCCTCCCCCAGCCTCCCATGGGCGCGATCAACGGTAACGACATAATACAGAACGCCAAGAAGCCACAGAAAGAAAAAAATGGAGAGGGGGGTATAACATCCCTAAAACCGCAAAACCAGAGATACAACCGAAGAAAGGGAAAAGGAGGAGAAGACAAAACCAGATGGAGAAGAGATAAAGTGGGGGAGAATAAGAGGGGAACCCCAGGAAGAGAAAAGAAAAGGGACAAAGGTAAGGGGAAAGGGGGGATCCAAAGTGGACAGAAAGAGAAGAGACACAAGAGGATACTCATCGTCTTTCGTTCTCTTCCGAAACTCTGGAGGGTCTCCCCTCACGGTCGCGTCCCACGCCTACACCGACTGCGGCACCCCGATCTCATACCCCAGCAGGACCTCGGTGCTCGAGCCCTCCCAGCCGCGGTTGCCGCCCGTGGAGATCATGAAGGTGCATGTCGGATCGATGTAGAGCTGGGAGATGACGCCGGTGCGGTGGCCGGGCACGATCAGGTAGGGCACGGTGGAGTGCTTGTTGGTGCCGGGCTCGGGTTCCTTCTGGAGGTCGTAGAGACGGAGGATGTCGTAGGATGCACTGTGGAGAAGGGGGGTAAGGGGGGTTAGCTTGCTGTCCACTTTTGCTGTCGTCGACCAAGGGGCGAAAGGGGGTGGGTGGGAATGTGAACGTACCACACGATGTGTTTCCCGTTCGGCATGGCCCGGACAGCGCTGACCGCCCCGCTGACGGAGGGGAATTTGAAGGTCCGACGCGGCTCGCGGAGGCCCTTGTGCAGGCTATACTCGTCCACCGTGCCGTTACGGCGGCCGGCGTAGATGAAGTTGCCGTCGGGCGACCAGGTGGCGCTCATGCACCAGGGGGGGATGTTCCGTTGCGGCGCGATTCGAGCGATCGGATTCGGCTGGCGGCGGTCCCAGACCCGGAGGGTGCCGTCGATGGAGGCGTCGAGGAAGGTGGTGTCGGATGAGGGGGGAGTGTCGGAGTCTAGGGTGTTGTTGTATTCGTTCTCGTGAGAGGCCGAGGGGTTTTCCTCTGAGTGCGGAAGCCCGTTTAGGGCGGCGGATGGGGACTCAGGTTTTGGTGTGCTGTCGGCTTGCTCTTGTGTAGGATCAACTGTATCCGCTGATGGTTCTGCTTCGGCAGGTATCTCGGGCGGCTGGACTGGGCCCCCAGCATCCATCATGTCGATGTCCGCCCGCGCAGCAGCTTCCTCTCCAGCAGCTTGCTGGAGTTCATTGGCGATAGCTCTGGAGAACTCGTCATCGTCATCGTCACCGAACCCAGTTTGATCGCCCGAAGGAGCATCGCCGTTGTCTCCGAAAAGAGAGTCTTTATCACCACCACCAAATAGGGAATCATCCGGAGACCCTGGAGCATCCTCGTTGATCCCTTGCGATAGATTCAGGAGAGATGATTTGTCGCCCGCTGCGATGCCATTCGACAAGCCATTGCTCAGGGGTTTCGCGGCGTTGTTGGACGAGAAGGTACCGTTGGAAACGGGAACGTTAGATTCCTGCGGTACTGGAAGGCTAGAGAGCGGTCGGTGTTCTATGGCCGAGATTTGGCCACCGCTGGTCTCGAACTTGCGCCTAACTTGGCCCGTGTTCAAATCCCAGTCGTTGATGGTTTTGTCCCAACTGCCTGACAGTAAAGACTTCTCATCGTCGGACAGGGTCAGGACCGAGACTGCCGAGGTGTGCTTTCGCAAGCAAGTAATCCTCCTGCCTTCTTCATGGCGAACGGTCTGGAGATTGATGCCTCCAGATTCGAGACCGGACAACAGCCATAATGCCTGGTGATGAACAGCTAGTGAATACACAGGCGACAGCACTAAACTATCGTCTCCTCCACGTATGCCAGGGCCCCGATCCGAAGGCTCCTCGTTTTCCCAGTAGCCCATCAGCACACCTGCCTTGGTAACACTTTCGACGAACGGATGTCGCTGCGCAACGGTCAGCATCAGCTTCCCGTTTGCCGTGTCCACCCAGTTGAACTTCCGAATATAGCCGTCTGCACCACCGCTGAAGACCCAGCGCATATCAGGGGTCGCAGTTACAGCATTGATGGAGGTGCTGTGAGGCGCAGCGATGGTCGGGACAATATCATAGACAGTAGCCGTGAGAGCTTCTGGCCGCACGCGCGGGCGGAACGGCAGGCCCGACGACGGCGCCATGGAGTGCGCACGCGGCTGTGGGGAGGCAAACGTGACTTTGGGAGCATCTGCGCCGCTCCCGGAGGCACTCGAGATACCGTTCTGAAGAGCTGTTTTCACGGGGGGTCTGCTGCGCTGAGATGGCGATTCCAGCTCATCCTGGTCATCGTCCTCATCGTTGTCTCCTTCATCGTCATCGTTGTCCGCGTCCCCGTCCGGGTCATCGTCTGCATCGGCGTCAGGGTCGGCATCGGCATCGGCGTCGGCATCCATGTCGACGTCGTCCACATCGTCCATTGTCTCGTCGATGTCGTTATCCGAGCTCGATCCTGGCGAGCCTAATTGCGAGTCAGCGGCGGATGCCTCTCTGTGTC
Source organism: Myrmaecium sp. VS I D KN 1 (assembly GCA_019775845.1). Lineage (NCBI taxonomy): Eukaryota > Fungi > Ascomycota > Dothideomycetes > Valsariales > Valsariaceae > Myrmaecium > Myrmaecium sp. VS I D KN 1. The sequence continues at coordinate 173,465 of JADQAV010000047.1, forward strand.
GGAATGTCTACAACCTACCCGCGCCATTCTCCTCATCATCGTCGAAACTCATGGTTCACGTCCCAGACGGCCATGCATGCATGCACAGCCGCTGCACGATTCCGGACCGCGGGCACGGTCTGCCCAGCGAAACAAGAGCGCGGAGCCGTGGGGAGCTCAGGGACAGTGGTATGGCGACAGTCCAAATAAGAGAATGGTCGGGTACAAGGTAATAATGTACAGAGTCATGGACGGGCGTTGTCGCTGTAGGTATGTAACAACCTCGACTTGACCGGTGGACGGGATCACAGTGGGCTGGCTTTACCGCATCTAGGCGTGGGGAGCCTCGTCCCTGGGTGCCTGGTCAGCGATGCGGCGGGACACCAATCCTTGGCGGCGGATGGACCCCCGGCATTCCCCCGGCTTTCGCTTCGGATAAACCTCATCGCGGAAAACAACCTCACCTCTATGTGCACCGTCCGATGTGAGACACGCACACTGAGGATATGGCACCTCAGGTACGAGGATCACTATTATGTGCCTCAACTCCCTACCAGGTTACTCATTGTGAAGGCGTCTTACCTCAGCTCGCTATGTATGGCACCTTGTCAAAGGTACCTGCAGCTTAGCTCAATTGCTTCCCTACCAAATAGATCATACATCGGGTTATAGTAGGTATCCCTTATTGGTACCTTAACAATATCCAGCCGGTTCTCAGATTTTGGTTTCTGCGCGCAAATAACACACGTCCCATGTCTGGCATCAGGTACTGTACCTCACGCCCCTGCATGGAAGAGCCACAGCCCGATCCAACTGCGTGGATCGGATGAGACGCCATGGTTCCGGAAGCATGCAATGCACGCACCCGAGGGGTAGCAAACGGGCTTGCCTCTACTGACGGCATCTCCCTCGCGCGATGGCGCAGATCTGATTGTACTGTACCTTAGTGCACATATCATGGCTGAACGGCGCGTTTGCACACCGCAGCCCTTCGGAACACCCATGGAGAGAGCAGAAGAGTAGCGGTAAAGTTGGTAAATCCTTCTTGATGATCCCCGCGGCGCCCTCGGTGAGACCATTCTTTCTGTCCTTGTCCTGCTAGAGTCAATCCCATCCTGGTCGTTCTGGAGTCCTTCTCTCCTTCACGATGTCTGTACCATGTCTTCGCGTGCCTTGGCTGCGGTTGCCCGGTGTGAATGGAAGGGTATTGGCGTGGTTTCCCCATCCCGCCTGGTTGTCTGGGTTACAGTGGAGGGAGGAACCCTTTGATTGCTTTGCTCCCGTACTAGTGGACCTGCATCTGGAATGGTTTGGCTGTCCTGCTTTTATCTACCTTAAGGTAGGTTTCTTTCACATGGCTGCGGCCGTTCAGCGTTTGCCACTGCCCGAATTGACCCGACTGTTGACTGGACTCTGTAACTTCAATTCCTTCACCCGCCGCAAAGCACTGCAACTTCCCACCGCCCTGCCCGCTCACCGTTCTGCTTTCTTGTCTTCTCACCGAGCAACTAGCGGAGGGACTGAGCCTTCCAGCCACAACTTGGCCAGTCCTGGCGGATAAAACCGTGGAAGACTCCCACCCTGGACGCGGCATCTTTGCTTGATCTTTCTTTCTCCATCTTTCTCCATTGCAAACCAGGACTCCTGCGACTGCCGCCGAACTCGTGACGGCGACTCCAGCCATCACCGCATCGTGAAGTAGATGTCGCCCGCTATCCCGATGGAGCGCTCCTTCTTCTCCGCACATGCGCACATGGAGGAGGAAGAGAAAACAACAACCGCAATGAAGCCCGTCCAGTTGGACTCCGCACTCATTGAGTACTTTCCATCAAAGTCTTCCGATCTTCCTTCCGCGCTGCCCTCCGAAGAGGACAGTATGCTGGCTCAGCAATCCCGACACGAACAGCCGTTTCTGCCTCATGGAGGCCATGATGCCGGAAGCCTTCTTCGTTCCAGTCCTCATCCTCGCGGCAGAGCTCAGCCTGTGAGAAGACCGCAAGGTCAGTATACTTCGCTCAACCACTGTTTCAAAGGAACTCACTGACTGTACGTAGCGCCGCGCCAACCATTCCAGCATCCTCGGGCTCCGGCAACAATCGAATTCAGTAACAAATACGCCGCCTTGGAGGACTCGGATGGCGATGGACCCGAGGAAACACATCATGGTAAGTCGAACTGAGCGCTTCTCTAGCTGTTCACACACACTACTCCACTATATTACGTCCGTTCCGAACAACTTGCCCGCAACTACTGTTTGGACAGTCTATTCACCCTACCCTTTGGCCCATTGTCCTTGATTCTGACGAATTGAAATCCGCCTTATGTCGCGGCTTTGGCTCTGCTTTACATTCCATGTCGCTTCATTGTGGGAGCAGATTTCGTCGAATATCTTTGTCTCTATCTTACGAAACCGCATGCTAACAATATATGTCCTTCTACAGAACTCAACCCTCATCTTATGGAGAGATTCACCAGCTCTCGCCCTCTACAGTCGGTACATCATCTGTCGCAAGCGGATGTCCGCATACTCCCGAATCCTGGATATGCAGAAGAAATTCAACGCTACTTCAACGAGTCGAAAACGACAAGGGCGGACGCTGGCTGGGCCTCGCGGCCAGAAGTTCCGACGCCTGAAGAGATTATGAGTGCTCAATCGTGTCCGGACCTAAAACCCAACATTCCACAGGGCTCTTTTGCCGATAAAGAGGAGTACTTGAAGACTCATTACGAATTGATGCGAGAAGATGCAACACGTCCACTCCGCGAAGCTGTAGAGAAAGTGCGTGATAGACCTCACGCTATGGAGGGCGACCTCGGCGGGGCGATTGGTCTATATGATAAAGTCCATGTTGTTGGAATCACCTTCGCGATCCGGGGAATTGCTGTTCGAATGGCTTTCTCTTTAGCGCGCATCGGCAAGAGGATACATTGGAAGCAATCGAAGCGACTGATGAGTGGCTCCCTCGTCGCTCTCTCCCCGCTCGGTGACATGTTCAGATCCTCTTGCGTCTTGGCCACTGTTGCGGCTCGTCCTCTCAATCTGGTGGATCAGGATCCTCCGGAGATTGATCTCTTCTTCAGCGGGCCAGAAGCGATCCAGCTAGATCCCAGTATATCATGGGTGATGGTAGAACATCGAGGTGCTTACTACGAGGCAGCTCGCCACACGCTTCGGGCGCTTCAGAAGCTTCGAACGGAACCCTTCCCTCTCAGCGAGCACTTAGTCGATGTTGAGACTACCGTCGACCCGCCACAGTACCTCCTCAGGCAACCCCAATTGGACCTAAGTGCGGTAGTGACACTAGAAAATACTGATAAAGAAGTGTACCACACCGATGTTCTACAGGACTGGCCGAGCCATTCCAACATGAATCTTGATAAGTCGCAAGCAGCTGCCCTCAAGCGCATCATAACGAAGAGATTAGCCAACGTGCAAGGCCCTCCCGGGACCGGCAAAACGCACGTTTCAGTCGAAGCATTGAAGGTCATGATCAGTAACCTCAAACCCGGCGATCCCCCTATAATCGTTACCTGTCAGACCAACCATGCTTTGGACCAGCTCTTAAAGCACATAGCTAACTTCGAAAAGAGCTTCGTCCGCTTAGGTGGCAGGTCGAAGGATACTGATATTATCAAGAAACGAACCTTGTTCGAAGTTCGAAGTCAAACACAAATCCCTGCCTGTAATAAGGTGTCCATCATTAAGAGCATGAGGGCTCTTACTGACCACATGAAAGGGATTGTGGAGCCCTTAGAACTTGGGGATGGCCCGCTAGATCATAACATTTTGAAAGGGATGGGTCTGCTCACAGCGGAACAATGCGTTTCCTTAGAGCACGGCGATGACGACTGGGTAGGAGGCACCAGTGACGATAAATCAGCCGGAACACCCATAGAACGGTGGCTTGGTAACATGCTTATCCCAGCGGACCGGAACATCGAGCCTGACACCTTCGGCTTCGAATACGAGGAAGCAGACTTTGCTTTCGAACAACTGAAGGAGCAGGAAGCAGAGAACGTTGCTGCCGACGACGATGAGCTCGAGGCCCTTAAGGGGGTCTGGGTTCCTATCGCTGATAATTTCACGGGGAAGCGGTCAGGGGTGTATACCGATGAAAAGATCCGAGCGGAACTGCAAAAATATTCTGATATGACCAGGATGCCGATCAAACTTAGAGGCCCGGTATACTGCTATCTTCAAAGCCAAGCTAAGGCTAAAATCACTAAGCGGTTCCGTGAGAAAGCCGTGCAGTATCAGGCGTTGGTTGAGAAACGCCAGTTGAAGACGTGGGAAGAAAATATCTGGGTCCTGAAAGATCAAAAGGTTATTGGCATGACTACAACAGGCTTTAGCAAGTATAGGGCGATGATTTCAGTCCTCAAGCCGAAGATAGTGGTGGTCGAGGAGGCTGCAGAGACCCTGGAGGCGCCTGTGATCGCTACCTGCGTGCCATCACTCGAACATCTTGTTCTGGTGGGAGATCACAAACAGCTGCGGCCGCATTGCCAGCTCATGGAACTTGAAGACGAGCCTTACTACTTGAATCTTTCGTTGTTTGAACGCATGGTTCTGAATGGCATCGAATTTAGCTCCTTGAAACGGCAACGCCGCATGATACCGGAGATTCGTCGTTTACTAAAGCCCATCTACGGAAACATGATCACAGACCATCCTCATGTGAAGGATCCAGCTGTTCGACCTCCGATTCCTGGCATGGGTGGCTGTAACTCTTTCTTCTTCACCCATGACTGGCCAGAGGAGCGGGACGCCACCATGTCTTGCTTCAACCGGAACGAGGCCGCTATGATATCCGGTTTCTGTAAGTATCTGATTTACCAAGGCATCCTCGGCTCTCAGATCACGGTCTTAACCTTTTACAACGGTCAACGCAAGAGACTTCGTGAAGCACTGGGCACCAACACGCATCTTCGCGGTTCCGGGATCAACATCTGCACGGTGGATTCCTACCAAGGCGAAGAGAATGAGGTCATCATCCTGTCCTTGACCCGCAGCAACAGCGACCGGAAGATTGGATTTCTGAGCGTGGACAATCGTGTCTGCGTGGCCTTGTCCAGAGCGAAGTGCGGGCTCTACATCTTTGGAAATGGCGAACTGCTCTGCAGCGAGAGCGAAACATGGGCCGCCGTCATCAGCATCATGCATGGCAAATCCAACAAGAAAGAACAGGTTACACAAGGTCCTCCATCACGGCTCGGCTACCACCTCCCGGTGACTTGTTCCAACCACCAGCGTATCTTGTTCATGCAGCAGCCTGAGGATTGGGACCTGATCGTCGGCGGTTGCTTGCAGAAATGCACCGAGAAGCTCCCCTGCGGACATACGTGTTCCTTAACCTGTCATCCCAAGGGCCACGGCGACGACTTCGAGGTAGAGTGCCGACAGCAATGCCAGCGACAGCTGCCTTGCGGCCATCCGTGCAGTGCTCCCTGCTTGGACGTCTGTCGATGCAACATCTGCATCGACCGCACCGGCAAGGTCGGCCTGCATCGCCGCGTCAATCACAACTCAGGTCAGATCGAGCCTCCCAGGCAGCAGGCTCCGCCGGACCACACCAGTCATTGGCATCACTATGCGGCCGGCGGCGTGAAGGAAGCGGACAGACGGCTGGCCAAGGAGCGTTCCGCTCAGGCTGCCGACGCCCGCCGCGCTCGACTCGACGGCGAGAACTCCGAGCATCTGTTTGGAGTGACGTCCAGCAGCGGCAACTCCGCAAACCGCCTGCCGTCTCGCAGGGAGACCACGAGGAACGGACGGGTCTCGTACACAGAGCCTTTCAACCCTCGCATGGTCGATTACGGTCGGCAGGTGCCAGAGTCGCTCCTGGACTAGATGCTCGCTGTCCGTTCGACGAATCCCTGCTGCTGTTTTGTGATGGTTGGACTTTGTTTGCCATTCTGGTATAGTCGGGCTGTTGCGGTTCCTTGAGCTTCTCTTCAGAACAGAGGGAGGGGATAAAAGTCAAATGTGGTCTGTTTTCTCACGGTGTGTGTACGGTCTTGGATCGGCCTTCTCCTCTGATGGACTGTTTTTCCTGCGGTCCATCCTATCTCTCTTCCTTTCTTTGCTGTTCAATTCACTTTGGCGGCTTTGCTTTTACTCCCTTTCCCCTTTCCTTGTACGTTCTCCTCGGTGGGCGGCCCCTTTTTGTATTGATCCTCGACCTCTTTGCCTGGGATGGCGATTGCATATCTGGCTGAGAGGGTCCGCTTTCTCCGATGGTATTTCCCCCTGCCTTGTGCCTCTTGTGACTGAGGTTTTGGAACTCGGTTTTGCGCGCCGTCCCTCGAAAAGACGGACGAAAATGGGGAGGGGGAACGTTGGCGAAGATATGTATCTAGAGACAGAGAGGGGGAGGAATACAATCCTACCCGAGAAAGTGAATGAATGATTTGATTATCAACGTGTCACAGAGATTGTTTTGCACCACAGCTCGTTATGCAGTCAGTCGCTCGGTTTGGTTTCGTGCAGGTGGACTTTTTTCATCCTCCGAGTATACTTTCTGTTTATCTACAAGAGAGGTTGGCGAGGCTGGCATGGGAATTGGGATGAGAGGGCCATTTGATAGAGGTACGAATGCAATGCCCGATTCACTCTTCTACAAAGAAGGAAAAAACTACTATCCTGAATTTGAACCCCATGTTCTAGAATCCGAACAGCACCGTTTAAATGTTATTAATCGGTCGGACCGTTGTTCAACGGGTTTTTAGTTGGTTGTTGGTTGTGGGCGTTGGCATTCCACCCCTTCATTCTCCATCTCATCTCATCTCATCTCGTCTCCCGAATACAAGCGTCAACCTTGCTTGGAGTAGAGTTTCTTTCCCTCTTTTTGCGGGACGGGACGGTAGGGGGTATATATAGAGAGAGGGTGTGCTGCTGCTGCCTCTTTTTTTGTACTCCTTTTCTTGCCTTTTTCGCTTTTTGTTTGTTGTACGTGTGTTTGTTGTGGTGCATCCTTCTTCTTTCGGGACGAGCAGGACCAAGACCAGGACCAGGACGACGACGACACGATGACACGGTACGACACGACATGACGCGATAAACATGAGCGCCTGCTCTACAAACTAGGACTCTGAGACTGCTTCTCCTACCGACCTCGCCTACCTACGTACCTCCTACCACCACCCGACCTCACCACCATGCAGCAGACGAAGAGCGGAGGGGAGTCGGTCAGTCAGTCCTGTCTGCTGCGAAATCGCACAGGCGGGTAAACAAAAACCAAACAACATCAACAACAACAAAAGGTCGATCCAAATAAACAAACAAACAAACATATCACCAGCCTCCGGAAGTAGCTGCATGCATGCATGCACATCTATCTCAGCGACGACGCCTCCACCCTTGGCGAGCGTGAGAGCGAAAAAAAAAGAGGTCGATCCTGCGATTACGAGGAGGAGTCCCGTTGTGATCGGACCACGTATGGGTACATGCGACGAGTGCATGTACATCCATCCAGAGCAAAGATCGATAGTACCGCATCTCGAAAGCGGTCAAGCGCGCAGGTGGTGCTTGGTGCTTGGTGCTTGGTGTGGTTGGTGATATGGGTGGTTGGTGCTGCATGAAAGCGGGCGGACGGGTGGGCGGGTTTTGGTTGGTTGGTTGGGGAGGCTTGGACCGGGAACGCATGGGAATGAATCGTCCCCGCCCCCCGATCGGTCTGGGCAGCCCGCAGTGCAACTGCATCGCATCGCATCACTCATCTATCGCCCGCGAAAGAAAGAAAGAAGAAGAACCTGGAGACAAGTCTCGTCCGGTCAAGCAGTCAGCCATCCATCCAGCCATCCAGCCATCTGGCCAGCCCTTCGGTGCGCTCTTTTCTCACGACCTTACCTCCAGCTATCGCTTGCTCGCTCTCCGCCTCGCCAACCACCCGCCAACCACCCTTGCACTGCACTCTGCACTCTGCACTCTGCACTCTGCACTGCACCGCACTTCGCAGAGCGTGGGGACGTGATTCGATCGATGTGCGACCTCCGCATGGACCCATCTTTCTCTCCTCCCAGCAGCACCATGCACATCAGCCCCCTCCCCAATCCCCTCATCCATCCCTCACCACATCCTCGGCTCGGGGGGGTTTTTTTTTTCAGCTGAAGAGAGAGAGAGCTGAGCTGAGGGCGGCCTCCACCACGCCCACGCCCGCGCCCCCTCGTTGCCTAGGAAAGGACTCAGGTCCAGTCGGTGGGCTGACCAATGGTATAGCTCCACGACGACGAAGTTTCTAGCCGAGGTGGAGCAGCAGTAACAATCAATCAATCTGAAGAAGGACGGGAGGCTGGGAATCACAAAAGAACGGAGGAAGGAACCTGGAGGAAGGAGAAGTCCAGGTAGGAAGGAAGCTGCGAATGGGCGGATCCCCCCCGTCCCCCCACCTCTCGATGTCCCACCCAGCCGGTGTCGTGCACCGCTGGAGGAGCCCCCCCTGTCCTCTCTCCTCTCCCCTTTCTCTCTCTCTTTTCTTGTCTCTCCTTCGCTTTCTCTCCTTTTCCAGTCCCTCGCTCGCTCGTTCGCCTACACGAGTCAATGCTCCGCCCTCTCCCTCCACCCACTAACGCACGCATGTTGCGCACGGTACACACACGCCAACCTACGCACGCACGTACGCACGCCCACCACCACCACCTCCTCCCTCCTCCTCCTCCGGTGCGGTGGGGACCCGCTAGTTATGATCGACTAGCCGGGCTCATCAATGTGCTCGAGCGCGGTTCTGTTGTGGGATGGGAAGGCAGGAAGCTTGCTTGCTCGCTTGGTTTGCTCGCCCTTCTCCGGTCGAAGCTTCGAGCTTGAGCTTGGGAGGGGAGGGGAGGGGGCATTCCATGATCGTGGTAGGTAGTAGTAGCAGCAGCAGCAGCAGCAGCAGCGAGCAGCTCTTCTTTTCTGTCCCATCCTCTTGCGATGAGACAGCTGGCATGGGGGAAAAACGAATTGTGCTGCATGTCAGCATGGCCGTTGAAAAAGATAGGGAAGTGTTTTCGTAAGCTGCTCTGCTATTATTGCGTGCATCGTATCATGAAATCCCCTCCCTTCTCCCCGGTCTGGTCCCCCTCTGCCCTTTCTGCGTCCATCCGTTGCCTTATCTTACCCGAACGGTTCCCGTTCGTACATACACGGTAAAGTTTAGTCCGGTACTGGTACTGCATCTTGTACGAAGGAGCTCCGCCTTAGCTTGGCGAGGCTGGGCTGGAAAGTGAGAGAGTGAGAGACGGAGCTCTAGACACACACACACAGAGAGAGAGAGAGAGAGAGGAGGGGGAGCACAATTCAGCTTGGAACAGCCTCGGCATCCCTGCCTCCTCCTCCCATCGCGCCTGCCCTCCTCTCTGCCTCCTCTCTTGCCTGCCCTTTCCCTTCCTGCCTCCTCCCGTCGTCCTGCCTTCCGTGATTGCATTTTTGGTCGCCCAGCCTTCAGGTCGACCTTTTGCGCCATCCCCCCCGGTCCACCGGCCAGAGTACTTCATCTCCAAGCTCCTCACCCCTCAAACCTCACCGCTACAACCACGTATCCAGTCGGCTCCCCCTTCGATCCTCCCAGCCTCACCAGCACCGCACCGCACAGTCGTCCGCTCAGGCCTCTCTGCCACCGCTCCTCTTTTTTTCCCTTCCCCCTTCCCTTCTCTCTCACCGTCCCCATCGGGAATCGAAGAACCTCGGAAAGCGGGATTCTTCTGTTGTCTCTTTCGATCCAAGTCGAGGGAGCGCAACAGAAGAGGATAACGCCGGGTCCAAGCTGGATTTTGAACAGAAACTGCCCGTGCCCGTCTCGTTCTTCCCTTCGACGTACCGCAACGACGCCAAGGAGGAGGACCTCTCCCAGCTCTCGACGACCTCCACCTCCACCACCACCACCGTCCAGGTAGAAGGGCACACCCGGCCGTCCGCTGAGTCCGCCGCGCGCGTCGAACGGGAAGAAGAGCAGGGCAGCAGCGTCAGCGGCAACAGCAGCAGCAGCGGCAACAAACAGCAGCGTCGCTTGCGCATCGATCAGCGCGATCCCCGGTACGAAGAGGAAATCCGTGTGTACGAGGAGCAGGACCGTGTTTCCCAGCGCCCCGGCCACCACCATCATCACCACCACCATCACCAAGCGTCCGAGCGCGAGCACGAGCACGAGCACCAGGAGCACTGGGTTGAGCAGCGTGAAGACCGTCGTCCCGCCCAACACCAGCACGAGGATCAGGTCGTAGAAGTCGACGTCCACCGCGAGAGGTACGTACAGTAGTGATCTTTATTCATCATCATCATCTTCGTGACTTCTCTTTTACCACCGTCGTTTTATTATTTTTTTTTTTACGATACTCTCGCGTCATTTTTCACGTGGACGAGACGGCACAGCTCAGCTCAGCTCAGCTCAGCGACGACGCGGACATGGGCGGCGAGTCATTCACTTCCCTGTTTGTGCTGCTGCCGATCCGTCCCGCTCCTTCCTTTTCCTTGCTTTTTCATTTGCCGTTTCCAGCCCCCTTCACCTCCCCTGTCCCCTGTCCCCTGCCCCTTCCCCTCCCCCCTGCCCTCCCCCATGTCGTCCGTCCCCGGCCCCGATTCGTCCGAGACAAGCGCCCGTTGCCGTTGCCGGGCCTCCCCGTTACTTGTCAGCCAGCCACGCCAGCTGGTCCGGGCGGGTGGCGGGAGGCAGGCGCTACTCCAGCAGCCGACCGTTTCGGGCACTTGGCGTTGGTGATCGGCCCGGCGAGCGGCCTGTCCCCTGTCACGGTTGCCGCGGCGACGGACGGCCCAAGCTCCCTCCTCCGCCCTCATATCCCGCATGTCCCGCATGTCCCAGGCGGCCCCCAACCCGACCTGAGCCAGCTCAGCTAACGCGTCCCTCGTGCCCTTCTCTCCAGGTACACGAAGCCCTTCCAAGCATTTGCCGGCGCCCACCTCGACACCGAGGACCGGACCTCCTCGTACGACCCCAGCTACCGTCCCGCCTCCTCGGTCCCTCACCACGACGAGGAGTCCGTGATTGACGTCTCCGAGCGTGAGTACCGTCAGCACACTCGTCCCATCAAGACCCACCCGGAGGAGTCCGTCGATCCACGCTACTCTCCCGCCCCCACCGACGTCCGCGTAGAGAGCTCTACCCGGACAACCGTGGACCCCCCCAGGAAGTTCAAGCGTGATATGGGATATTACGACGAGGACGGCCAGTACCATTCATTCCGTCACGGTCTCCACAAAGCTGCCGATCGAATCCTCCACCCCATCCACGGTCACTCCCACAGCGAGCACCACAAGCACGACCACGAGCACCACAAACACGACCACGAAGACAAGGAAGAAGTCGTGATCACCAAGTCCTCTTCCTCTACTTCCTCTGCTCCCTCTACCTACTCTGCTCCTCCTGCTCCCGTCGACTCCCTCTCCCGCGTGAGCTCTTCGTCTTCAACCTACGCCCCTTCCGTCCGCAGCCAGCCCGCTCGCACCATGGCGCCTCCCAACACCATCACCATCCCGTGCCACCACATCCGCATTGGCGATCTCCTGATCCTTCAGGGCCGCCCTTGCCAGGTGATCCGCATCACCACCTCCTCCCAGACGGGTCAGCACCGCTACCTGGGTGTGGACATCTTCACCAAGCAGCTCCACGAGGAGTCCAGCTTCATCTCGCACCCGGCCCCCTCGGTCGTGGTCCAGAACATGCTCGGCCCGGTCTTCAAGCAGTACCGTGTCCTGGACATCCGCGAGGATGGCAAGGTCGTGGCCATGACCGAGACCGGCGACGTCAAGCAGGGCATTCCCGTCCTCGACCAGAGCGGCCTGCTCCACCGTCTTCAGGAGGCCTTTGACAACGGCCGCGGCAGCGTCCGCATCCTCGTCATCCACGACGAGGGCCGCGAGCTCGCCGTCGACTTCAAGGTCGTCCACGGCTCGAGGTTGTGAGCGAGAGAAGAACAACACAAAAGCGGCAAAGGGACGGGAGTTTCTCCTCCCGTGTTCCTTCCTCCACCGTGCTATTTAATTGGTGTGGTTCGGTTCCCTTGCTGCACGTTTGGGAAAGGATGACGGCCCGGAAGCGAGACAAATCAAAGAGAGCATTAGAGGTTGACTGACCGTGGTTCCTTCACGTAGGGCCTCCTCCTCTCTCCCTCTCTTTCTTCCTCAAAAAGCGATGAGTCCATGACTTTTATCTTCAACTGGAGGGGGGTGTTTCTTTACCCTAAGCAAGAGAGAAAGGTTCTCCCTCACGTCTGGGCGTTATTGTTCCTCTTTCATATCCGGGACAGGATTGGATGGGATGGGAATGTATACACACGCTCTCTCTTTGGTTTTTCTCGTTCTCGATCTGGGTCCTCTTTCTCTCCCTTCCCCTCTTCACTCGATGTCATCACACGACGTCACGTCATGTTCATGTCATGCGATCTAATGGCTTGCTTTTTTTGTTGTCTCGTTCTGTCCTTTCAGGTTCTGTGTTAAGTTAGGTGGTGCATGTTATGCTAAGAGGAGGATGAGGTCGGATGGAAGGGTACGATATGTATCGGATCGACTTGGCCTTGGCTTTTGGCTTGGTTCAGGTTGTGGGATTGGATGTAATGAGGTATATAGCTAGTCATTTAGTATAGTTTAGGTACTTTGGATGGATGCGAGATAAAATGTTGCATTCCTTACTTGCTTAGTTACCTTGCTCTCTCTCTCACCCACTTTCTCTATTTCTCTCTCTTGGACTCATTGGACTTGATGTGCGTGTGGGAGTGATATGTGCTATGCTACTGCATCTTTCCCTGCTTCACTCCCCTCCCTTACTCTATTGATGCAGGAAACATGACCGAGAACGGATCAGGGGAACGTTCAAGTTGTTGCGCATCTGCGGCGACGGAGTACGATCCTTCCTCTTTCCTCTTTCCCTTTCTCGTTCCCCGTTTCCTTCAGCTCATCCTTCGTACCCTTTCTCCCATCCTTCTCTCCCATGCTTCTTTCTTCCATCCTTCTTTCTCCCATCCTTCTTTCTCCCAACTCCCCCTCATTTCCCACCTCATTTTTTGAACGTTTTTTTCTATCAGTCTTTTGTTTATTCTTACTCGCTCACGCGGATCGATCCTCTCCCCCGATCTCCTCTGATCTCGTCTCGACCCGTCTCGTCTCGTCTCGTTCGTCCGCCTTTCTTTGTCTTCCAATGATTGTATGGATGGATGGATGGATGGATAGACGGTATAAATGATATTGCATTAGGAGAGGGGAATGAGGAGGGAGAAGGAGGTAAGTTCGGTTTCAATTTCGGTTGCGGTTTCGGTCTACCCTGTTTTAATTTCGTCAAGCTTCCTCCTCCTTCTGCTCGTCCTCCTCATCCTCCTTACTCCTCCTCGTCCTCCTCGTCCTCCTTACTCCTCCTCGTCCTCTTCGCTTCCTGTTGTACTTCTGCATGGAATGTGGATGAAGATAGATATAGGAGGTTGGCTGGTTAGTTGGTACGGTTTAATTTGGTTTAGGTTTAGCTCACGCGTTGGACCCGTACGCAGACAGTCAAAATAACCAAAGGAAGGAAGAATAAGGGATTCTGCATTCAAAGCGTGCTCTGGGTATAAACTAAGTAAAAGGGGGGAAGGAGCAGCAGAGAACGGAAAAGAAGAAAAGTAACAACGCAAGAAAGAATGAACCCCCAACTCTACAAGTGAAAAAACCAGCCTATCCATCCAAGATCTAACCAGCTATCCCTCATCCGCACGCAGTATACACACGCCCCAATATCATCGTCTCCCCGCCCCCGCCCCCGCCACCGCAAACGGACTCGCCTGCGCGCCCGCATACGCATCCAAGCTCAAGAGACTGGCAAAGTACAGACCAACGAAGCGGACGAGGGTGCCAAGGAGGCCGGTGCGGCGGAGGGCGAAGGCCCAGCCGCCCAGGCTGGGGGCGGGCGCGGCTCCCGTGCCCAGCACGTGTCCGCGGGATTGGAAGGCGGGGGTGGCAGCGGTGCCGGCACCGCTGCCGGCTTTGGCGCAGGCCTCCGTGACGGCGCTCCGGAGGGCGGAGGGGTTGGCGCCCCGGATGGTGGTGGCGACGGTGCGGTTGTGGAAGATGAGGAAGGTTGGCATGCTGTTTGTTTTTATTTTTGGTGCTGGTCAGCGACAGGGTTCGGCGTGAGGGATATCAGAAGGGGGGGATGGGGCCGGGTTCGAATGAACTTACGCGCTGACGCCGTACTGGCCCGCGATGTCCGGATGCGCGTCCACGTCGATCTTGACGAAGGCGACCTTCTTCGGCTTGGTGTGGGTGGCGGCGAGCTGCTCGAAGACGGGCGCGATGGCCTTGCAGGGCCCGCACCAGGTCGCGTGGAAGTCGGCCACGACGACGACGTGGGTCCCGAGCACGGTGTTGAGGTGGGTGGAGGAGGTGATGGCGATCGGGCCGGACATGGTGTGGTTTGGTGGTGGGAGTGGTGGTTGTTTGTTGGAGGACGAAGGGAAGGTAGGTGCGGAGATGTCGTCGGCGCGCGAGTGGGGTGTTGCTCTGTTTTCTCGGGGTGTCTTCACACAGAGAGGATGGTGAGGTGGTGAAGTCGTGACGAGGTCAGCAGCGTGAGGGAGGGTGGTTCGTTGAAGGTTGGCCCATGTGGAACCTTCGTGAGCTCAGCCCTACGCCAAGGAATCCGGGGAAAGGGCTTCGTTCTGTCTTCCCCGATCTCTCCGCAGCCTTGTCCAACTTTCTTTCTATCGGGCAGCTATCTGAAGACATTGACTTCATTATGTAGGGTGAATCGTATGGATCAGTGTTTGAGATTGGAGTAGCTGCACTATAGGCTTCGTATCACGGTCTGATCGAGCCTTATATGAACCATGTCCCCACCACTGTCCTCACCAACGATTGCAGAACGAGTTGATAGAATTGGCAGATATGTATAATCAAATTTGAATGAACTATCACATACGGCCATAGGAGGTTGAGAACACGGAACCCCGTCCGCTCTTCCAAAGTTAAGCAACCTACCGGCAGATTAGTAGTTAAGTGGGTGACCATTAGCGAATCCCTGCTGCTGTATGTTTTTGCTTATGCTTTCTTTTTGCTTGTTTGTTCGCCGCTGTCTTTCATTCTGTATAAGTGCTGTTGCAAGTGGAAGAGGAGATGGTTATGCCCATTCACCGAGAGTGACTTTGGGCCATACATTTTTGGGGATAGTCAGGACTAAAGACCAAGTTGAAATATACGAGGCTGACTTATGACAATATTGAAGTGAGATGCGTCTGTATAGGACGATAAATGCATGAAGGAACAGTGGGACTAGTTTCTACCATTTCATCGAACTGGAACCATCAGCGTTGATCCATTGACCTCCTTACCACAAAGCTTGAAGACGCCATCGCCTCACATGCGAAAGCAGGCTGTTGATGAAGGCTTCATACTGACAGGAGGACCTGAAGTGTAGCCAATATGAAATGGGATGAAGCCAGCAACAAGACAGTAGTAGAAGGGCCGTCAAACAGACCTGAAGCAGTAAGCGAGCGGATAATCGCAATAAGACGAAGCTATCCCACTTCACCTCGCTTCCTAAAAAGATATCTAGCCCAATTGCCTATACATACCCGGCAATGGCGCAATGATATACGCGGGTCACCCCCTCGGGCGAATGGATGGAGTTGTGAACAGCCTGGTTTAGGGAAGGCGTCTCTTAGGCTCTGTGCAACAGTACAAAGCAGATGCAATCCGGCCTTGTGTCCGGCGAAACGTTTCATGTCGGAACAGACAGTAGACGTCGACCATCACGGTATCACAAGGGCTCGGGACTGATTCGGGATTCCAGCTTGGCCGCTTGCCGCCAGTCGTGGAGCGCGCCAGTGTGCCATGCGATATCTGGAATAGAGATAAAGGTTGGAGACACCGGAACGTGCAGCGCGAGCGCGACCGGTCCTTCACCGTCACTGCCATAAGAGATGAACAAATCACGTTCACCAGGAATACAAACGCTGGAGGCGGCGTACGAGTTATTGGTCGCAAGGCTAGCGGTTTTGCATGTGTAAACAGGCCCAAGGGAGTGGAAACGGATTACCAGTACGGAGTGAAGGCTGAGAGAGAACCGTTCAATTGAATCAGGACGACCGGTCAGTACAACATTCTGACGGAATATGGAGTTCGTTGAAAATGGCAGGACAGATGCCACATGGGAGTGCAGAAGAGCGTGCACCGAAGATCCAAGGAGTCATGACCGAAAGGCGCTGTTAGAGGAGCGAGCATGAAGGCTGAGGTTATATCACGGCCAACAAATCTAGGGATGGCCTCGGAGAACGACATCGCCATGAAGTAGATTCTCTTTGTTTGTGGCTTTGCTGGTTCAGGCTGTTCAGGCTGTTCAGGTTCGATTGTTGCATGGACGGACCAATGCCGAGCAAAGAAAGTCTGACGCCGGTAGACAGAACGTCCCCCAGATAAGGTCAGTCTAATCTGAAGTTAGTGAAGCAAATCTGGATGTAGCAACGAGGAGGAGACAGGCAAGGAATTCCTTCTCGATTCTGCGACGAATATGACGAGCTTGACGTTTCGGAGCCGAGCTCCACGCTTCCGGGAGTAGAAATGCGATTTCCCCGCATCCGCTAGAAACCGTGCTCTAGAACAGTGCTGGAGAATTTGAGTTATGGGGAATTCTGCGGTGTCAACGAAAAAGAACCCTTTGTACTGTAATATTGCACTTTCCAAACATTCGTCCAAGCAAACGTCACTGGAGGCGATAAAAGAGGGGTTTTGACAAGCCTCTATTCAGCGAAAGCAAAGCGAATCCTTTCAGGCACCGTGAAGCTGTGGATGTGTAGTACAGAAGCCAGGGCGATAGGCTCTGTATGCTCACATGTGTAGATGCGCAGCGGTTGTCAAAGGTAACCGGATAGCTTAGGCCAAGCTTTGCGATTATCGAAGCTAAGAAAGCTTGCTTATTTGAAACCTGGATGCGACCTGAGGGTCTCCTTGGCCGTTTCAGAGGTCAAACATAGTACCGAAGCCAAGATTGAAGGTAATGAGGTTGATTCGCCGGCCCGGATCCTTGTGTCAACCTAAAGGTCCAGAAGGCTAACTTAAATTCCCATTTCTCACAATTCCACGCCTCGAAACGAGGCCAGATGCAGGGAGCACATGAAAGGTCCCAGGGGAACAGGTCATACGATCTCAACCTTTTCACATGCCAGACAGCCAAACAAGGCGGTATCATGCAGGATTGTCGTCTAGCCGCTGTGGATAGCTCGACTTGCTTCGCCTCAGCGAACCAAACATATCTTGTATCTCAACGAGGTCAGATAGCTCGAATCAAAGGCGAAGAACTTCTGGCTTTTGCAGTAGCTTAGCGGGTTTGAAGCAGAAGAAAGCTTCCGAACTACATATACAGTTCTCTGCGGAGTGTCAGCTTAAGGCCTCGCCAGGCCATCAACCTTGACGACGAGGAGCATGTTGCATTGATGTCGATGTCCGCTGAGACAGAGCATCGTGCAGGATGGAGTGCGACTCTTCGACATTGTATCGAAATCGTCAGTCGTTGAGCGCACTAGGTCCTTCAAGAGTTGCGGGTTACCGAGGTCGGAGCATGCAAAGGACCATGGGGATGACTTTCCCCATGTGCTACACAGGGATCACTTTCCCCATATGCTGATGTTGTGTCATCCCTAAGCACATCTCGGACCGATCACGGAGCACAATCCGGACGTCTCAGTGATTGCCCTCGCGCTTTTGAGCAGGCGGAAGAGGGAGTTTCCGAGTGTCGGTTGCCTGCGCGGTGGAGAGGGCGAACAGCGCATCCCAGACATGGATACAAATTCGAGGAGGTTTGCAGCGGGATCCGAAGGGAAATCCCAGGGAGATTCACGCTGCAACCCGGCTTGACGGATCGATTATGCCGTTGCGATGGTCAATAGGGGCGGTCCAAGTCCCATGATAGCGGAGTGGGCGGAGTGGATACGCTCGAGCCGGACATGAAGAGGAGCTGAACGGATGCCCGAGCAATGGCCGCGTGCAGCTGCTCGGCATCTGCCGCTTGTTCTCAACGATCATAGGAGTAGCATTATAGCAGGCATAAGCACACGCCCTGTAAGTTCACGAAGTGCAACAGCCTTGGAGAAGGAGGTCGAGAAAGGGTTGAAGTAGGAAAGCTTAGGAGGCGGCTAATCCGGCCTGGGCGTAGTCCAGGGCACTCCTCAAACAACAAGCGAGCTCCGCTGTCAAGCATCCACTGACAGCTGCCATATCCATCCACTCCACCCCACTTCCTGCGGGGCGATCCATCCACCATCCACCGCTGACCATCCCTATTCCAATCCCCATCGTCTCCTGTCCTGGCCCTCACTCCCCCCGAATCCTTGATTGCGGCAATGCCCCTTCACTGTGTGGCAAGCGTCTCCTTCGCGAGGCTCAGGCTCCGGCGCCCTGCTGTTACCATGGCGTCGACGGCCATCCTGTTGTCCTTTCACCTTCTCAGCCATCAGTGTCCGCAACTTGATAGACACAAGAGACAAAGCACAGCCTCGTCTCCAGTGGTATCCTCTTCACTCGGTTCACGGAACCGATAGGTGGTTCGCTTGAAGTCTGAAGGACCCTGATTCCCACGGTGATCGCAGCGGGAGGGTCAACATCCATAGCAGATAACTGCAACAAAAATCAGAGCTTCTCGCGTTCTTCCTCTTCTTCATTCTCCTGGCGTTGACTTGCAGTCTGCAGGTGCCGGTCGATGCCAACGGCTTTAGTGCCAGATACGGATCGCGCCGTTACCCGGAAGCTCCCGAGGGCTCAGAAGGCGGCTCGTGGAGGAGCAAGGCAACCCTATTACGGAGTATGTCCGGCTCTCTCAGCGCTGATGATCTGCCACAGATGACCTTAGCAGCGGATTTCGAGTCCGTGCTACGACGGTCTCTTGTATCATCCGTAAGAATGTGACGGCGTGTGGTGCAGCTAATGCCACTCTTCTCGAATCCGCCCAAACACCTTTCCCACCATTATCGTTCTAAGCAAATCACGAATGCTTAGCACGTGCAGCAAACAGGAGTATAGGCGTGCGTTTGAGAAGGAACATAGTTACTGCTTCAGTAGCAGTACTGGAACCATCTGAAGCTTTCCAGACACCCCTCTCGATTGCGCTAGACGAAGCTCATCACCCGCATTTGTCAAAGGCTTGTGAACGTCAAACATATGGCAGATGCTGAGGGCAAAGGCTAAATCCGTGGAGAGCTTCACTGTAGAACGTCCAGTCTGCAGGTTCCCCAGGTATCTGTCAGGACCTCCATGTGACCCCTCAAAGCTAGGGTCGTGTTTCGTAGTCCGACATGATCTAACACGATCTAACAATATCTTGAAATAGCACACCTCCGGCTAGACTCGATGACCTGAACGAGCATACTGTGTACAAAGGGGGGAAGCTATCTTCCCTCTCTGCAGCAGAATGGGTTCGAAGGCGCTACCCTCTAAGTGGCTGGCTGCCTTTTTGAGAGTTGACCGGCGGGGCGACATGTTTGGGATCTGAGCCAGCCAAGTCTCACCAACGGCTGAACCCAGCAGAGGGGTCTCTTAAGGCTTCGGGTATTATCGACCCCGAGAATGGCACATTTCACCTATTGTAGCCCTCTGGGCGGCGATGGCAAGGTTGTTTATATATCTACAGAAACATCCTACATCGGCTCCTCTATGAGCTGGCAGAGCCGTACGCCTTTAATACTGCATGAATCTCGTGGACCATAACCCTCTAGTCCATCTACCACTACCAAGGTATCGGAAGGGGCATATCTAAGAACAACCAACTCAGGAGCTCGCAGGCATCGCGGCTGGCCATTGGTCTGAAGGAGCAGCAAGCGACGAGTCGAGAAACCCGACCGAGCGTACTAGCACGAGACCTTATGTGTTCATCGACTTCTACGCGGTCAAGACCAGTACCAGAAAGCTCGGGGTCCTTATCTAGGGAACGGTCACTGACATCGCTGAGCGACACGGCCGCCTCCGACAATGTGCTCTTTCGGCAGAAGGGAAACTCAATACCGCGGCGAAGGAAAATAAGCGTACCGGACCTCACAAGCACAATGGCTACTGTGCACGAGGCAACCATTGACTCTCGTAAGTTTGGCAATTCTTGATTTGTGCCGGGTGCTAACTATGTTAGCTACGATACCTGGACGACCGCCATTACAAAAACGGTCACCAGATGATTTCGAGCGGGAGAGGTCGAACAGCGCGCCAGGTTTAGGCTGGCAGGCCAATCCGTTCGTGATGCCGGCCGTGACAGTGCCGGCAAAGCTGAATCTGGAACTACCAGTGAAGCCAGTCTCTCTTGATACGGTTAACCAGGAGCCCAGCGTTCCTCCTACAGAGGGCAGGCAGCTATCCCCTATCCTTAGCCCTGGTGCAATGGACAATAAGGAATCCTTGGGAGGGGAGATGGCATCAACAGCGGACGAAAAATTCGATATTCCTCCGCCTGTGCCACCAAAGTTGCCAACTTCCCAGGCTCGGTCCTCCCCAAAGCATCAATCTGCTCGCAAAGGAAGCACTCAGCTACCTCCCGGGACGAGTGGCTCGAGTTCTTCAAGCAACGGGACAACAGCCAGTATCACGGAAAGCTCCTCGCCATCGCAACCACAGTTATGCAATCCTGCAACCAAACCGTGTAGCACGACGGTAGCGAGTGATACGGATGGCTCAAGATGCGGCGGAAAACTGTGTTGGCTCAAGGGCCACTGTCGAAATCGATCCGACACCTCGGTGATGGAGAGAGGAAGGCCGAAGACAAAGGGGGCTTCAAGGGGGCGAAGCAGGACCTGTTCTGAAGCGGACTGCGACAGAGAGATGCGGCCCGATAATTGGAGCCTACCAACCGGCATGCGGCCAGCGGAGGCGTCCACGGCTATGGATGGCACAGAGCTGGAGTATTTGCGGAAACAGGCAGTTCTCCAGGCCGAGAAGTATGAGATTCTGAGCAGATCAACAGTCAAGAGTCTTTCTAGGGTAAGATACCTCCCCATTCCAATGATAGGATGGTTACTGACTGACCAAAAACCAGGAACTACGCGCCCTGGACGAGCGGTGCGAATACCTCCGCAAGACGCACAAATCCCTGCGCGCGGGGCGGCACAAGCTCCACGGCCGGATGGTCGCGTACCTGAAACGCGGCGAGTCGCTGATCTTCTCGCGCGAGAGCATCCTCAAGCTGGAGGAGGCCATCCTCGAGCTCGACCGGTCCATCGACGAGTTCATCGTGAAGCTGGAGCAGTCGGAGAACCGCCGGCTGCGGGTGCGGCAGAAGCTGCTGGAGCACGTCGCCGCGGCCATGGTCCCGGCCAGCGGAAACCATCATCCGAATAAGCAACAGCAGCAGCAGCATTACCCAGCGCCGGCTGCGCGTACGGCGGAGGCGACGATGGCGACGCCACCGCGCAGCCCGGTCCAGCCGGATAGCCCGGTGGTGGTGCGCGAGGAGAAGCAGCACCAGGCGGGAGCGGAGACGATTCGTATATATGCCGACGGCCACGTGCTCAGCTTGTTTTCTGATATCGAGACGGCCATCGGGCGGATGTGCGAGGCGTGCTAGGTATGATTCGATTGGATGACCTTGTCCACCACCGCTGCCATCATCCACCACGAAAGAGGTTGCTTCTTGCATCTCTCCGGCTCTCATCTTCAGTCCCGGCCCTCTTTGTTGTCAGGGGACATGCCCGTCCTGCCCCCTTTCCGTCTGCTTTTGTGTTTGTCTATCGCTCCCATTTTTAGAGTGAACTGGGGGCGTACGTTCATCTTGGGTAAGTGTCGGATGAGGAGATACTTGAGTCTCGGATTACCTGCGAAGTCGACGGCGCTGTTTGATGACGCGAGAATGCTTTCTTCCTCTTATTTCCTTCCTTTATTCTTTATTTTTCCATTTGGGTGTGTGTTAGAGAGGGAAAAGGTTCTTGGGATATAGTAGGCTACTACTTAGGATGTGTTTATCATCCATCAGATACGATTCTTAGATCGGAAGGGGGAGGGAAGCCAAGGGACGCAGAAACGGAGGTCGATAGAGGGGAATTAAGGAGGTCTTTGAGTTCTAAAAGACGAACTCTTCCAAAACAAATGAATATACGGTCTAATACATCTCCCACATTTCCAGACACCCTCTTTTTTTCTCTCTCTCTCTTCCCGCTCTTGACGAACTCGCTCGCTCGCTCGCTCACTTATTCCATTGATCCACGCACTCACCCCTCCAGCCCCAACTTCCGCCCCCAATCCTCCCAGCGACCCCGACGCAAGGGATCCAGCCGACGCAGGCGCGCGAGCCAGTCGCGCATCTCCACGGGGTCCAGGTGGCGCGCGGCCTCAACCGGGTCGGCGGCGTGCCAGTCCTCGGCGATGCGGAGGAGGGCCTGGACGAGCCACTTGCAGTCGTCGGTGTCATTGAGGACGTCGCGGATCCAGGCGAGCTCGGCGGCGTAGCGGGCGGCGCGCTCGGCGGGGGCGAGGTCGAGGACCAGGCGGTCGTGCTGGTTGGTGTTGGCGTCGGACGTGGGTCGGACGGTGGCGAGAAGGAAGTCGTGGTAGAACCAGAGGCTTTGGTCCCAAGGGTCGGTGCCGAGGGCGTTGGCGACGAGGTCGAACTCGGCGGCGAGGCGGGCGCGGCGCTCGTCGGGGGTGGCCCGGCGCCGGCGGAGGAGCTGGGGGAGTAGCTTGGAGCGTTGGTGCCAGGCGCTGTAGTTGGAGAGGTTGAGCCGGACGTGGTGGTCGGTGTAGGCGGTTTCTTGGGCGAGCAGGTCGGCGTCGTGCGGGTTTTCTTTGGTGCTTGGGGGGAGGGCGGGGGGTTGGGTGTCCGGCTGGGCTGGGGGGGCGTGTTCGTCCGCTGTGGCCGAGTCGCCTTCGAGGGCGGTCAGCGCGGCCACGATGATGCGGCGGTAAGACCAGCCGTGGAAGTTGCGCGCGTCGCGGGCGAGCATCTTGGAGTCGAGGGTGAGCTCGGTGCGCCAGAGGGGGGCGGCGTCGGCGGCTGGCAGCCGCGCTGAGGCCGTCTGCAGCAGCCACAGCCGGTGGTTCCAGATCCAGTAGCACTTGGGGTACTGCATCAGCAGTGGGAGGAGGAACTCGAGGTCCGCGTTGATGAGGTCGAGGAGTCGGTCGACATAGGCTCGTTGGGGGAAGGGGGCTTCATCGGGAGCTGTGTTGCTGGTGTCGGTGGTCGTAGTGGAGGCGGCGCTGCTGGAGGGGGGATCAGGGAAGATGTGCAGCAGGATCTCTCGCCGGTGGTTCCAGATGGTGTAGAACTCCGGGTTTTGACGCAGCAGTTTGGTGTTCAAGGTGAGGGTTTCGGTGCTGAAGTCTTGGGCTTTTCGCTGTGCAAGCAGGATAGGTTTCCGGCGGCGTCAGCTCGATGCGGAGAGGGGCCACGTAATGGATGGCGGAAGAGAGGCGAGGGGGGCGTGTACATACCCGAGAAAGCACTTGAGCGACCAGGTTTCTGTACTGCTCGATCTTTTGGACCTCCTTCTTGCGCCCTTCCTCAGTCCGTTCGGCGACGGCGGTGCGTGGTACTCCGTGCTGGAACGGCGGAGAGAGAGGTCAACTCGATGCGGAAGAGAGGATGGGTGGGCTGTTGTATAGCCATGGTGGAGAGTGATGGACGTACGCTTGCCATGGAGATGAGGTGGTGAGGTGGAGAATGTTGTGAGGCGTACTTCGGTATGTATGTCGTCTGGAGTAATAAGGTACTAGTATGGAGTATGGGAGAGAGGGGAGGAGGGGTGGAATCGCAACCAAAGTCCGTAATCTCCGGCTCCTCTCTCACGAGGGCTCTCCAGATATTTGCGCCTCAGGCCATCAACATCGACCTCCTTCCCTCTCAACTCCTTCCTTTTGTTGTAGATGGAATGGAACGTACCTACTCCGTTCCGCAGGTCCTCGGGAACACCCGACCGACAGTATAACTGACGACGGCTTCTGCCTTCCAGGCTGCTCTCTGTCTTCCATCCGCCACCCCATTCTTGCTTGCCATCATCATTATAAGTACTAACCAAGCAGCACCCCCCCATCCCCCCGTCACCAGCATCGCCATCATCAACTCCATCGCGGCGTCCAGTGCAGCCTCCAAGCAGTGCCGCACCCGTCCATCACCCCATGGATGCCTCATTTTGGCATCCCCTTCTCCCTGTTGTCCTGGCCCTCTTGTTCGATCATCTGCTCTCCCCGTCCTCGTTCCCTCTCTCGCACATCTTCCTCCTTCTCGACCTCTTCTTTCTCGCTCTCCTAGTTCTATGTCCTCGTCTTTCGGTCTGAGACGCCTCTCGTTACAATTCAAGACCTTTACTCCTTCGCTCCGGCCTGCTCGAAGTCGTGGTCTGCGGCGTAAGAACTTAACCGCCCTTCGCTGCCTTACGGGGCCACTCCCCGCCACGGCCTCAACGACCGGCGGAGTCCTCGAGGCGCCCTTCATCTTCCAGCGCCCCGGCCATGCCTATGCTTCCCTCCTCGCCTTCGACTATCGACCCTATAACACCTCCAAGTACCCCCTGCAAACCGCGGAAAAGCCATAGGTCTGGGCTGGTCAGAGGCCTGCACCATCTTCTTTCACCACCTCTGTCGCCTCCTCCCACCTCCGGAAGGCATGCATCCCTCAACGATGCCGCTAATTTACAGAACCCTGTACGGACGCCATTCGAAGCTCAAAGTCCAAACTACTGTCCAGCCCCCCGATCCAATAGGTTCCGCGGAGTACCCCCTCCTAAAATCCAGCCTTGGCGGTGTCCTAGCGATGGCCCTCACAATGAGAACCAATTCCCGGCCAGCCCTCTAATACGGCGCCCGAAAACGCTACATTCAAAATGTCAAGCCCGTATGACCTGTCAGCTAGATGCGAATGAGCAGTCTCGACTGCAGGTAGACGGAACTTCCGAAAGAAACAGCGAAGGTGAAGCCCCTCATTCATCTGATGGGGCCGAGCAGGAGCGGCATGACGTGCACAACTCTCTGGAGCTGGAAAGCTCATCAGATACTGACTCCGAGGCCACGTTTTCTGCTTCGTCACCAACGCGGCGGAAAACTCCAAGGCATACGGACATCGTTGACCTTACTTCACCTGGAAATGCCTCCTTCCCG
The DNA here is from genome assembly GCA_019775845.1 of Myrmaecium sp. VS I D KN 1. Taxonomy (NCBI): domain Eukaryota; kingdom Fungi; phylum Ascomycota; class Dothideomycetes; order Valsariales; family Valsariaceae; genus Myrmaecium; species Myrmaecium sp. VS I D KN 1. Next base: position 198,462 of record JADQAV010000047.1, read on the forward strand.
GATCCTTCTTGCATCGATCCAGAACTCTTAACGCCGTTGACAAAAGCCAGCCCTGCTCGAGACGCCTACCCCTTTCCGCTTCAGCTCGACGATGGAACTGGTCTGAAGCCAATCCGCACAAGGCATACGAGTATACCGCTAAGGCGAAATCAGCTGATATCGCAGTCTTGCTCTTCGAGCACTCCACGCTCGCCTAGTCGCTTAACGGATAGGTTCATTCCTCAGCGAAGATCGCCCAACAGCTTACGAGACGGGTTGAAGCTCAATAAGGCGGTATCCACCCTGTCCCATGGTGAAAGGGCCAGTCGATCTGCCAGCTACGGCCCAGATCCTTTTGGCAGACGCCTTGGCAGAAGCTCGAGGACCACACACCAGCTTCAATCTATGCGTGAAAGTCAAAGCCAACAGAACAGTCACATGCAGAGAAGTCACAACCTCAGTAGCACAGGTACGCAGCATGGGTCAATCATCACTCCGACCAGACAGACTAGCCATGGTGCTGTCTGGGGCGTAGGAGGTTCAGCAATCACAAGCGAGACTGCTTTAGGCGTACCTGATGGTCGTGGAGGGTTTCTCGGCAGTGGTACTAGCGCACCCTTGTACACATCGATGTTCCTTCACAGTCACGACCAGGAGAGCCAGCTCGACATCCATGAGCGACGGCTGGCGCTGGCTTTGGATATCGACCGATCGAGCCGAGTCTTGGGAGAACATAGCGTCCCTTCAACTCCGACGTCGTCCACCGAGGGTTCCCCCGTAGGCCACCCTAGACACTGCCGCCACGTTTGGAAGGACAATGAGTGGACCAGAGACGATCACGCAATGAGTTGGTGGCTTCAATGTGCTAGTATCGCTCTACTAACGCTCACCCAGGAATGAAGACAGCTCCAAACCCGAAAAAGCCTGTCCCTGTGCTACCTTTCAGATATGTTGCTGTCGACTAAAGCGTAGATTTTGACTGACAATCAGTACAGTTTTAGACGCTCCACTACTGCGCGATGATTACTACTGTACCCTTTTAGCATACTCGCCCACAGTGGATTGCCTGGCGGTTGGCCTAGGAAACTTCGTTCATCTATGGTCCGAAGCGCGCGGTGTCGACACTCCGGACACGTTGAATTTAACTTCCACACCGCCTGATATGCCACAGTACGTCACATCCTTGGCCTTTTCATCGGTTCAAGGCGGGTCCGCAATCCTTGCCGTAGGAAGAGCGGATGGTCGAATGACGCTCTGGAGCCCGCACGATCGAGATCCAAGGTTTGATGCCTCTCACCCTCGTGCTGTTTCTTGCGTTTCCTTCCGCCCGAACGTCGTAAAACGCCCATCGATGAGGGACTCAGCCGCCCATGTAAATACGGAGGAGCTGCTCGTCGGAGACGAAACCGGCCACATTTACATATACTCCATCGAGTGGCCCAACCAGGATGAATGTGCGCTCTTCGATTGGAACGGTGCGATGACCTTGCTTGCCCGTCTCTCCGTTCATAGCCAGCAAATTTGCGGCCTTGCATGGTCCACCGACGGCGAGCTCTTCGCCACTGGGGGCAATGACAATGTGTGCTTCCTCTTTGAGACGCGCAAGATCCTCCAACGCAACCGCTCTTCCAACTCATCCCCTCCTGCCAACACCCCTATGCTGCCCAGCGCTTGGACTACGAATCCCGATGGCACCCGCCGGTGGATCATTACTCCCGGTCGCACCGAAGGCGTCATTTCCATCTTCGGTCCCGGTCGCGAAAAGCATGCCTGGCTTCTCTCTGCCGCTGTCAAAGCCATAGCATTCTGCCCCTGGCAGCGGGCTCTTGTTGCCATTGGGGGCGGGTCCAATGATCGATGTATCCACTTCTATCACGCCGCTTCGGGCGCCTGCCTCGCGACCATCGACTGCGCCGCTCAAGTCACCAGTCTCACCTGGAGCGCAACGCGCCGTGAGATCGCCGCCACCTTCGGCTTTGCCCAGCCCGAGCATCCCTACCGCATCGCCGTCTTCGCCTGGCCCAGCTGCGAGCAGCTCACCGCTGTCCCCTGGGCCGACGAGAGCCGCGCCCTCTGGGCCGTCCATTATCCGGGCCTTCCCGGCGACGGTGCGCGGAGGAATCGCAACGGCAGGAGCAACGGCAGCCTCGTCATAGCGGCGAGCGACGCGGCGATCCGGTTCCATGAGGTGTGGGCCGAGGATCGCCGGCCGAGGCGGGTGAGCATGCGCAGTGAGCGGGGCGTCCTAGATGGTGCGGAAGTGCTCGAGATGATGGAGGGGGTGGGTGAGGAGGTGGGAAAGGAGAGGGGGGGTTCTGTCATTCGGTAGGTCATTGCGGTAGGTAGAGGGGGGGTTTTGCGGACGCTTGGTGATGCAAATCGGACAGGACGGTTCACGGTGGGTTTTGATCCTGTATACCCGGACTCCTCCGGTCCCTCAGTTGTCGCATTCCTAAGCTCCTAGGTAGACCTGTTCCAGCGGATCGAAGCGGTTGGTCTTAAAACACTAAAATCAGCATCATCTAATTTCGTGAATAACATCGTCAGTGAAGGACTATGAAACCGCCCGTCCCCCTCCGCCAGCTTATGAATCCCAACCCTTCCCACCCCAAACCAGACCAGAAAAACCAAACCAAACCATCCTCCTCACTGCTCACTGGATTTCGTTTCGACATCATGCGTCGGATTCAACAGAGATATCAGAAAGGAAGAAGCAAGACCTCAGGGGGTGAAAAAACAGATCGGTTGAGCCGAATGAGCAAAGCGATGGGGTGGGGGGCGCCAGGCCTTCAACCCCTATCCCACCAAACCCCCTACATGCAACGAACAAGACAAAACAAAAGAGCGGACGACACGTCCCAAGAAACTAACAAAAGCACATCGACCCGAAAAGGATATCCCTCCGCAAAACGCCATTTTCTTTTCTTCGAGAAGAACCTCGACCAGACCGAGGAACCTCCCACCTTCTCTCTTCCTCAATCCGATTCGACAGCTCAGTCAACGGGGGCGTGCTTGAAGAGGAAGGAGACGGACTCGCCGTTGTGGGTGCGGCGGCAGGCCTCGGCGAGGGTGGGGGAGACGTCGATGGTCTCGATGCGCGGGCAGAGGGCCTTCTTGTCCTCGTGGGGGACGGTGTTGGTGACGACGAGGGTGCGGAGCTTGGAGCCGTTCAGGGCGGTGATGGCATTGCCGGAGAGGATGCCGTGGGTGACGATGGCGATGGCCTCCTTGGCCCCGTGCGCGATCACCACGTCGGCCGCCTTGACGAGGGTGCCGCAGGTGTCGGCCATGTCGTCGACGATGATGGCGATCTTATCCTTCACGTCGCCGACCAGGACCATCCGGGAGACCTCGTTCGGCCGGGCGCGCTCCTTGTGGATCAAGGCGAAGCCGAGGTCGAGACCGTCGGCGATGGAGGTAGCTCTGTGGAACAAGGGTGTTAGATCTGGAGTCGCCGTCGAAGGACCCTTGATTGGAGGAGGAAAGGGGAAAAGGCTCACCTCTTGGCACCGCCGGCGTCCGGGCTGACGATGACGCACTCCTTCACGTTCAAGTGCTCGCGGATCCAGCGGAGGGTGCTGGGCTCAGCGTAGAGGTTGTCGACAGGGACGTTGAAGAAGCCCTGGATCTGGCTGGCATGCAGGTCCATGGTGATGACGTGGTTGCAGCCGGCCGTCTGGAGCATGTTGGCCATCAGCTTGGCCGTGATGGGCGCCCGGGACTTGTCCTTCTTGTCCTGGCGGGCGTAGGGGAAGTTGGGGATGACGGCGGTGATGCGCCGGGCCGAGGCCGTCTTGCAGGCGTTGATCATGATGAGCAGCTCCATCAGGCCGTCGTTGATGTCGCCGGGTGCGGTGGATTGAAGGATGAAGACTACGTTCGAGTCAGTTTTCTTCCTTCTCTACTCTTTCCTTCCCTCCCCTCCCCTCATCACATGTTGGATCCAAGCTGCCGCACGGAAACTCCGCAGGAGCATATGGGCCCAGGGCAAAGCAATGAAAAGGAGGCGGGCAAGACAGGCAGGGTGTGCGTACCATCTTCATCGCGGACGGATTCTCCGATAGTAACGGAGGTCTCCTGGTTGGAGTACTGGAGGACCAGGATCTTGGTGAGCTCGATGCCGAGACTGTAGACCGGGAAGAACGGTGTTAGCGGTATGCTTCAATCAATGTCGTACGAATGTATGTATGCGTGCGGATGTGCGCGTGATGCTCTCAGGAAATGCAAGCAGAGAGGATGGTGACCGCATCGGAAAGGATGTCGTCGAAGGACGTACCGATCAGCGACCAGCTTGGCGAGCTGAGGGTGGCTGTTGCCGCTCAACAGCTTGATGGAGTTGGTGGCCATGGCGAAACTTGGGGTTTGCCGATGTGGAGGAGGAGGAGGAGGCAGGGCGGGCGCGGGCGAACGACGGGGGAGCAGGGCGGGTTCACATGGTGAGAAGAGAGAGAGGAAGGGAAAGGGAAATCGGAGCGATGATGGTTGGTCGTCCGTTCCCGTCCGGCAGAAAAAAACGGCGGTGCGGAACACCCCGCGCACACACAAAACTTTTCCGCCAGACCCTCCCCGGTCGCCGATCGTTCTTGGCGTGAGGAGCATCCCTCCCCAGTCGTGCGGTGAACCTCACCGATGCAGCATATGTATAAACCCCGGCTTCTTCAATTTTGCACACCCTTTCTCTTCGTTCCATCTGTGCTTTTCACGTTATGTCATGAAGGTAAACCGAGGAAAAAGAAACGAGAAGCAGAAGAAGGAAGAAAGAAAGGAAGAGCGGGGAATATAGTACAGATGTATATATACACATATAACGAGCACATGAAAAAAAAGAAACGTAAAGTGAGACGTCATCGACGGATAAAAAAGTCAGATCCGCGAATCAAAACGCCAGGTTTTGACACCGTTTCATTCCCCCACGAGTTGCTTTTGTGAATACATTGGCGTTCTTTTTTGGTTGGAAGATGATATCAAATCCTCGTTGTTGCGAGTAGGTGGGTGTCCGATCTGACCCGGTCCAGAAGGGAGAAAGTAGACCGGGTCAAACGACTCGATTCGTAAAGCGGAGGTAGGCGGAAGGGAAGTGAGAAAGGAAGAGAAGAAAGGACGCAATTTTTAAGCGTTCTTAACCACGCCAACCTTAGCAGCCTGTCAAGGAGACATATAGTTAGCTCATGATGCTTGCACGAGACATATCGCCAAAACAGGGGCCGGGGAGGAAGCTTACCCGAAGCACGCGACCATTGAGCAAAAAGCCCTTCTGCTGAGTGTGAAAGCAGGCGCCATCCTCCTTATCCGGCTGGGGGGCCATGAAGACGGCCTCGTGCAGGTTCGCGTTGAACTTCTCGTTCGCCTCGGAGGGGTCGAAGCGCTCGAGGCCGTGCTTCTTCAGCGTCGCGAGGAGGATGCGGTCCGTCATGGCGAGGCCCTCGTGCAGGGTGGCCAGGTCCGGGTTCTCCTTCAGCGCCTCCGGCCGGACCGTCGACAGGGCCCGGTCGAGGTTGTCGACGGTGTCGATGAGGTCCTTGGCGAAGCGCTGGATGGCGAAGTCCTTGGCCGCCTGCACCTCCCGCTTCGTCCGTTCCTGCAGGTTGCGGTACTCCGCCACCGAGCGGAGGTACTTGTCCTGTGCGTCATGAGGTGTCAGCCTGTGTTTTTATTCTTCGCATGCCCTCCAACGACAATCATGATGGTGAGGAAAGAGGCACGCCCGTCTCGACGCAAAAGAGACGTCGCCCCCCCATATCCCATAAAAATCACGGAGATCCCATACACACCTTCAGCTCAACAATCTCCTTCTTCGCCGCCTCCAACTGCTTCTCCACCTCATTATTCCCACCCTCCTTCTTCTCCTCCGCCTTCGCCTTCTCACCATCCTCCTCCTTCTTCGTCTCCTGCTGCTGCTGCTGCTGTTGCTGCTGCTGTTTCGCGCTATCCGAGTACCACCGCGCAGCGCCCCTCAGAAGGCATGACGGCGCTGATCTCGCAGCGACGAACGACGACGGCGATGGCGTGGCGGAGGAGCGGAGGAGGAGGGGCGAGCGGCTGGCGGAGGCGGCGGCGGCGGAGGCGGCCGTCCTCGAGGCCCGGAGGAGCGTTCTTTGGATCATGATGATGCGGATGATGATTTATAATATGAAGATGAGAAGGCGTATGAGACAGCAAACAAGCAACGAAGTAGGAAGGGGGAGGGTCTAAGCGGTGGTGTTGCTGCTGCTGTTGGTTCGGTTCGGTGGTGGTGGCAGATGGAAAGCGGGCGGCGGCTTGTTCGCTCCCACGAGATGTGGACCGTCAAAAATCTCGTACCCGACTGCTGAGGCAAGGGTTCAAGCTCCACCACGCGCGCGCGGGGGCCTCCGGCGCCCGCACCCGCGGACTTCTCACCCGACGACGATCGTCATCCGTTGCAGCCTCCCGTTCCCCCCTCCCTTTCTTCTCCCTCCTCGATTCATATCGAGAAGTGCTAAGTGAGCTCACTACTCCTGAAAGAGATAACATAAAGAGGAAGAAAAGAGTGACAAAAGTAGTATATGTATTTATTTATTTTGAAGATCCTTCCTACTACTATAAACTACAATCTTATATGTGAAAGCGTCATTAAATGAAAATCAGAAGCACCCCCAATCATGCGCCCATGATTCAAGAACATAAAAGTAGGAGGTAAATGGATACGTGGATACAGCAGAGAGCAAGAATACCCCGTCCACGCCCGCCCGCTGGAGATGAAGGGAAAAGATCCGGGAACGAGGAGAGTAGAGAGGCGAATGATAGGGGCGAGAGAAGAGAAAATAAATAAACAGAGTAAATTTCGAAATCGCCCAGTTCACTCCACTCCATCCCTCAACCTCCTTTGATTGACTAGCCCAAACAGAAAGAAAGCAAAAGGGTACTGTGTTGTAATACCCAAGGTCCCTGGATACGCCGGGTCCACCATCCCTTGCCTTCCCGCCTGTTGATGACGATGACGATGATGACAATGCAACTTGATAAAAATGGACGACGCCGATGAAGATGAGAGGAGAAGAAACACGATGGGATGGGGAGTTGGTGCCCATCCCCATTCTACAGATAGCCCTCCGTTTCGAATGAGGGCCGGAGTCGACAGGAAAAGGAAAATTGTTCAGCTCCATGCGACAATGCAAGCATGTCTCACGACAGGAAAAGAAAAGGGAGAAGAACAGGGGAAACGTCAGCGGTATACAAGCGTAAACGATGTGGTTGGAACAGAGCAGCCTCGGTCGAGCTGCGTCCTCTTACTGTCCATCACGATGTGTGACAACTCCTTCACATGGGCACCCTAGCGCCATCTTGCATGACGACAGAAACGCCCCGAAAAAGGATATCCGTAACCTGGAATACACATGAAGAAGCGGAAGACATAGGGGTTACAGTACCACAAAGATGGGGCACGTTTATTGATGCTTCGCACTGCTGCCCTTCTCCCTGAACGTGCTCACGGCCGGTATATCCGCCTTATATCGCTGTTCAACCGTCGAGTAAGCTTTCGGTGTGAGCTTGATAAGTGTGTGCAGCGGCACTTCCATCCACGGGCTCTGTTCCTGAGGCACGTTCATGAAGTAGGCGTAGATACAGCGCAGAATGGCCTGGTGGGTGACGATCAGGATGTTCTCGCTGCGCTCCAGCTCCATGATGATGGGCTCCAGCCGGATCACCACATCTCGATATGATTCGCCACCCATGTAGCGGTAGTTGTACTTGTCCTCGTCGCGCTGCTTGAAATCGTCCGGGAAGCGCTCCTCAATCTCGCCGTAGGTGAGCCCGTCACAGACGCCGGAGTCGAGCTCGTCCAGTGCCTTCCATTCTAGCTTCTCGAACGGGAGGAAGCGGGCAGTCTGAATGGTGCGCTTCAGGGTGGAAGTCCACACCGTCAGCTTGCGGCCATCACCCACAGATTGTTTCACCAGCTCCGGCAGGGCCCGCGCGTATGCTTCCCCACGCTCAGACAGGTCGGCATCACCGCCGATCTGACCGGTGAGGTTGTAATTCGATTCGCCATGCTACACGTATGAATTAGTACGCTACCCAGCCGTATATCCAAGCTTACTTACTCGAGACAGCCAGATCGATCTCGGCCGAATGTGCAGGTTCATGAGGAAGTACACCACGCGGCTCTGCAAATAGTCTTGTATCAAGTTGATTATGACCTGCTGGCCGACATCAATGAGCTTGACGAATGTCAGGTGCCTCTCATCCTCGTCGATAGTCTGGTACACCTTCTCGTAGTTGCGGATCCTGTTGCGGAAATCCTTCGCAGCCTCCTCAGGGTCCTGGCCAATGTAGTCAGGCGAAGTGGTCTTGACTTCCAATATATTATGCATGATGATATCCTCCTGATCACATTTCGACTCCACGAACAGCGTGTCGATGCCCTCCGCCCGGCAGCGCTCCTCTATCCACTTCCTCCGAGCTTTGGTTGAGTTGGTGGCGTCGAGTATGGCTATCAGGCCCTGACGCTCTGCGAACCACTTGCACATGTCGTTGACAGCGGCTTCCGCAGCGAGCCTCCGCACCCGCTCGCCTTCCGGGTTCGATGTGTCGAAGAAGTCCGCGGAGGGGTTCGGGGTGAAGGCCCGACGGTATTGGCCGACATTGAAGATCTTCGACTTGATGGAGAGCCAGTGGAGGTATCGAACGACTATAGGACGGCCACAGGCATGGGTCAGCTTGGACGATCACGCGAGACGCAGCGGCAACATCGGGAAAGCACCTTTTTGAGCAATGAGACTTTTGCCCCTGGCGGGCAGTCCGACCATCACCACGCATATCCGAGTGTCCTCTGCCTGCACACCCACGCCGTTCGTTTTCCTGGACGGCTTGAGGAACTGGCCGGTAGGCACGGTGCGCATGCTTGGCACATGCACGCCATTCGTCTCGTGTTCAACGCCGTTCTCCGCCATGACTGGAGAAAGACTGGAGTGGTGTGGAAAGAGGGCAAAGGGAAGATCTCCGGAGGTCGAAGGGAAGGAGTGAAGCGCAGAGCGGGAAGGGGGTTGAGGAGAGAGATCTTTCCCGGGCAGGCGTGATCCCGGCGGCGAGCGTCACTCGGTGGGTCGGTTGGCGGAGATGCAGCAGTAGCAGCAGTAACGGAACGAACAGCAAATGCGGAGGTGGAGGGAGAGGTCGGAGGAGTGTCTTTTGTAAACGAGGAGAGGAGGAAGAGAGCCAAAGGGCAGGAGGGAAGGGGGAAGGAGCAATTGATTGTTGTTGGGAGAGGCAGGGCGGTTTGTAGGGGGGCGGCGGACGGGAGGTGAGTACTGATGGGTATGATGGCGGAGACGGGAGAGGTCACGGAGGGGGGGAAGGGAAGCACCGACGTCCCGGCCGGCCGCTTCGAATTTTAGTCGGAAGCAGCCCAGGAAGGCCAGGAAGGCCAGGTTGAGGTTTGGCTGAGCTGGGAGGGCGGTTCCCCGCAATTGGCCGACGGCCCCGCTATGTGGGATGGGTGGGGCTCTTCCCCCTTTCTGGACGAAAAAGGCGGCAAGGCGGATGGCGAGATGGCGAGATGGACTAGAATCCGTTACGTTTCTTGAGGCGGTCGGTAAGCTAGGTGGTGATGATGAAGAAGTAGTAGATGATGGAGATGATGCAGATGGTGAAGGAGAGAGAGATCAGGCGGACAGAAGTTTTCGAAGGAGGTAGCAGGTGCTGTACGTGGATAGATATTGATTGAAGGCCTCAGGTCGTCTGCAGATGCTCGCCCCAGCTTCCCTCACGCCTCGTGTCTGCTGTCTCGTGCCTCATGCCTCGTACTGTATGTATGTAAGGTACTATAGTAGCAAGTACTATTATTATGTACCTCGTGCCTCATGCCCACCGGCTCGTACGCTGGCCTTCCGAGGTTCCTCGTACCTAGGTAGCCTTTTCTCTCTTGGCAACAGGTCAGGTACCTACGAGGAGTTTGGCCTTCCCGGTCAGATGGGGGCATGTGGCTCCCGTCCGAGCCCCACCCCTCCACCCGCTCTCCCCCCGAGAACTCGCCGGGCGACGGAGAAAAATAAAAAATGAAAGAGCGCAAAGACCTGCCAGGGCAGAAAGCCTGGGCATGAGGCGCACACCGCATTATGGGGTCGTCCACGAAGCTCTAAGGGGGAAACACGATGCAAATTTCCAAGGCTGAAAAGAAAAAAAAAAGGAAGGGACGATGCATGGGCGCATGCAATGAGGGGATACGGAGCAAACAAACGCACGTAGCCAGCCAAACTAGACACCCATCACCGCTTACGGAGGATTAGAAAAGAGTTTTCCTTTTTGTTTACTTCTTGCTTCTCTTCACTGCCGAATAATGACTTGCAAACGCGGAGGCGAGCGGAGTCAGTCAGATGGAACGTGGAGAAAGCCGGGGTAATTCAGTTCGGAACCCCGACCGGAACGGAAGGAAGAAAAGACAGGAAAGAAGAATGAAGATGGAGTGATATCTCCATGATGTACAGTAATAATCCTCGGGATCGTTCCGGCGGGCGGCAGGGGGTGGATGGATGGAGGCGGCTCCGGGGAAGGAGGAGGCCGCGGAGGTCGGGAGCCTAAGGTTCCATTCCATACCTACCTTAGGTACATGCTCACCTCAAGGTCAGATGACGGAGAAACGATGAAAGAAAGCAAGAAGGGCAGGAGCGAAGAGCGAAAAAGGAAGGCGAGAGAAAAAAGTAAAATCATGGCTGTCTCTGCCGTTTCCATTCACGTACGACCGACTCCTCCATGCTGATGTACATCAGTAAATACTACATGATCTGCTATCGATCTGTGTTCGTTCCTCTGATGTGGCCCGTTACAAACGACGGCAGTCCTCGTACCGATAACAACTATATACGGCGATATATGTATGAAAGACGGGGTACGTAAGTTCGTATGTATATATGTAAGTATGTACTTTATGTTGCGATCGTGCTACAGTGTAGAGAGAAGTCCATAGACATAGGTAGCAGGTCCATCCATTCCCCGCATGTCCTCCTGTGATCGCCAACATCCATAACCGTCCCAGCAGGTCAATCATTCATTCATCCATGCTCACACGCAACCCCCAAACCCCACCCCGCGGGCGCCCACCTCCGACATCGTCCGCTTCCAATCGATCTACAGGGCAGGTAACACCGCCCTCGCCACCTCTCGTCCGACCGCGGACGGTACTCCGGCAATGATCATGGACGTCCAAAAGTTCATTGCTACAGTATGTATGCAAGCTGTTGCTAAACATGCTCATGAAAGGGTATATAGCCATACTCAACCGGAAAGAAACCAAGAATCCCGAACACAGGGCGTGATGAAACCTCCCCTGGCAGCGGCCGCGATTTCCAAAAACTCGCGCTCATTCTGGACCCCGTTATGCGTTTCCCATATTTTTATCGAAAGAAGACCAGTCCCAATACCGGCAACATAACTTCGTCGTAGCCAGTCCGTTCGTAGCCGCTCAGCTGGCCATGAGCTGCCTCGTCCCGTTGGAGCGTCCAAGCGAATCGGTCGTAGCGGTCGCAAGACTAAGTAACGCATTTGCCGCATGCAGACGGTTCTTGAGCGCGGCCGCCCCACGTTCGAACCCACGGCTGCCCGGCCCTTCCTCGACCCAGCGGATTTTGTGGATCATGAAGCTCATGCCACGCCAGGCATAGTTGTATGAATGCGATTTCAGCCCATACTCAACTGTCTGCGGATATTCCTCCAACGGTGGCAGAATCAACAACGTAATCTGCAAGTCCATCTCGGGCGGCGGGACCACAGGCGCAGCTGGCTTGCTCTCTAACACCTCCTGAGAATCACGCGGGTCAGACGGAGCCAGAATCCTCGGATCCAATTTATCAAGAGGTGTATCCGGATCCCAAGCGCCTCGAATCCAGCCAGAATGTATAGCTGCTGCAAGAGGGTCCGAGTCATCTCTGTAGACGCGAGCGCCCCAGAGATGTCGACGCGAACAGATTTCCCGACGCTGTGGTTCCTGCAAAAAATATCTGGGTACCCGGACAGTGAAGGTTCCGTTCACATGATCGCTGGTAAAGATAGGCAACGGCTTTGGTACCGACTCGTAACCAAACGGATCATCTAACGAAACTTTTGCCGGCGGGATTACAACCTTCGTTTCGTACAGCTGGGAGCCAAGATGCTTGCGCTCATTCTTGCTAGCAAGTTCCAGCAAAGCACTGACGTCGATGGTCGGCATTCTCGGGGCTGGAGCCGCAGCGGTAGGGTTTACACGAGGCGCGTGATGATGATGATGAGGGGGATGCGTTGGACGATGATGGTGATGATGATGCGAGAGCTGAGGCAAAGTAGTAGAGGGATTGCTGGCGCCCAAATGAAGCGGGTTTAACGAAGCAGCCGATTGTATCACAGGAGTAGCAGCTTGGACTTGATCTTCATCCTGACGATGATGATGATGGTGGTGACTACTCCGGTTAGTCAAAGATGTCCGAGTCAGGGTGGTTATGCTAATTACTTACTGATGAGCATGAGGGTGATGATGGTGGTGGTGCGCAGGATGTGTAAGCTTTGCACGTTTGAGTCTGCCACCGCTCAGCGCACCTGGGGTTCCTCGGCCGTCCGCATTGTCGCTCTCCATTACGTAGTCCTCATCTTTGACTTTTCTCACTTTCCTGCCGTTCTGAGAGCTGACTCTCACGAGCTTAGAATCATCGCCATGTCCGGCATCCGGTCTGTTATGCGGCAGGGGGCTTGATCTGGAAGGGGTTGCTGTACCCGTTGGCGTTGTCCCTAGTCCTCCCATACCCAAGCCTGAAAACATCCGTCCGAACTCGCTTTTTATGTTCGGATCGCCGACGGGTCCAACCGGAGGTGCTTGGGCGCCTTGTACAGCTTGCGGCATTGGGGAAGCCCTGCCAGTCCTTCTATTAACATCAGGTCCAAGGCCTAGCAGTGACCTAGACGGCTGCATCTCCTCGCCACCTCTACGAGACTGCCCATCATAGGACGAGCGCGCAGGATATCCGCCACCTGCTGTTGGAGAGGGCCCCCGAAAGTCAGCCCTTCTCCTTTCCTGGCTGCGGGGATCTGAGGTAGGCGGCGCTTGATACTGTTCCAGATTTCTATGGTGCAAATGCTCGTACATGCGTGGGGGTCGCTGAGGATCATCTCGGCCAGCAGCGCCTGGATTGGGCATGGTAAGGTGACCATATCCGGTTCGAAAGCCGGCTTCCTCTTTTTGTGTCTGCCTCAAATCATTGCCTTGACTTTCAAGCCCTTGTGGAAGGCTCGTTTTACGATCCTTAGGAGGACTGAAGGCCGATTGTGAGACAGGCTGGACTGTAACTGGTCGATCCCGCGAACTGTGGGAGTTCTGTTCGCCTGAGCCCGGCCCAGTTTGGTACGGGTCGCGATGAGCACCATTCCTATCCTCAGCAGGATGCATCCCGTAGCCTGGTCGCCTGAAACCAGAAGCGTCGTATTGGGATCTACCAGGCTCGGCAGATTCGTTGGCCAAACCGTTTGGCTGGCTGTTAGGTCTTGGTGGCATGCCGTTCACTGGCAAGCGTGTGTTGTCCCTTTCGTGGGCACTGAGGATAGGAGAACGTAACTGGTGCATGGAGTTAGAGGCAGTGTGTTTGTAAGGCCCGGGAGATCGCCCAAAGCGTTGACGAGTCAGTTCGGGAGACTCTCTCGATCCCTGCGACGGGGAGGTGGCGTAGTGCGCTTCCGGCTGAATAGAAGAGGAGGAATTTGGACGGTACTTTTCCGGCGAAGGAGCTCGTCGATAAGGCCCCATATCAGATCGATACCCGCTCACAGGGCCTCGTCGAGGCGATGGTGGCTGCATATTAGTACTAGAGGGTGATCCAGTAGCTGCAGACATAGAGGGTGACGTTTGGGATACTGCGCGGCCAGAACGAGACTCTCCACCGATAATAGAGGATATCGACATGCTACTACCGGGGCGATGGCCAGACCCAAGCCCAGGCAGCTCCCTTCCCGTGGGGAAAGCTGGGGGGTGCGAGCCGCGCTGGCTAGGTGTTTGGCTGTGGCTGGGCTGCTGCGGCGACGAAGGGGGCGGCATCGCTCTTGGCCCATATGAAGGTGGAGGAGGCGGCGGTTCGTGAGAGGACCCTGCAAATACGATGAGCGAGATCTATAAGTTCCAGGAGATGGGGGACTCAACGTACCCGCATAATACCTTGAAGGAGGCTCTCCTCCGAGCGACCTCCTGCGATCATCGTACGGGTATGATGTTTGTCCAGCAGCAGTATTCGATGTCGGCATCGCTGGTGGAGGCGGTGGAGGAGGTTGCGGGAGTGGACGACCATCTATACTGTGATGGTGTTGAGGCCCTGTGATACTCGAATCAGATCGCCGTTCTGTTTTAGCTCCGGAACCAAATTTAGCGCATGCCAGGGGGGCTGATCGCTTAGCGTTCCGCGATGCGCAAACAAAGCAGATCCATGAGAAACGGCAAAACTTCCTCAGATGAAAGCGATGACATCAACGAGTGAACCAGTGGCTGAGAGAGAACCGCAAATAGGAAGAATCGTAGGTGCTGCGACTGCTGTCCTCGAACACCTGCAAGGCGATGTGCTACGGCTTCGCGTCGAGGTTGAAATGTCTCAATAGCCACGGGCTTGGACCTGATGACCATCATGGATAAATCCTTCCTCTTAGGGGAGGTCGGATGTGAGCTGCTCCGGGAGCGGTATCCATACTCAGCAAGCCAACAGTAGTGGTTTCCATGGCCATGATGGGTGAGAGATACTGCTCCTAGACGCGACGACCAAGCCATCATCCTTTGCAGGCGCTCAGACGCGCATCGTGCCCGCTGTCGATCTTTGCCTTGCATCCTTTGACAGGTAGTATAAGGCCTCGTAGCATCGGAATCCCTCCTCGACAGGCCATAACACACTCCGAAGCACATCGATATCTGGCGACGGAATAGACGTACCGTTACCTCCCCATGATCCTCCTAAGGGCGCCCTACCATCTCCTTGAGCACCTCCAGTCCCTTCTGCACCGTGCACACCATAGCTGGGCCTTCGTTGGTGTTGTGGTGGGGGCATGAACGGATCGTTATGACGCGGGAATGGGTCGGGCAGCGGCACGTGGACAGGCGGTTGCGAGGTAGGCGGCGCGTAAGAAGAATACGAATGTTGCGACTGAGGAGCGGGCTGATGGTTGGGGTTATGGATGAGAGGACGATCTTGCGGTCGAGGAAACGGATGCTGCGTTTGAGGTTGTCGCGGATCCATGGCGTCGAGTTTGCTCGGCAACACGTCAAACAGGACGACGAACAGAGCGTGACGATTAGACAAGCGGTCCGGCCGGCAGCTGGTGCATAGTGAGGGGTGCCTGGGCGCTTCGTGAGACTCGAGCACACGGCGGAAGTTGAGGGAAAACGCAAAGAGGAGCGGTGGTCAAAGAAACGATGGTGACGAGGGCGATGAGGGCAACGAAGGCGACGAGGGCAACGAGGGAGAGGAGAGAGACTGGGGAGTTCATCCTATGCGCTAAAGGTACCAGCTGCAAGAGCACGGATCAGCAGCCAAAATCCACGGTTAAGCTATGGATATGGGTCCGCCTAGGCGTCCCCTCCCATGCCCGGCCCTGCCCTGCCCTCCCCCCTCCCATGCTCTCCCACACGCCCCAGCTGCCCACGCACGCACACACACCGAATGCAATGCCCATGCCATCACTAGTAGCAAGCTTGAGACACCTCACACGTATACCTCCTCTCTTCCACAAGGCCCGCTCACCGCATCAACTCGACCCCAACAAACCCCAACGCATCGTCCTTTCAGTTCACCCCCCCCTAAACACTCCCTTCTCGCCGTTCTTTTTCACCCATGCTCGCTCTCTTCACCCGTCCCCTGCAGATAATAGTTTCCGTCCTGGGCTGATTGCTCCTCCAAAGTCCACCGCCGGCCACTGCAGATGCTTCCGATGCCTGGCAGTCCTTCTGCATCGTGGGCCGTGTATTACGCGAAGCTCAAGTCTGTTTTTGCAGGCGCTGACCCACGAGTATGCGTGGCCTTCTGGTTATTTGGTAAGGCTGATATACCCTTCACCAACCTCCAAGTTCTTACTCACGCTCCACGTCGCTCAGCAACTGGAGCATCGCATACTAACTCCTAGATCCACAGGCTTGATCAATAACGTTCTCTATGTCATCATTCTTTCCGCTGCTCTTGATCTCGTCGGTCCCTCCGTGCCCAAGGGCGTTGTTCTTCTCGCGGACGTGATCCCGGCTTTCCTGACCAAACTTGTTGCGCCGTACTTTATCCACAAGATCCCGTATGCCGTGCGAATACTCCTCTTTGCCGGACTGTCAACATGCGGCATGCTTTCAATCGCTGTGACACCCGCGTCGCGAGATGGTAGCACAATAACCTTAAAGATGCTCGGCGTCATGTTGGCCAGCTTAAGCAGTGGGGGAGGAGAGCTCAGCTTCCTCAGCCTAACGCACTTTTACGGACATTTTAGTCTTGCAGCGTGGGGAAGCGGCACAGGAGGAGCTGGAATCCTCGGTGCATGGGCATATATGGTTGCGACCACGGTTGTAGGACTTTCCGTGCGAACCAGTCTGCTTGTATTCTCTTTTCTCCCCATTATCATGTTGCTGTCTTTCTTCGTAGTCTTGCCACATGGTCCACTGCAAACATCCAGTAAAACTCACGCTTATGAGAGAGTGGACCATGAAGCGGACGAAGACATCAATGGAGCCGATGTGACCGGACCACTTGAGGAGGAAAACCTCTTAGATGGATCACGCTCTGGTCGCACGTTTCCTCCAGCTCAAGATAGCTCGTTTTGGACAGGTTTGTGGAAAAAACTTGCGAAAACTCGCCTGCTATTCTTCCCATAGTGAGATGACCTCCTTCCCAAGCCAGCCACTCACAGCACTGACACAGCCCTTTTAGCATGCTTCCTCTGCTGCTCGTGTATATTGCCGAATACGTCATTAACCAAGGCGTTGCGCCGACTCTACTTTTTCCGCTGGAAGACAGCCCATTCGAACACTATCGATCGTTCTATCCCACTTACAATGCGATCTACCAAGTGGGTGTTTTCATTTCAAGATCATCCACGCCGTTCGTTCGCGTCCATCATCTCTATTTTCCAGCTTTCCTTCAGGTTGGCAATCTCATCTTGCTCACGTTACACGCGTTATTTGATTTCATACCGAATGTATACGTCGTATTCGTCATCGTGTTTTGGGAAGGGCTCCTCGGTGGGTTGGTATATGTGAGCACCTTTGCGGAAATTACGGATCACGTACCGAAGGCGGATCGTGAGTTCAGCCTGGGTGCGACGAGCGTGAGCGATTCTGCTGGTATCTGCATCGCCGGTTTCATTGGGATGGCATTTGAGGTCTGGTTGTGCAACTGGCAAGTGCACCACGGACGGGATTACTGTAAGAAACTGTGAGAAGCCGGGGCGGTGCAGGTAAAGCAAACAGTGGAAGATCAGATCATGGAAATCCATGCTCTTGTGCAGGTGTGGTGTCAAAAGAGCTCATGCATCCGCGCAAACGTGTGTTTCAAAATTTGACAGTCGTCGCGTACGGTCTGTTCCTCGCTAATCATCGCCTGCGTCTGATGACTGCCTGTGACCTCCCGTCTACCTACGCCTTGCGATCCTTCCTCTTATAATCACAGTACGGCGCACCGTGGTCCTCGTTGTTCTCCGTGCTACATGCGGTCCTGAGATGCATCCAGTGAGTTGATCAATCTACACAATTTTTGAGTCTCGGATTCTAATCGAAGTGTGCCGTCTTAGGAGCGATCTGAAGTGATGCGCAAGCGGTGGAAGCGCACATATGATCAAGTAGTACAACTACTTGGGGAAGCTCCCATCCATGCTCTCCCACCCGGAGCACGGCCACCGAGCGAGGACCATTTGAGTGAGTACTTCCTCTCCGCTCTGAGGGACCTTTGTGCTGTCGAGACCCGGATTCCAGAAATTCAACGAACACTTTTGGAAGCCCGCAACGAGCGGGTGGACCAGGGGAGTGGATGGGGAACAATAAAGTGGACGATCCAACCGCAGGATGTTCGCGAGGCCATTAAGCGGCTGAAAAGGATCCAAAGGTCGGAGCAAGCAGCGGTGAACGGCAGCGCGCCAGACACGGCAGCGCGCATAGACGACGTTCCCGTGAGCACCTCGCGCACTCAAAGTGTCGTCTCCGCCCCGTCCTGTTCTCTGGACTTCTCAACTAGGTCGCAAGGAAGCACGAACCGCATTTTCCCGAGTGAACTGCCTGACCTTGTGGACAGTAAAAACGAATCCAGGATGGTCACGGCTCTCAAGGATTATAACCTACCTCCTAAGTCGAAGCGACGTAGAACTGTGGGCCGGAATTCTCCAGCTGATTCCCAGTCGAGAGCGGTCTCGCAATGTCCGGACAGAAAAGGAGGAGTTGGAGGTAGGCATTCTTTGCCTAAGCCGCAAACCCGTGGCGCCATTTCCAGCTCGCCTCCAAGATACTCTCCACGGGCTCTGCCGGTCAGCAGTAACTGCGCCAAGAAGTTCGCGCCTTCGCGGTCCCAATTCACTGCGGGGAGTCCGGTTGGCGAGCCAAGTGGATCGAACCGGCATGCCCTCTACGATTCTGACGACAGCTCTGAAGACATTCCTATACTTTCAAGAAGACGGCCCCTCATTAATGGTGAGGACGAGCAATCAACGTCAAGCAGTATCGAGGAAAATCTCACAAGCGAAGGGGTAGATGAAGAGGATCCGGAGAGTGAAAGCGTTTATGCGGAGAGCATGGATACAAATCATGCAAATAGTGAAGCAGGCGGTCCAGAAGAGGCAAGAATCTCTGCCAAGGGCGCAGGTACAGGAGAGAATGGCAACGTGAAGCTTGAGCTTCGGTCTTCTCAGAAGCGGCGCGCTACAGACCAGCAAGAACCTCAGATAGAGGCACCAGTCAAGCAAATCGGAGGCCTCGGGCCACCCATGGGCTTTCACTCCTCGTTCATAAACACCGCAGACCACTTGATCGGCCATGTAAAACGCGAATTTGCCCAAAAACTAAGCATCATCGACTCCATCGCTCCCCACCCGGGTATCCGAGCAGCGGCTGCGCATCTTCGCCAGTCCTTCGAGAACGACATGGCCGCCTTCGAGAAAACCTGCGCGCAGTATGGAACGACCAACGCGCCCATCGACTCTCCTGCGGTTTCCGGAAGCGTTGGTCGAGGCCAGACGGATCGCTCGAAGGAACCCGTGATCATCGATCTTCAAGAGTCCGACTAAGAAATGCACCTGGATAGCTGAAACCGGATTCGAGTCTATTGCCATCAGGTCTCGTACCGCACGGTTCCAGTCTATACGATAAACCCCTCGCCTTTGTACGGGGTTGTCGCTGGTCAGAAAGAAGCTGATCAAGGGAAACTCTCGACGCATGAGCTTTGCACTGTTGTTCGCTCCATTATGTATGAGTTCAAGGATGCATTCAACGTTGTTGATAGCACAAAGGCATCGGCGGTTGCGGTACTAGGGGTCCGTTACCAGAACTGTGGCCATCACTATAGGAATAATGACTTGCTTCGTTCAGTATTCCGTAAGTACATCTTCATGGCAGAATGTATAAGAGAGCCGATCACCACAGCTTCGAAAGTAAGGCTGCTACACGTGACCGCAGTAGTTCTTGGCGAGACTCATCTGTTGAAGGGACCTCGTCTTGTTCCCCGCCGGAGACGTTCACTTCTCACATCTATAACCGCATTCCGCTCCTGTGGATTCTCTTGAGCTCTGAATAGAAGAAGATTCTTTGTTTCCGAGGCGCCATCTGGGGCTCTCTACTGCTGTCCTAAAGGTCTGAGGGGGCGCTCTTGCCTTGGGTGTTTGTTAGGTACCTTGTTTTACCGCGGTCAACGTTTTCTTTTCTACCTCAGTCTCTTAAGCCTCAGGACCATCTTTCACTTCTCTTGGTCCATATTTCCGTGTCTCTCTCTTTCTTTCCACGCCCATGATGACGCAGTCAAGAGATGCAATCAGTCGGTAGCCGACGCCAAGGCGACAAGGCAAACCGGGCGCAAAAACAGCCCATGCAGAGACGCATATCCCGGTCCATGCCTATTGCCTTTTACCCTTGGTATTCTCGCACTTTTTTCCCAGCCTCATCTCGCCCAGGCTTGGCAGCTTCTTGTCGTGTTCTACATGTCTTCTCTGGTGTCGACATGGACTTACGGTGTCGGAGCGTCTGCCTGAGTGCCTTGCGGCATTAATTATCGCAGCGTAGGTAGGTACTAGGGAAATCGGGCAGCTCGGCGGCGCACTGATACGCATGGTCATCGGCATACGCTCCAGAAGTTGGGTATCTGATCTCGGCCCTTTCCGAAGAACCTCTTTTTTCTTCAAAAGCCGATATAGGAGTCGCCAGCTGAATCATCAGAAGAGGACGACCGGTGTGTTGCTAACTACTCCAACGCTATATATCTGAAAGGTTTGACTTATCTCTGATAGGACCATCCTATCGCAGCGGCTTACACTTATGATTGCGCGAGTGGTTGTCAGTCAGGTCTCGTTACTTGTTCGTAAGTCACCACCTCTCGGGAGTCTGGGTTCTGTTGCGAGATCCGGCTAGCCCTACGAAGTAGAGGCTATGCAAATTATGTAAGCACGGCTGACAACCCCCGTAGGATTGCCTTGATCTACGGGCTCTCTTGGGAACGTTCATGTAACCGCAGCAATGAACAAGTGCGGCTTGAGACCTCTTGCGGTCTCGGTACAACAACCTTACCGCCACAGGATGGAACGTCGTTGTAGGGCTAGCAAGGGTGCTGGGCGCCCTTCCTCCGTCCCTGGGTCCCTCTACCATACCTTCGGCAGCGCGTCCAGATCCTGGGAATCTTTGCCCGGCCACCTAGCTACTTCTTTGCTCTGCAGGATTTGGGCTTGCCCTGGCGCAGCATATGCTAAGGGTCACCGATCGAACAGGTAGTGACCAGGGACCGGGGACTGCCGAGATGCCGTCAGGTACATCCCTTCCCCTGAGGAAACTGCAAAGTTCAACCGGAGTCGTCGGCTGTGGTCGGAAGGGGACAACAAGGCAATTGAAGAGACTTACGGTTCAAGGTGAGTTAATCACTATCTCAAAACTTCCTTCATTGGAAAAACTATGTCTTTTCTTCAGTCTCGTCCGAGTTGACCGAACCGTGGTTCTCTGGAATATCCTCCGTGCCAATCGGGCATCTACACTGCCACCTCGGGCCCGCGAAGAGGCCCACTTGTTATGTCGAATCTTCCTGTAGTAGACCACGGATTGCGAGAAGACTACTGGCCCTGGCTGCCTACTCATACGTTGTTGTCCATTGCCCAGTCTCTCGGCGCAGACAGAGCTTTCCCCCGCCCTCTGGAGGACGACAGTGCGTTCAACTTCGTGGAACCATTGGGGATGAAGTGAAAGACCTACCTCCGGGGCAAAGACGATTTACTGCGGACCTAGAAGCCGCCCCAAGGGGGCGCTCTACTTTCCGCCTTCTGCTCTCCCTCTTTCCCGGTCACTGAGGATCCGCAGTCTTTAAGATGGGGGTCCTAAGGAGCGCGCTGCCATTGGATACTTCCCCCCGTATGCGCGATATGAGGCCCGTTACTGAAAAGTTTTCAGAGTCGCGGCCGGATTTCGAGGCGGCTTCGGAGACAACTCAATCGTTGCCTTTTGCCCTGGCACCATTGTATGAAAGATGCGTTGGATTTTTGCACCTCAGCCACGTTAAGAGGTGGTCAACTCGGACTACATCGTGAAGCAGTTTGTTGCCCGTACACGGAAATGGGTTGTATAAAGATCTGTTTCATCCGCCGCTGTTCAGGCCTCGCTCAACACCATTAACTGCCTTCAGTACTCTCCTTGAGGATCTTCTGATTTCTTCTTCGCCCAAGCACATCTGCCTTTCTTCCTTTCGGTCAACTTGTTTCCCTTGTCGGTTGCTGTATCCATTGCGGAGTCACGACGCCGTGCATCTATATCAGACTTTCCACGACCTACCGCAACCATGCCCTCCGGGAGACCCAATGAGCGACCTTCAGAAGAATACCTCTATCGCTGCTGCAACTGTGGAGGGGGACCGTGGAATCCAAAATATATCCCGGCTTGTCTGGAATGCCACACCCCGGTTTGCAACAGATGTACCTTCATAATCGTTCCCCGAAACCGGAGCAAATAAAGCCTACTCGGACGCATTCTCTGGCCACGACTGTGAAGCTCAAGACAAATTCCGAGCCGCGCGTCGCCAACACGGGCCCCGCAGCTCCGTGATCGCCATCAATGACGAGGGACGAGAACATTGTCTGCTATGGTGCTCCTGCACCGCCGTGGCCGAATTGGCCTCGGGATATTGGAGCGTGGCGCTATGCTGACATGGTCCTCCTTGGGGGATGTTTGCTGCCAGCAGACAACAGTTTACGCATCGCATGCTTCATCCCGCGGTCATGATATCGCTCTCTTTCACGCCGTCTCCTCTCCTGACTGGGTTCAAGTTCTTTATCGCTGTCGTGCCACCCTTCTTCTTCGTTATCCTACTTCAGATAGTTGGAATCTCGTCCCTCGTTATTTTCCACCCTCCTTAGGCACCTTTTTCTTTTAATTTATGACATCTTTGGTATGAGCGTTGACGTTCGTGGTTTGGGAGTTTAAGTTGGAAGAGGCCACCCTGCTTTCCTTTGTATCATCCTAGCGGGAGAGTTGTTGTGGCATCGCACCGTATTGTCCTTTTCTCTTCGAATTCACACTTCACCCTTTTGGGTTGTGCTTGTACACACTCGTTTTCTTGTGTTCGGCGCCGGGTCTTGTCAGATAGCGGATGTAGTGGAATGGACCTTCATCAATCCCAATGTCTTTTTTCTTCTCCGCAGAGTCTTTTCGAAAGAAGAAAATTTTGTCGAGGAAGAACTTACGCTATGGTTGGCGATTCTAGAGAACTAAATATGTAGGAGGTCTATGTGCTCCTCCATGAAAGCTTACTGAGCATGCGGCTCTTCATGCGGCTCTTTATGCGGCTCTTCATGCGCCCCGCCACGTCAAAGAACCGCCACACAAGGCTGAACCGGATTGTGCTACCTAGCCTCATGAATCGGCGAGCGCTCTGGCGTGTTCAGATCTTTAAGGGTTGAAGAATAGATCCTCAATTTATCCGAATCTTTACGTCGGTGAGAGAAATGAATATGATGGAGTGGATATCCGCTATGCGCCGTCTCCGCCCCTTTGCCACAAAAAGTCAAAATGAAAAAAGAACGCCTGCCCCATGCTTTTCCGAACGTCTGCCCTGTTGTACAAGCAACAATTCTCGCAGCGGATCCTCAGGCAGCTTGCAGAGTGCCAAATCAGCCCAAAACCCTCGGGGAAGAGCAGCCTGTATGCCGGATCCGCTTACGACACGAGTCCGACAAGCCGACATGCCGACAGCCCCGGCGGTCCAGATCAAGACATGATCCATCCGTTGAACCAAGGACCAAGGACCGGCTCCGTATTCATCAACCGCTCCGCCTATCCCCCTCACCACGGCTTCCCTCCCTCCCCGGCGCTTCCGGACGAAGACGAAGACCCAGCGGCCGCACCTGCCTCCCCCTCCGCATCCTCCATTCCACTCGTCTTCTTCACGCCCGAGCCTCCCGCCGGCTTGCCTGCATACAGCATCCGCCCGTACATTCCCTCATCCGACCCTTCTCCCTCGAGCTCCTTGCTCGAACCCACGGGCCGGTTGCCCCGGAACCGCTTGCGCATGTCGACCATGCCGCGCTTGCACTCGGCGTAGCCCTTCTGCAGCTGCTGGCAGCGCGTGGGCAGCGTCTGGTTCAGCGGCGGTCGCAGACAGTCCCCCGGCTGGTTGCGGTAAACCATGATGCAGTCGCTGTTCTGGAGGCACGCGGCGAGGGCGGCGCCTGGAGACAAGTGCTGTCAGCGCCCGCGTTCTGCCGATAGCGAGGGTGGCAATGAACACCAGGACTTACGGATATCTTTGCAGGAGGACGGCATGGCTGTCGACGTTGGTTCCTTTGTCTTTTTCGGAGGTTCTCAGCGATGTGAAATGGATAGACGTGGATTGGCTTGAGAACCCTTGTGGTCCCGACCGGGGGAAATCCGCGGGTGTTTGCAG
The DNA here is from genome assembly GCA_019775845.1 of Myrmaecium sp. VS I D KN 1. NCBI lineage: Eukaryota > Fungi > Ascomycota > Dothideomycetes > Valsariales > Valsariaceae > Myrmaecium > Myrmaecium sp. VS I D KN 1. Next base: position 222,482 of record JADQAV010000047.1, read on the forward strand.
CGTTTGCACGCCCCTCCTACTTTCACATGTTCCGGCCTTCCTCCCACTGCGGATCCACCCCATGCAAGTGACGCAACGCACGCACTGCAGCATTGCACGCTGGCACGCTGGCACGCTGGCTCGCTCGCTTCGATGCGACCCCGACACCGACAATCCATGCGGTTCACGCTTCCAAAAAGGGGGCTGCGACCTGCGTCCTTGAAGGGGATTTTGCAACTGCCAAACTCCATCGGCAACTCATCGCTCTGATCCTGTCGCGCTCTCTCCTCGCATGTTCCTCATTCCGCCCCCTACTTCGTTACATCGAGGCACAGATGGCTTGAACAAGTCGCAAACTATCTCTACGTACATACATACATACATAACCATAAATTATAACGACGACATCATGCCTCGGGTCCCGTTCGTCAGCAGGCTGCACCTGCGGGAGTACTTCGCTCTCACCATCTCTATCGTCCTCATCTTCCTCGAGTCCCTCATCTCGATCATCACCCTCGCCCTCCCGGGACCCATCATCACGTTCTGCTACCGCCTCACCCGCCGCGCATTTAATTACCTTTCCTCCCCGCAGGGCAAGCGCCTACGCAACAAGAAGCGTGACATCGTCCACCCTATCGCCCAGGCTTCCGACTTTGTCGAGCTCTGCGAGCTCTTTGGATACTATGCGGAGGAGCACATCGTGCAAACCGGTGATGGCTACCTCCTGGGCCTGCACCGCTTAGGTTACAAGAGGGGCGAGGACGGCCGCCGGGTCAACAGCGGGGAAGACAGCATCAGGAAGAAGGTCGTCTACATGCACCATGGCCTCATGATGAACAGCGAGGTGTGGGTGTGCCTGACGGAGAGGGAAAGATGTCTGCCGTTCATGCTCGTGGACCGAGGGTACGATGTCTGGCTGGGCAACAACAGAGGCAACAAGTACTCCAAGAAGAACGTTCACTATCCGCCTACGGACATCAAATTCTGGGATTTCTCGATAGACCAGTTCGCTTTTCACGACATTCCCGATAGCATCAGTTACATCCTGCAGACGACGGGACAACCTTCGCTTTCCTACATCGGCTTCAGCCAGGGAACAGCGCAAGCTTTTGCAACGTTGTCTATCCATCCTGTCTTAAATGAGAAAGTCGACGTTTTCGTTGCTCTGGCACCGGCCATGTCGCCCAAAGGACTTACCAGCGGCATTGTCGACTCCTTCGTCAAAACCTCCCCCGAAGTTCTTTTCCTCGCCTTCGGGAGGCGTGCTATCCTAGGTTCTGCTACAATGTGGGAAGCAATCCTCTACCCGCCCATCTTTGTCCGCTTTATCGATGTTTCCCTCTCTTTCCTCTTCGGCTGGAAGGCCACGAACATCACCCCGCATCAAAAGCTTGCCGCTTACCCGCACCTTTACTCCTTCACCAGCACCAAGTCCGTCGTGCACTGGTTCCAGATCATCCGCAATGGCAAGTTCCAAATGTACGATGACGAGGTACAGGCGCCCTTGTCCTTCCCATCCAGCAACAAGTATACGAAAGTTGCCAAGTTCCCTACTCGCAACATCAAGACTCCCATCGTCCTCGTGTATGGCGGCAGCGACTCCCTCGTCGACATTGACGTTATGCTCTCGGAGCTCCCTAAGCACACCGTCGCTAAAGAGATCGCCCACTACGAACACCTCGACTTCCTCTGGGCTTCTTCCGTCGATAAGCTTGTCTTCCCACACGTCTTCCAGGCTCTCGAGACTTACACCGACCCGGACAAGCGCCGCCGCGCCCGCAGCGGCAGCTCCTTCCACTATCCGCATGGCGGCAACAGCGGCCTTCTCCGCTCCGACAGCTACACCAATTATGACGACTCGTCCTCGTCGGCCGCAGCCAATCCCGCTACCAAGATCAGCGACGTGACATCTGCAGCGTCCTACGGCTCCCTGAGCAGTGGCCGCGCGAGCGCGCAGAACCAGTTCCCGCGACCGGCAACACCCATGCCGCAGAAGCGTCTCGACGCCGAGTTCGAGCCAGATGGCGATAGGAACGGGAAGGGGGATGTAAGTATGGACCCGGCGACTCCGATGCCCTTGCACCCTCCCTTCCACTCCCCGGCTGTCGCGACTCATCCGGAAGACTGGCTCTCCACGGAAGAGATCAGCGGTAATACTGGCCCTGGCGGCACCCCTAGTAACGGAAAGCACCTCGGTAGTGGCAGCGGCAGTGGCAGCGGCAGTGGGACGGCGTCGCCGTCCGGGGTGGTCACCTCGCCCATGGGTCGGAAGAGGACTGAGAGCAGAGGAAGTCTGAGGAGCATCGAACAGAGAGGAATCAGCTTGGGTGCTGGGAGAGCAACGACGGGATTCGTGTCGGGTGCCGGGGTCGGTGAGGGCTCGCCGGCGGCGTCGGCAATGCGGAAGAAAAGTAAGTGAGCAGGGCAGTACGTAGCTATTACCTGGTACAAGTGCAAGATGACGACCTGAGCAACGGATAAATATGTTTCGGGGGATCTAAAGAAGGTAGTTGTTCAGTGCATCTGCGACTGTGGATAGAGGTCGGCGAGACGTCAATCTGTGTTCCATGGGGTTCCAAAGGATTCAAATTCAAGTCGACACAAGAGGCAGCTCTTGCGAGAGTGAAGAAAAGGATGATTTCCGCTATTTGGAAGGTCGACGAGGATTTTGTCGTCGTGAAAATGTTGGTTTTCCATTTGTGGATTGGCTTAGCTTTTCTCATCGACCCGGTGAATTGGTTACGCGCATCGCCAGGTGTCCCTTAGGAGACGATCTGGATCGCAATGGGACCATCCACACCAACCACTGAAATTCAAATCGCATTTCAAATACGCATTGACAGCAAGGTCCAAGCGATAATGGAGAGGATGTTGTTCCATTTTAGTGTCTTCGTGGGTCCGGTGGCCGGTGCATGATAGGCGTGATGGAAAACAACGATCAATGCTATGGGAAATGAAAAAATTGCTATACCTCGCCCAGAGACAACGGTTCTTTTAACGCACGTAACCCAGTGAGCATCACTAAGTGGGGCCCAACATATATCGAAGGGTCATATACGCCAAAAAGGGGAAGTGAGGCCGCTTCCAGCGTGAGAACTGCATCTTCAGACACGTCCGCTGGGGTCTTGGTCAACATATGCTGCGAAAGATAATTGCCATGAGGTTTTGGTGGTTTGACTGCATTGATGCTGCGGATGGAGTCGGGCTTAAGGCGGCAATGACCGCCATATCAGATGAGATCGATCGGTTTGATTGCCCTCAACGAATGGATCATCTTGCTGGGCGTGCGTGTCGCCTACGGACAAACGCTTTTTTACTCATTTTCCAAGCTGGATCGTGGATCGATGTACTCGTGGTTGGGAAGGACGAGGCTGGTCATACCTAGGCCAACGGAAAGAGGCTCCCGGAAAAGGACACATCCTCGTCGGCCTTTTAGCGTTGTGGAACGTACTCGGCGACCACAAGAGCCTTCGCTGCCGACACCCTCCCGATTGGGGTTCCAACACAGTGGGAGATCTTGAATTTAGCATAAACGAGTATACAGCATAGGACGACCGTGCCGTTGGGATGAAAGCTCCTAACGTGAACGGAGGGAAAATAAACGGCAGGTAGTCCAGCGTATTGGAGAATCTTCCAGACACGAGCGACGCCATGGCCGGGTTTGCAGGGGGAAGCAGGTGAACCGCGCTGAAAACGGCGTGATGAAGGTGAGATGCGCAAACTGATCTGCGTACCCCTAGCAACATAGAAAAGCAGAGTCTGGAGCCTGTGGCAGTGGCACCCCCACGATATCTGGCTTGGCGATGGAGAAGGTAGGGTGTGGCTTGACGGATCTGGGGCCTTGATGCCGTCCAGCCTTCCTCACAGCCTTGTCATCCTTTTTGGCCTTTGACAGGGTTATGTAGGACCTTCCCTCAAAATCGAAGATACCGTCCAGGCTGCCTCTCGCCACAGCTCCGAGTACCATATGCCGCAAGGTGATAGGCTACCACCGGCCATAAAATAGATCGTCTTTATAAATCATGTTGGTTGCAGGACCATTGACAGGCCAGGGTTGGTCGAACAGCGGACGGCATGGTTTTGACCAATGGCAATCCCACAATAACACTATAGGTTCTTCCAGTTCTGCTAAGCCACACAGCATTCTTAAAGCGTCGTTCCGATTCGAGTAAGCGAGTGTGTCGTTGAAATGGAATAGATTAAGGATCAAACAGATTCTATCACCAAAATGGTCTCCGGTTACGCTATGAATTTGTTTCAGCATGAGCACAAATTATAATCCCAATAGACTTACAGTATAGTGCCAAGCCGAACGGGTTGGTGCTCCGTGTAAGCCAACCAGATAAGATTTTCCTTCTTTTTTCTTCTCCCCTCTCTTTCGTCTCGGTTTCGCCCAGTTGGCGATGTGCCCGTCCCTGAAGTCGATAAGTAATCTGCGCTATATGCTCCCAGCTCCAATACAGCTGGGATGTTAACATACGGGAATCCTAAGGAACAACAGTTGACAAGCAATAGGTTGGAAGGCACTATGGGTCATAACAACGACTCTGGTGAGCATAATGTTCACGGATTTTGAGACGAAGATGATGGAGGTGACCAACGGCCAAGGAGGACTTTTTGCTCGTTTTTCTCTTTTCGATTGAATCACCACCTAAGGGCCGGCTCCAAGGGACTAGTAAAGACCATTTCTAGCTTCATCTGCTGCCTCTTGGTCAAGGGTCATCCACATCTGGCTTGGTCGGTCCCTGGAGACATCCCCATGGCAGGTGTCAGTAGCCTGACACAGGGAACCGAATAACATGTGTATGTCAAAGAACCCTTAAAAAGCGGTCAAAGATGGCCGTCTAGATCACAGAGCTGGATATAATGTTGACCGAGCCACGAGGTTCTCTTACTGCCAACGGTGATATGTTGGCCGCCACGCCGTCTTCATAACCTAGTGTAACAGTTCCGAGGGACAATTATTGCAGGATATGCGACAAACAAGTGCATCGCAGTGCTGCTGATATGGGCCGTATCCGTGTGGTCATTTATGATACATTTACGAGGTTTCGGGAAGGTGGCTCGTATATCTCTTTAACGGGAAAACGATGGCCTTGTCTTTAAGTACGTGAGGAGCGCGTGGTATGCCCACGATGAGCGACACAAATACTCTGTTCTTGACATCGACATCGGATCGGGTGGGCCATATTCTTTGGTGACTGATCGTTTATACCATAGAAGAGGCATATCAAGAGCAGTACAGCTTTGCTCATGTGTAGAGTCCTTGCGACTATCACTGGAGTATGCCATGCCCAACGTCATACGTTCAGTCGCTGAAGGATGTCTGAATGTTGACTTGGAGGTGTCATCCTCAGCCTGGCTGGTATCCATGATACACGTCTGGATGGGAAATAATGTGTTCAGGATGTGGCAACCAGATCTGTGTAACTCCGTGTCAGTTGTTGCGGCTGCCTAAATCTTCATCGACACATGAGGAAAGGGTCGGAATGCGAGCAATGCGGCTCCAGTCTCAACGGCCATCCAGTGCGCATGCTTCCGTGCTTCGTTGTTTGCGGCTGTAGGACGGTCGACTGTCACGGTCGTCAGTCTGGTTCGAGGGCTGGTTTCGTCTGATATGGAACGCAAAAATGGGAGCAGTCAGCTCGGCTCGTACCCAGGCTCGGGGGTTATCTTTTCGACGCCGTGCTCAACGGGAACCAAACCCTGTTGAATGATTAACAAAAGACCGTGACGGAGTCGGATATGTGGCAGAGAAGGATAGGTGATTACCATGCTCGGAAGCCAACTTGGACCGACGAGATTGAGGCAGACGAGAACAGATGAAGGACTTCAATGCTCAAGAGAAACACGACTGAAGAAGTCATTTCTTTCTGTTCCCGCTCTGGCCAAGGTAGGTGCTTTCCGTTAAGCCACCATCCTTGCTCGCTACCAAACTCAGAGAGGAACTAACAGCCCGTAGCTAGGTAGGTACCTCAACACAACACCTCATCGTACTGATTCCATCTCTTCCTCCTACACACATGCTTTCATACAGGGCTCCGGTTTGATGCTCTTCTTCCGCCGGTGTAAAGCACTGCTCCTTGCTCTGCTATGCTCGAGGGCGATTTCGCGAGACTTCGGGGCTTTGTGAGGTGATTCGTATGACTATCAAGTCTTTCAGGCTCATCTGATCTGTACGATGAACCGCAGCTGACATCAAAGTCGTAAAAATGCTTGCTCTATGAGCACGAGCAGTTTGACGTTCTTCGATGCCCCTGCATGAAGGTAAGAAGCAACATCGACTAGCGGTCTCCTATCCAGGGCGCCGGGGCCCCGGACCGTTGTATCGTCCTCCCTACTCTGTTAACACTTTACATCACGCGAAGGTGCTTCTGATTACCCGAATACATACGCTTGCTGATTTAGAAATTCGTGCCTGTTGCAGTATACGTTGAATAACCGATGTCAAAACTGCGGCTAACGGCCGGCGTCTCGACGAACTTGATCACAACGTACCAGCGAGCCGGTACACCGCGAATACCACAATTGCCCTGCAGGTAGCACGCTACTACTTAGGAACGATAACTCAACACTGCCTCGGTGTGCCCAAAGGAGGCCAGCCGTGACTTCCCCGCCGATTTACAGCCTCGCGAGCTTGCAATCCACAACGGACTGGTTTCACCCTCCTCTCGTGGACACTAGAGCCATTTGCTCATGTAGGAAATAGCCCAAAGAGAAATACACCTGCTTGGCGAGCACTACACAGGTGACATAAGGACGAATATTGGTTGTTGGTCTTTAAGACGCAGGAGAGTACAGCTGTGACGAACTTGTTACACCGAACAAGCCTAGATGAATTTCACCTGACGATATCCTGTACCTTTTCTCCTGTAGGCTTGTCTCAGACGACTCATGATTCTTGAAGGCTTGGATGATAGAGCTGGGGCTTTCGCGCGCCAACACCGCGAAGGGTCACCTTGCGAGTCCTCCACAGGCACTGGTCCCAGCCCGGCAGGTCCATCAGGGCTCTCAAGTGGGGTTGCTCATGACAAATTGTTTTGGTGACATGGAACTCGTTTGCGAGCCAAGTTGCTTGCAGCTATGATAAGGACTGGTCTGCTGCCGCTTGAGAATCCGCGCTCGTTGCAAGTCTTATGGTCCAGCTTGGAGCGACCATAACCATGGGGAGCTGAGGATGAGAATCTTCTCTAGACACGCAGCGACAAGCTTAGGTAGAATTTTCGAAGTGTAAGGTCGGAAGGTTGAATAGATATGTACAGCTTAAGTGAATGCAGATGTTGACCAAGCATGAAAACTCGGCCTGGAAAGCCAGGAAGCGACCGTGTTCCTAGGGGAGGGACTCTGCTTGTCTGTGCTATCACTTGGGGACAGACCAACAAGAATTGGTTTCAGAGCCCATTGCGATAGGCTTCCATGACACCACTTCAACATACATGCTCATAAAGTTAGCTGACGGAACAGCGGGCGATACAATTGCTGCAGCAGGCATCGCCAAACTTGATCGTTATCGTTGCTAAGTACATAGGTACTGGACTGTACTCATTGCTCGTCAGCGCTCGATTCTGAGGCAGCGCGTGCTAGCAGCAGATTACTGGTCCTTTCTGGAGGGAAGGTGTCCCACTCCATTCCACCTGTTGCCCAGAAGCTCAGGAGAGTGTGGCCTTTACCACAAGGGCGGATGGACGGAAGCACACGATCCGTAAACATACAGCACTGTCAATACCTCGCCCATTCTTTACCGATGCTGACAAGGAAACTTACCATCCCTCGCCTCTTACCCCACTGGCAAACCTACTACGTGGTCCACCGGGAGCCCCGAATCCATCGGGCGACATACACGAAGCAGAAGCGATGCTTGCGTGCGAGATGAAGGGCAAGATAGGCTGACATTGCCAGCTAATAGAGCCAGGGGCCTACATTAGGGAAAGCATCGTCCGAAGGCCTCCAACTACGACCCGAGCCACTCCTAAATTTGACTTCGCTCTGCTGCAGGCCATGCTCGCCACATCCCCGCCGGCGTCAGCCATCTATCGCGGCGACTTACGTTATGATGGGTTCGTCCCGTTTCTTCACGGTGCAGTAGGTTCTGCACATCCAACCTTGTGAACAAGATTTGCAACGAAATCGATAACCTGCTAATGTTCAGGAACGCTCAACGGAGGCGAGTATGAGCACGAAGACTTTTCGGCTTCTTGAGTTCAAGACACGTATGCTCAGACTAACCGCCGCCAGGTGTGGGGGACCTGAACCCACCCTGTTCATCCTTCATCAAATTGTCAGATCTCGTCTCCCTTGTCCATGTCTCACGGCCCGAAGGGCGGAACAGAGGCTAATGAAGCCGGTCCCGTCGAGTCTGGCTGACAACTGACAGAACAAGGTGCTAGGATGAAAAGGACAACGGCACCCACAACAAAATGCTTGCATGTCGGTCAATATAGAGTTTTGACGTCACGGGGCCGGTTGGCCATGAGTGATCCAAGCTTGTTACTCGCTGCCCACGTTGCTACCCCAGGACGCCAGAAAGATGCATGCACGATGTGTTTCGTCTCGATGTCCTACATGGCGCCTGCACGGCCAGCACGAGCTGCAATCTACGGCTGACATTCCTGTTCGAGCGGAGACTACATATGCAAAGAACGCTGCATGTATAAACGGATGGCAATGCCGGACTTGAACGGTTGCAAGTGAAGGGAGGAACAGAGACACACTCTGGTTTGATGACATTTTCTATACCAGGGTGGATAAAATGTATGTGATGGTACTTTTTCTGGGTGGTATGTGACTTTTCAACAAACGCCGTCAAATTTTGAGCTCTAATAAAACTGTGCTCTGAAAAAAGCAGATGGAAGAGCATAAGGAGACTCGACTGCGACGCCTTGACGCCTCAGCACATTCACCAAACCGCATACCGGGGACTAGATATGGGCACAGATGGCATCCCACAAGCGGCTCGTCTCCCCGTGCCCTCAGATGGCGCAGCACAGCCGACGAAGGAAGGACCTTGACAGGCAAATGCAGTGCGAGATTAACAAGTTGCGTGAGCTTTTAATCAACATTTAGACGAGCAGGCACCCGAACGGCGTTTCGTAAAGCGAGACGTGCGTGATCATAACCACAAACACGACAGGTTCGACCTTAACGATCAGCACAACTTCTGCGGTCAGTTGCTCAGAGCACGGGAAGGAGTGAAGCGCCAGGGGAGGAGTCTGGGCGGAATCTTGCAAATGTGACAGATGTCGCAGAGCAGGCCAATCAGGACCGCACGGTTGCAGTTGCTGGTAAGCCCTGCGGCAACCAATAAGAGAAGACGAGGAGAATCCTCCGCCATATTTCCGCAGGCAACTTTAACCTTTACCACAATACATTCCAATACAGGCCTGCGACTGAGCACCTTCGACAGAGAACAGTCTTGCTGGGATATCAAATGCATCATTTGAAGCGAATTGAGATGCGAAGGACATCAAAATCATGTCAGCACGTTGATTCATTGTATCTGACGAGCGAGATCAAAAAGGAAGACCCCACCACCGAAACCTGACGGCTCGATATCAGCGGCCGCCATGGCAGCGTATATACATACAGGCATCTGCACTTCAGCGACGCATATCTTGAACCTTCACGTAATACGCAGGTTAATGGGAAGAGGAAACCCCATGAGGATTCGCGGCTGGGTTGGTGCAGCAGGAGGTCGCCGATTTGAAATAACGTTGGCGAGGACTCTGGAATTTCCCGTCCGTCAAAGTTTCAGGACGGTATCCACACCAGAATCCACCGTCGCGGGCGGACAATTTTTTGACAGCTAGCCCAACGTTCACGTTCGGCGATGGGGGGCGTTTTCTCCACTTTCGCCATCCTGGTTCCCTGTCTGCATCCGCTTTTGACGGCGGCCACACCGCCCGCTAGATGAGTTACGTTTAAAAGAACCATTCAGGAAGCTCAGCCGCAGTGATTGACGCTGCCGACGTTGTTTAGCTCCTCGAATCCCCCTCCCCTGCCCCTCCTCGCTCGAATTTTAGCTGTGACTGTTATCTTGCGGCACACGAACCCGCGCGTGGTCCTCGATGGAAACAGATGGCTGCAATGGTCACAGCACAGCACAGCAACTATTTGGATGTCTCAAAAGAAAATGACTCGTGGGATGGCAGTGCCCATGCGTTCGGGCAAGGTCGACGGAACCGCATTAGAGAAGAAATAAGCAGGGGTGATCGAAGCATTCCGAGAAGACATCGTTCCCTAGATCGCCGTCCTGCAGGATGCACGACGGCGGCGTTGTTGCAGCTCCTTGTTAGCCACCCTTCCACGCCTTGCAACAGGAATGCTCGTTGTTGCGGGCGCAGAAGGGTGGAAGGGGGCCCCATCATCAGCTGTTTTGTCGCGCCATCGAACCACCAGATCTTGGAAGACAACGGCACATCGCGATCTCATCTCTTCAGCAAGCAGCGGAAGGATCTCCTATGTCTCCTGCACCCTGGTTCGCGTGGTGCGTACAGCGTTTTGAGTGCATCAGGCAGTCCGCCTCCCGATCAACGAAGCCCTTGTGTATGTATCTGCCGGTGTGCGTGTACCTATGTCCCTTCTCCCCTCAGCCTTCTACCGTTTCCTTGAAAAGGCAACTTTCGCCATGTCAGGCGTTCACCAATCACACCGAGCGAACCATGCGCCAAACGATTGGCAGGTTCCTGTCGCTTCCTACCATCCTCAATACCGTGGCGAGGATCTACGCGGCCTCGCCTTGGGCGACACGACCGGAAGCGGAAAATTGAATACAAACATGCTGAACCGTCCAACTGGTAGCCAGTTCCAATAAACCAAGGACGGGGCGGTCCTCTGTGCCGCGCGCCGACTGGGCCAAGCAAAGCCAGCCTTTTCCTGTTCGAGTCGCCAGGCCCAGAAACCCGACCACTCAAACCAAAGCGCGGAATCGCGGGGAAGCCGGGTTATGGGCCCCTTGCGATAATCTGTTCGGGAATCTCTTCATTACCCGGTCTTGCTCTTGGTTCGCGGCGGCCTAATTCCCGGCGCCTACCTCGCTGTGGAATGTGCCCAGTGCAACAGCAGTCTCGAGGATTTCATCGCCATTCGCCCACAGATGTGATGCTCTATAAGCGAGCAAGTGACAACATTCGGCATCTTGAACCGCTTCACCCTGACCCTATGAAAACCTTGTAAACGAGCTGCCAAAATTGTCAAACTCAAGGGGGAAAAGAAGGTTCTTCTGTCGGCGGGCCTTGCTGCAACCCTTCCATTCTCGAGCCTGCTCCTAGCAACGCTATGCGCCGGTCGCTGTTAACCTGAGACAGCGTCGCCGTTCAAACCTTCTTTTTGCCTCCTTGCCGCGACACCTCTCACGCTAGGCGTCTTACCCGTCTGTCAACATGAGAGCAGTCGCGTCGTTGCTTGTTTACCTCTTCTGACAGGGGACAGCGCGGACACCGTTCTGGAAGATCGTCGCGCGTAGGAACGCGTCTTCCAAGTGGGGTTTGCCCCTCAAAATCCCTGTCCCCTCCCTTCTGTGAGTTCAGGAGTGCTTCGGCCACTGCTGGAGGGAGGTTGGCTAGCTCTTTCCATATCCTCTCGTTGAGCCGTCGCCTCCACTCAATAGTACGGGATGCTTGTCCAGCTAGAACAAGGCCGCAGACGCCTGATTGTCCAGGCATGAGAGTTGCATCTCCGTGCCGAGAGCTTCTTTCCACAGAAGGGCATTGCTGCGCGACTCAACGGCTTCAGCGCCTTTCTGTACCAGCCACGCCTAGGTGCGCGCCTGTTCGTCAATTTTCGGGGGTCTGCTCCACCTCCCCGGCTGTTACTTGGGGTGTCCTTGCCAACGATGGGCGCTGCCTTCGATCTCACTGGTGCTGTTAACCTGTTACAAGATTGTCAAGAGCACCCCTCCGTGGCCCGAGTTTAGCCGAGGTTTTGCTAGGGAGTCGCTTGGCGATGCAATCAAGGAGAACCCCTCACAGCATCGGGCGACCTAACGTTCCGTTCGCAGGGGAGCGTGGCAATTGCGCATCACGATGCATCGCAGATGAACGATGGCGTGCAGAAAGCAGAGCGGATGGTGGTGGTGATGATGATGACGCTAGTGGGTAGCTTGCGGCGGGCGGCACGCAAGCGAGAATGTGCCGGGGGAAGAATTTGGAATCCATCATCATTCGCTGGAAAATTACGGCATGCGCTGGCTATAAGGACGAACGCCGGTGCCGCTACAATTGCTACATTGGGCGGCTGGCGGGGCAAGACCAGCGAGAGAACGAGGGTTGAGGGGCGGAGGGATGGTGATGTTGATGATACTGTGGGAACCTGCGTAGGCTCGGCTGAAGTTACCTCAGGTGAAAGGAGAACGTGAGCCCGAGGGCGCGGATTCGCGAGATCTGCCCTTGTCTCGAGGGGTTCATCGGGATGGGGGCCCAGGGTCAGACAGAATCCACGCATGATAGGCCGGGCCGCGATGGCATGGTCTCGCCAGCACTGCTGGGGCTCGATGATTGCTCCCACCTTCTCTGCCCTGAAGTGCTCGCTCACGAGCGATGAGATACAAAGACAGACATTCGATTTCGTTCAGCTGAACATATCATACGACCCTGGTCGATCAGTGCCTGCAAACTGCCCTTTACGTTCTTCGAATCCTGCGGGAGTTTGTGACTTTGACTCGGCATATACTAGGGACCGGCAACGGCGGGCTGATTGGCGAATGACACATGGGGGATTCACACTGCCGCTTGTGGGGTCTTTAGCGTTCTGGGGAGCACCCAATCAGCGGTCCGCGTCTCTGTACCTGAGTTTCTGTATTACATACGGAGTATGCAGCATGACGCGCCCCTGTTTCCGGGACCAGCAATCGAAGAGGAAACCATGGGCAGAACGTTAGCCACCAGACTAATGTATGCGAATCAGGGAGATGCTCAAAGAGAGATGGTGACGTTCCAGCCGCATGAGAATCGATACTCGATGAGGGTGATTTGGCGTCCTATCTAGCTAGGCACTTGCTCTGAGCATGCGGAGAAGGACTCGAAACGGGGAGTGATCGCTCGTCCCGCTCCATAAAAGGAATGAGGAGGTGCTGTTTCCGGGAAAGCGGGGAGAGAAGCATCGAGTCGCGCCTATACTCGTGTCCGTGGCTTGCAGAGCGCCCCGTCGATAACGAAAAGTCCATCCATCTTCAGTTTGTTCCGGGGGCAGGACGTGGTGCTAAACTCCACTTTGCGGCGTGCATGTCGAACGCAGCTGAGAAACCAGTCGGCCGAGGAGTTTTCGGTGCCCCCTTCCCGAACACGCTCTTCTGCGCGACAATATCTCTAGCGAAACAAGGCATCGACAAGTATTTGAAACCGGACACGTGACACAGTTCGATGCGTTTGCAAAAGCGAGTAGGAGGAGAGAAGAAGCTGAGGTTGAGGCGAAGCGGCCGATGTCCACCCCTGCCTGCACCCATGAGGCAGCCTTATTGAGTCGGGAAGAACGGGACACTCAGCACGCGATCACACACTTCCCACCAATGAAAAACGCAACGAGCCATGGCCAATCTCTGAACGATCATCTATCGCCGCTGGCTTGGTTCCTCCTTGCGCATTTCCAGTAACAGGAGTCTACTCCGAGATCGTGAGTTGCAGATCACACAACATACATCGTCGAGGAGGATGTTTTTCTTTTCTTCTCGAAGGGACCGCAAACGGCAATGGTTTGGCAAGAGCGTGGCTACGGCAGTTTGGCGAGCGGGCTGGGTATGGCTCGTGGTGTGCACCATGCGGCTGCGTCGGATGGCGGATACTCGTTCCACAAGAAAACGGTCATTTTTGCGATATGGATTATCGCTGCGCGTCACATCCGCTCTGGCTGCTGCTTATTCGTCGAGGGCGACGACTCGGTTGAGTAACGAAGGGATGTGCAAGGGTGAGGCGGAGGGGAGGAGGGGAGGGGAGGGGGCGCGAGAGAGACCCAAGCAAGGGGGTGGGCAGCCTGCACAAGCGGTCGATCCTGAACCTCACGACCGGGTTTTTGCTCTCGATGTGCAGACGACAGCCCCTCGAACCCCCTCCCGCCCCCCATGTGGTTCGGTCATTAGCACTGTAGCTTAGCCAGGCGCGTCAGATACCCATGCAGCGATTGCAAATGCGTTCGCGAATGAGCACCAAAGAGGGGAGCGAACGCAAGCACCCGCTTGCTGGAACGTTTGAAGTGATCGAGCCAGCGTGCTCTCTCGAGAGACTCTCTGCACACACCAAACCCGGACGGACGATGTCAGATCCATGTCTGCTGGCCAAAAAGGGGCTACCCTTGTGTTCCATGCGATGAGATGGAGGGGACGGTCCGTACCGGAGAAAAAACAAAGGCGATCTCGACCAGGGCCAGTCAATCGGTCCGTTTTCGCAGGGGGGAGGGGGAAGGGGGGAGGGGGGATCCCGGCGCGCGCGGCGAGTCATGGCAACCCACACCGGACGGCTGGGCCAGGGCAGGAGCAGAGCGTTCGTCGTCCAGCGACCACGCCAAATAATGAGCGCGCAAACCGCGGAAGCCGGGGCAGAAGAATCACATCCCCTCTCTATCTGAGCGATGCACGGGGTGACGGATCCTCACACGCGCGGGCGCGGATAGGAAAAAGCACGAGGAGGGGGAAAGAAAGCCGTGAACGCCGGCAGGCGGCGCGCTGGAAGGACAGCAGCAGCCACCATGCCAAGCGTGAAAGCGCGTCATGGCGTGCTCGCCGAGCCACGAGCTTTTCCCACCTCCACCACCACCACCGCTTGCTTGTGCTGCATCTTGCATGGTCCCTAACGCTCGCGACAGCTATCTATCTCTATCACGCTTCTCCGCGGCGGGAGGAAGCATTACTACGTCGCGGAGGAAAAAAGATAGAGACGTGGCACCGCGCCGATATCTCGTGAACGTAGACTTCATCACTACTACGTCGTCCACGTTCTTGTCACGCAGAGATAGTACATCGTACATAACATACATCCAATTCCCCCCTCCCCGCCTGACGGGCGGACGGGCGGGGGCAACGGAGGATCTCAAAAGTGGCAGGTATGCACATACAGGATGTGTCTAATAAAGTGGTCTTGGTGGTGGAGGTCTGAAACGCTACATCCAGTGTGGGGGCGGAGGGTGGGGGGGGGGGGGGCTGAACTCTGTTGCTGAGATATTTACTGTACCTCCCTAGGTACCTTACTACCTCTTACCCGAAACTAGACGACGACGGCGGATGGGGTCAAACCGACCTACAGAACCAGGTACCTACATGTACCTACTATGTCGTTAAGTTTGCGCTGCTGCAGGTCGAGTCACATTCCTTTCTTCCTGCCTTCCTTTTGTTGTTCGTCTTCGCCTTGGTCTTGTGGTCTTCTCCTTCTTCCTATCGTGTGTGGGTATGGCGTGCACGGTCATGTCTACCGGCCAACCAACCAACCAGCCAGCCAGCAAGCCAGCCCGTGAGTACTTCATATTGCGGGCTGGGAGGAGGCGGGAGGGGGTGATGTGTACCGAGCGAGAAGCACATTTCTCGAATAGGATAGTATAGGATGGTAATAGTACGATATCAAAGAGCCTTTCTCAGTTCTAAACTCATGTCCTCGTGTGATCGTGATGTAGCATACGTATATCTAAGATGGAGATGCAGATGTAGATGTAAATAGCGGGTCCAAATCGAACCCGGCTCTGACAAACACCCAAACCCGCGCCCCCTTCCCTCCCCACACCACACACCACACACCACACAGCAAATGCGTCCGCCACGCCCCGTTTCTTTCTCTCTTGGGGGAAAAACCCGCAAAAACACAAAGCAGCCAACCCAAGAACGTCTGATGTGATAGATCCCAAATCATCTAGTGTAGCAGAAAAAATCAAGAGCAAAAAACCTCATCGTCATCATCTCGTAAGGACGAAAATAAAAGAAAAAGAAAACGTTCTCCGGAGGGTACGTCTTTGAAATAGTGTGTGGAAAAGATGTGAGAGAGAATCGAGAATGATGGGGCCATGCATCGTCAGGTGGCCTTTTTTCGCTTTGAGAAAAGAGGTCGGTATGCAATGCACGCGCACACGCACACATGGTCTGTCGGATGAAAGAAAACAATGATGAGAAAAAAAGGTAGAAAATTTGGGAAAAAAAAAGAAAAGAACAGACGAGAAGGCTAAAGACGGCGCGAGCCAGATTGCTTTTTCAGCCGTTACGAGTGTCGGCGCTCTGAACCGGCTTCGCCCGCTTGGCGGCCGGGATTCCGTCGGCGTGCATTGATGAACCAGTTGCTGACCTGGAACACGATAAGCGCATGTTCCACGCATGAGGGTGAACGTTCTGCTTACCTGATTGATGCTCAGCCCTGTTTCATGGCAAAGGATGATCTTCTCCTCCTCGGTGGGGTAGGGCGATTCCCGGTGGTCGTTGTACCATTGCTTCAGCCGGTTGGTAGCTTCCTTGGGCAGGTTTCCGCGACGCTTGCGTTGGTATGGCGGCTCGGGGAAGCTGTATTGATGGTATGATGGGTATCCAGGAGGGCATGACGCATAGTGACCGTCCATGGTGCCAGCCATGTGAGTGTCTCGCCGGTATGCGTGGTCATATGCAGGGTCATAGCCGTATGGACGATGCGCTACGTAAGCAGATGTCGGAGCCTGGACCGGACCTCCGACATGGTACGGTTGGTTGATAGCAGGCAATGCTGGAGCAGGAGAAGAGTGAGGATATCCGGTGGTCGTCATCCGTAAAGGCGAGCTCTGACCGGACGAAGTGGGCCGAACCTGATGGCCGGAAAAGACGGCAGAAGAGTTAAGGGAAGGTAACACCGGGCGCACCATCTCGCGAGCAGTATCGACGGAAGATGAGGTAGACAGGGTCCGCGGAGAGTCGCCGGGTGTGTACGGGCGGGAGAAAGGCGGCAACTGCTCTGCGGGAACGCGTTTGAAAGGGTCCATGAACGCGGGGCCTTGGCGTGGACTTTGCGGAGGTGTCTTCTCCTTAGGAACATATTGCAGTAGCTGGGTAGCGGAGTCAGACTCGAAATGGTGATGATCGGTTAACCTAGGCTTACATCTGATATGGGCGGGAGCGTCATGTTGTCATCCACGGGCGAATGCCGGTCATTGAAGCTTGGGAGCGGGCGCTGACCATGAAGCTATCGAAGAGGTCAGACATTGAGAAAATTCTTTGGGGGAAGCGCGGGCGAGGTGCCAAGCTGAGTGAACGGAAGGCATACAGGTGCGATACTGGGAAGAGCGGAGTTTTGCGCGGTGTTGTGCGAGTTTTGGGCGAAGTTTTGGGCGGAGCTTCGCCGCGACTTCCGTGACGACGGCCTCGGAAGGGTAGGGGGAAGATTGTTCCGCCAGTGGTCACGCATGGTCAGATATTCCATCTGCACACAGACGGACAAGGTCAGCAAGATCAGTTCAACGGCCGGGACAGGATGAGGCCGCGATGAGGGGACGACAAAGGAGGTTTGGTGGGCACCAAAGAAAGGCTAGAATCAAGGGACGTCATGTGCAAGGGCATCCACGCAGATGACAGGACTTCAGACCTACTTTGAGGGTTCGGTGAAGAGCGAGCGGAATGGCCTGGAACGGCAGGGAGGGACGGAGAGGGGGAGAAGTCGGCTGGTCTGTAGCCGGCTCAGACGGGACAGGATGACGGCGAGGTGGGTGTGAACGAGGTTGGTGTTGGTCGCCGGTTTGCAGAGGAGAAGGTGTGGTGGACCGGCTATGTGGCTACGGTAGGTGATCGGCGGACGGTTGATATTCTCCGAGGCCAGGCAAGAGGAGACGGTGGTTGAGGTCAATCGTCAATCGTGAATCGTCAGGCGCCAATAGGCGAGAAAAGGAGGGTGGGAGGGGAGGAAGAGAGAGGTCGACGTCGAGGTAGAAGTAGGAGAGAGAGAGAGAGAGAAAGAGGAGATAGAAGGAGGAGAGGAAGAAGGGGACGGATCCGGTAATTGAGAAAAGAAGGTTGAAGGCGGAGGCCGCGAGTTGATGTACTTGTACTCGTCCTTCGTTCGTTCGCCCGTTAGTTCGTTCGTTGCCGTACGAGTTCACCCGCCGCGAGACTCGACAGGGCCGGGGCAGGCCAGGGCAGGCCAGGGCAAGGGTACGGGCAAGGGCACGGGCAGGGGGGTATGGGATGGGTGGGATGGGTGGGAAAAGGAGCACGCAGAGAGCAGCCGTCGTGTGGCAGCAGCAGCAGCAGAACATGCACCGACCACCCCAAACCGAAGACGAGGACGAGGACGACGACTACGACCGACCGCTGGGAAAGGCCCGAGGCAGACAGGCAGACCGGGCAGACCAAGCCAAGGCACCGTGGCCCTGGTCGAGCTCTGCAACGGCCCGTGGGTGTGCACAGCGCCAGGCCGATCTTCCGTCAGACCCGCTAAGAAGCAAGAGCCACGACGGGCCGGCCTGCTAAACGCGTTAGGGCCATCCCCTCCCCCCCAGGACCCAGTAGTGCCCNNGCCCCCCCCCCCCCCCCGTGCTCTGCCTGAGCGGGCCACTCTGACAGCTGATCGGACCAAACCGTCTCACATCAAAAAAGGGTTGAAGGCCGCCCTGCTCCCCATATTAAGCGTAAGCCATTCCCAAGCTTGCCATGCCCGGCCTTGCGTAGCGCGCGCCCCCCCGACCCCCGAGAAAAGGCAGCCCAGCCAGAACGGCCAAACCCAGAGCAGCCAAAAACCCCAAGCCAAACCAGCCAAAACCCGCCAAAACCAGCCAAACCAAAAAGCCAGAGCAGCAAGCCAGGAGCAGCCAAGAGCAGCCAGAGCGAAAAGCCGGCCGGCCAGCCACAGAGCACGCACGCACGCATGCATGGCATGGACGTAGGTAAGGTAGTAGGTCGGTATGTCTGTAGGCAGGTAGTAGCTAAAAGGTAGTCAGCTAGCTAGTTCACGTATCGAACGCCAGCCGACCGCAAGTCAGTCACCAACATGGACAGTTGACAAAACCGATCCCCCGCAAAAACGCATCTCTCTTCGCACGCCACGAAACGTCCTCCTTCCTCTTCCACGCACCCCCTCCCTCCCTTCCCGGATGCACACCTCGTGGGCTCCCTCGCTTGCCTATGTACCCATCGGGACGATCGATTTGCGGTGATCATCCATCCCTTCTGAACTGCTGAGAAAGAGGCACGCTACCCCATAGGAGGCACGTCTACCATCCGTTCTCTCATTGCTCTTTTCGCCCAGGGAGGGAGAAAAAGCACTCATCAACGCACACAAGGAACGATTACACCTTGCATCTATCTACTACTAATTGTCCCTTTCCCAATCCACCGCCACAAACCCCCCCACCCCTCCCTCCCTCCCTCCCTCCGCCCCACTCCATGTTTGCCTGAGGGAGCCAGCCGGCTATTAGCTCCCTAGCGACGGTGATAACAACACGGCTCCCCACGGTCCTTCCTGCTGACAAGGTGGACCGTCTTCGCGCCCAGGATCCCATCATGGAAGAAAGAAGCGAGACTCCCTTGATGGACCCACCGATGCTGCCGTGCCCAATGAGGAAACTTACCTTTCATCCGGTTGGCTTTCATTTCTTTCATCTGCAGCCGTGGCATCATCCGTGTATAGCAAACCGGATGTCAAGAAACCTTACAGTTTGTTGTAGAGAAGGGAACCTGCCTACAAACATGAAAAGCCAAAAAAGAGCCATGAAGGATCGTTAGCGATGTGTGCCCTCGGCATGATGTCGGTCCCGGCCCGCTGCTGAGTCTCGCTAGCTGTAGAGGTAATAAGGTACCTAGTAGTAGTAGATAGCAGCAGGCAGTAGTAATCGAGTCACAAAAGAGAGAGAGCCTTGTGCCATCAGCCCGGTAACGCGTTGATCTTGCTATGAGCCGGGAGAGTTTGCTCTATCTCCTCACAGTTTAGCTTGGAGACTCGGCGCCCAGGGGGGAAGGGGGCCCGTCCGTCAGTCGTCCATACACAGAAGAGTAGTATGTAGTGAGAGAGAGAGGGGGGGTGGGTTGTGGATTCGTTGAAAGGCTGGCTCGTCAAAAACAGCGGCCCCAGATCTTCTTCCTTCCGGACATGTTCCTAAAATCCCCCCACCAGCCAACAACCAACACTCGCTAGTGAAACATACGCACACACACGCGCAAGTGCAGTGGGACCGTAGGTAAGACAGCAGTCCGATTCCGCAGTTGTGACGCTAGATGTAGAAAGAGTGTGAGTATGAAAGAGAGAGAGAAAGCATGTAGTGTGAGCGTGATTGATGGGGCGGGTTGTACGGGGGATGTCGGCTGGGAGGGCGTGAGCAGCCCGTTTTGGGGGTTGGGGGAAGAAGAGCATGTCTTTCTCCACTAAATAATACAGCCACGGTTTCCCCCATTGTCCTCCGTCCCTTTGAACTGAAAGCCGAGCCCTGACAGTTGCCGGATGACGAGGAGAGAGAGTGGTATGGTAGTAGACGGAGACGATCGAAGGAGGATCCATAGGTAGAGGATTACATGAACAAGGAATGCTGCATCAAAGCGCCCTCTTCGCCTCAGGTCCTGGTTCCTGCACGTGCAGCTCGACCAAAGTGGCAGATGGGGTGGGTGGGGTGGATGGGTGTGTGTGCACACAGTGGGCGGTTGAAGTCAGAGGCGCACGTATGTATACATACCTAAGGCTCGTGGTCAAAAGCCTTCAGGGACAGGCACGCAGCTCCTGTATGTGATATACTACCTTAGGTAGTGCGAGAGGTCTCCTGTCTCGACGTGTAGCGAGCAGCAGCGCCGTAGGCTCCTACTTACCTACATTGCCTACCACAACTACCGACCTCACCTGCCTGCCTGCCTGCTTGCTTCTGGTCGAGCGTGAGAGATCTTGACAGGTCGTTGACATGAGCGCCAACAGCTGAACCCTTGCGTAGCGCGGTGGAAGGATGAGCGCCTTCCCGGGCCCAATTGGCATGGCGTAACTCTCCTGCGATTGCCATCGACGCAGCGACATAAGTTATACTCTATAACATCCCATCAACCTTAAAAAACCCGTCCGTCGCCCCTCCTCCTCGGCGAGCGCGCTAGGGGGAAGCGGTTCATCAGACCGGCACCTTACGCTGGATGTAGACATATGTAGTAGCAAAGGTCTAACTTTAGGGTCTTGAACCTATGCCGCTAGTCGGACCCGTATCGTCTGTGAACGCCGTCGACAAGGCATGAATGGAGCCTCGTCGATGGTGAGGATCAATAAAGTCATCATGCCTCCATGCGTCAGGCCGACCTGTGTGGTGGTTTAGTAGTGGCCTTGCTGTACTGTAACCGTTCGTACATTACGTACGCACATATTATGTGTGTGTGACTACGCACCTACTACTATAGACAGACCGTACCGGGTGTCCCGTTGAGCGGTTCCTATTGTAGACACCTGCAATTGATATCTTGCGCACACACACCTCTCTCTTTCCACACACCGCACCCCCCGTGTTCCGATGTCTATGTCCATGCTGTCGCCGACTGACTTGCCCTGCACGCCAACCCGTGGACGACGTCGGATTGACTTGACCCTCCCTCGTCGACTACCGGGTAACCTGTCGCCGCACAGAGATTCACACAAACCACAGCCTCGGGTTCGAGATCATCCGCATCACGCTCTTGCAGTGACCCCCCGTACCCACCGCTTCACACCGCACGCCCAACCTAACCGGGGCCTCAACCTTCACGGCCGGCCCGCTCAGCGTTTTTACGAACCCCCGCCATCACCTACCTACCTACCTGCCTACCTACCGCTTCAAGAGTCCACTCACACCCCCCGCCGTTCGTTTGATCCCATAGAGCCGGGAATTAGGGGGGCTGGACTGGCAAACCAGGCCATGCCGCGCACGACTCTTCTACAATCGGGCGTCCGGCCGTGTTGACATTCAGATCAGAAGAACATGTGGCACTCCATCAGCCTTTGGATCGATTTGACGGGCCTGTCACCCACATGCTACGCTCTAGACAAGACGGCCAAGTGGCCGACCGGGCGTTTCGATGAACACGCAGTCCCTCCGGTCTGTCGCCTGCAAGTCGTGATCACGTCGTGCTTCTTGTTGTTTTGCAAAAAGGCGTCCAAGATACAGTAGCAAGCCTGGGTTCGGGGCAACGGCGGTTGGGAGGCTCGCCAATCGATCCATCAGGATTGCTGCCAGCAGATACTGGAGCCCGGCGTGCAATATCAGGTGGTTGCGTGGAAGACACACTCTGCTGGTAACGATTCCCGCGCCAAATATGATCAGACATGCCAGGGGGGTACCTGGCGACTTTGGTATGCCCTGGGTCGCGGCGTAGGTAGCGCGCAAGTGACATGATCAGGGCGTTCTCGCTGGCGCACCATGGGTCGTCGTACAAGATCGACCCCCCGAAACGAAACCCATTTTCGACCTTCACCCGGAGCGTTAGGGAACCGTTGGAGAAAGGGGCTCTTAGCCTTCGACCACATCCGTCCACTTCCCGACCAGGCCTGAGCGGTGGTTTTTTTTACTCCCTCATACTGCCCATGCGCGCTCGGCGAAACGCCTGGGGAGAGATGGGAATACATACCCCAGCTCACTTTCGCACTACCAGTGACGGTCTTGCGAGGGCTTGCCCTGTCCAGCATGTCAGAGAGTCTGGTTCACCTCATGCAAGCGGAAGCATAACGCCGATTCGGGCAGAACTTGGCATGTGGTCCGGCTGGTCCAACAGCGTCAAGCGTGGCCAGAGGGCCTGGTAATTTATCTGTTCTGGGAATGCACGGGGCTGTTATGCCCGGGGTCGGTAATTACGTGTAACGGTAAGACTGCTTGATGCCAGTACCCGTCGTTGCGTGCTTGATAATGCCGGCCAGGTCGATGTCACGACGGAGAGCCCTGTGTCGATGTCTAACGTCCTCGGGCGCTTCTTTTCACCATGCTTTCCATCATGCCGGTGCTCGGTATTCGTCGACAAGCCCCTCCGATGTGGAAGACGATAATGTAGAGTGGTCTCTGTGACATCTGTGCTACAGAACCATCCAGTCAAGCGCTCGCCTTGAAGAACGGTGGAGCGTTACTCAATGACTATCCCCCCACCCCACCTCGAAAGCAACGCCCTCCTTCCTGCATTTTCGAGAAAGCGGTGTCCGGGGCGTGACTTGACGACATGTCATCTTCCACCCTCACACGACGCGGTCGATGATGCGCTGTTCCTTTTGTACCGACGACGTTTTTACACGGGGGTGTTCCGTGAGCTGCTGTCTCTCCATCGTCGCCGTCGTCGTCGTCGTCTGCCCACGGGTCCTGATATCCGAGATCCAGGACTCGCGTTACGCCATCCAACGATGGCGGATGCACCACAGCAACTGAAGCCTGGATTCTGGAATGCCGAGCGGTTCCAATCGCACGGCGGATGCCATGCGGACGGCCTTGGTGTGTGTTTGTACATGGGGGATCCCTCCGTCTAACCTTGTGTTTCCTTCTTCTCTCCGGTGGTCGCCGTGAAAGAAAAGGGTTATCGTTGCAAAATGCTGAATAAAGGGGTTTTTCTCAACCTGGTGCGCTCTGCCTTTCTTGTCTCTATTGCTACGATATATGCAGCCTGTCGCTTGCACCGTCCTTACGCTTGCACGAGGCACGGCATGTATACAGCAGCAGACGGTACATGATACATAACGGCACGGGACACCTAGCTAATGCTCGCATCTCACCGACGCAGGCGATGTATGGGTGTCGAGGTCATCTGTAGGTCGGCATGGTCGCCGACTAGTGCGCCGGAGATGCCTCCCCCACCGAAAGGGGACACAGCGGACGGGTTCCTGGAATGAGATGACAAGAGACCACATTCGCAGCCATTGGTATTGCAATTGCAAAAATGGAGCTGACATGCAGTCATGGTGTTTTCTTTACGGAATTTCACGGCTAGAATAGTTGAGAAATATGTTCTTCCTACTTGGCTGAAGATACGCATGGACATAACGCCGCCGGTCACCTCCTCGCTGGACCTTTGAAGATACATACACACTCCATACTGTCGGCTTACGCAGACTCCCAAGACAGAGCCTAGACCGTCGCTCTTACAATCCACTCTTCGGGACACCCGGTTTCCATCTACTTTGTTGGCTACTTATTCACAAATAGGGGAGACGGAGGTTTCCAGTTCGAACCAGAAAGGCAGGGATACCAAAACATCGCATTCATTGGCTGGTGTTAACACTCCGTGACAGCCTTCAGCATCCGGCTTCTACTACTTTCTACCTTATCAGGCTATTACTCAGACTGGCTTAGCAGGGGGCGATGAACCCTCGGTGGTGCATGCAGTTTTTCAGGGCGCCGCACCCAAGATGCAAGTCTCTATGATATCACCTGTCACGAACGGCACTAGCCGAGAGAGAGTCTCGACACTCGACCATGTTTGACTGACCGATTCGCGGCAGTAAAGGCTGGAATTACTCTCGATGTGATATGGCTGCTGGACCGTGAGCCCCTGGAGCCCCATTCTTCCCTTCAGTCACTCCATACCCTGACCTTCGAGGCCAGGAATACTCTTAATGTCTGAGTGGGGAAAGGCCTAGACGAGGACAATCTGCTCCAGCCTCGCAAGGGAAAACGCAGCGGCCGCTTGGATGCGACCGCCGGTCCTCGACCACATGTCTTCACTGTCCACCATGTCCACCAAGCCGCTCGGTCCCAAGTTTTGGACTCTCCCTTTCCTCCCCCCACCGCCCCGCCCGTCGTAGCTCCGCTGGCATCGATCGCGACAGGTGTAAGGGCGATGCGCGAACCGCGTTCGGGACCCAGGGATCGGGAGCGATCCAGGTTTCAGAATTCCCATATGACATAACGCCCGTGGGATTGTGGGTTTTTGATGCCTTGGCCTTCGCCGCGATCGTTTCACGCGCGACCCACGGTTCGGTGGAGGTGAGGGCTTTGGAGATGTGCCGGGCGATCGGCAAATTACCGGAAGCGGCAATTGGGGGGGTGGAGGGGGGATTAGTAGATAATCCGGGTTCTGGGTCCCTGTCCGCTGGGAACGCAGCCGAAACCCGCGACCGGGCGGGTGTCGTCATCGCGGCCGGGTGTACCGGGAACGCGGGCGATCACTTTATCATTGGTGGCCCGGAGAGATGGAAAGGAAAGTGGAGGAGAGGTTGGATTGACGTCGATGGATATTCTTGAGAGGCCGTTAGTTAAGTGAAGAAGTGATGTCAGGGAAGAAGTTTTAGAGAGGACGATGCCGGTTTCAGGGTCGCCGCTATGATTTCAGACATCTGGGGCCCCGCTGTCCAGCCCCAGCAGTTACCGCACCGTCGGGAATTGGGCCTTTCGCTTAGTCACGTCGACCTGCTGCAGTTTACCTAAGCCACCTAAACAAGGGCAGCAACAACAAAGGGAGGATGGATATACACATTCCATTCTCTTCATTTTTGTGAAAGATGCAAGGAGATGTACCGACTGCCTGGTAAATCCCTGGGCTGATTAAAGACCTGACTGTCGAGTACCTTGCATTAACGCCCTATTTATAATATGCTAAGTTCTCTCCTTGCGGCTTAATAAGGCTACGGCAACCGAGACAGACAGATATTCTGATGTTCAAGGGGTTATGGCAGACGATAGATACTTTATGAAACAACTTTGTTTCTGCTTGCTAGCCCGTGTCCTTAGCATTCCACCCAAATATTCTCTTGAAGTCTCCTCGAAACGTGCTTGACCAGAGATCAGTCGGTGAGAGCGTCGGGAGGTCCTCCGGCAGACGGGCTTCGGGCATTGACCACCCCCCACTGTCAGCCCATCGTAACTACGTCCATCCCAGACGGCTGCGGGAACGTCGACAATTTCCAAGGTCATCTCTGCTCATGCTTCACTACAGCGTTCTGATCGGAATCAGCAAGTCCTTCGCCTGTCATCTTCGAAAGACTGGGGCCCAGTCATCACCATCTCACTTCCTGATCGCCCCGACGTTGTCTCCTATGCCCCCTGGCTGCGCCTCTGCAGAATCACATAAACCACGATGACCGTCCTTCCGCACGCACACCTGCAGCGCGAGCAAGATACTTCTTCCGCCACCGCCGGATAGTCAAACAATACCTAGCCCTGCAACGTCGTCATCGTTCTCAACTTCACCGGCGTAGCAGTAGCCGGAGTCAACCACTCCCCTGCGCAAAGCACCACTGATCCCCGGTTCAAAGCCATCATATGCCTCGGATACTACAAGTGGACGAACTCTAGCAGGATACCGGACACTCTGAACGCGCCGGAAGAGATGGGCAAGACAAGGACCAGGGCGAAAGATCAAATGGCCATGCTGGTTCGGAGAGCTGGATCGGCGGGACATTCTACGGGATACCGTGCGTGCGATGCGTGACGGAGTGCGGTCCGTCCGGGACGGGAAGGACGGCAGACCATACCGGCAATGTTTCGTCTTTGATCTTACGATCGTGCTGGTGGGGTGGAAAGTTGCTCTCGGGCATGGGATCCAGGTTGCGTGCGGCTACGCTGCTGTAGGTTATCTAGGCTCCCGTCGAAGGTGTTTCAGCAGGGATGCTGACTTTCCGTACAGAATAATCCTGCCTTCCCTAGAATACAAGCTGGTACAGACCTTGAACAGTGAAACTCTCTGGCGTAAGCCTGCACGCTTGAGACCAGTGCCGCCTGGTATCCCTACACGACTTCTGGCCGGCGTAGCTGGAGAGTTACCACTTCGTAACCTGAAGGTTGCAGAATTTCTCCAGGCCATGCCCTTTTTAATCGGCGAATCTTATAACGGTATCGGTTTTTCAGGAGGATTTTTGGACCTGAAACTCCCGTTCTGGCGAAACTGCGTGGCCTGAAATCTGTTGACTCGGGCATACTAAGACACGGCAGCTGCAAGGTAGCTGATCGTTTGATTCAACCTCAGTCTATGGCAGGGGTGCGCGATTACGCCGGCACTTCACTCGTCACCTTACAGCTAGCCAGTCACTTCGTCTTCAAATTCCAGCACGGAGACATCATACGTGGATTTTCAATTTCCGTATTGTCAACTTCCGACACGGAGATATCATCCGTGGATTTTCGATTTCTGTATCTCTCACTCTTTATCCACACCACCTCTTCTGCAGGTCCAGTGGTTGCCAATTCGGTACAACCTACTGACTGACGTGGGGTGGTACTAAGGCTCAATAACTTCGTTATCGCTCCTACGGTTTTCTGAGATGGGGCGTACGGCTCGCAAAGGATTCGATATCTTGAACAGTCTTGCAAAAGCTCTCTCCATTACCACAGCGAGTAGATAACCGCCGTTTATCAGTGCTAGGATTTCGACTTCAGACAACACCTCCGGCGGAAGAGAGGGGCTTCAAGGTCTGTTACCCTTGTGGGTTGTTTCACACCTTGTGATGGGGCCAGATACACTTACTTTGGGCGTTAGAAACGAAGGGAAATGAAAAATGGATGATATATGCTTTGCACGGCTTCCCTGAACAGCTCGAAGTATCAACAACTATGGCAGCATGGGAGTTTACATCGTGGCTAGATCCGGCCTCTAGGTGTCCCACAAAGTATCTGTGGCCTATCTTTTGCTGCTAATAGCTTCAAGTCGTCGTATGTTACTGGGATGGCAAAAGACGAGTCTCAGGTAAGTTGTTCCAGTCTATAACTTTTCTCCCCGGCCTCAACCTTTAACCTTACGGCATCAGGAGCGCAAGGTCGACCCTGCAGCATATCTATTTCGCAACCCTTCTTGAACAACCACCACTTGAATGGCTGGCCATTCAACGATAGTTTCGAAACTCGAACCGTTAAGTACGGAAGCTTGTCAAATGAATTGTCCGTGGTACTGAAGCTCTCTGTTGCAAGATAGTCCGGGCCACTCAGTAATGAGATTCCTCTGTAGGATCCTGTCTGATAAAACCCAGCGAAATACTTCCATTACTAACAGCA
Organism: Myrmaecium sp. VS I D KN 1; assembly: GCA_019775845.1. Taxonomy (NCBI): domain Eukaryota; kingdom Fungi; phylum Ascomycota; class Dothideomycetes; order Valsariales; family Valsariaceae; genus Myrmaecium; species Myrmaecium sp. VS I D KN 1. Next base: position 250,274 of record JADQAV010000047.1, read on the forward strand.
TTTCAGTTTGTAGTTCAAAGGGATGAACCATAATACCTAAGCGTAATGAAAGACCAAATCTTTACGAATGACCACAACGCAAACCTTACGTCGAAAATAGAGTCACATGATCCATGTACAACTGAGTCGTGCCTTTCGGCGATCATAATGGGCATCTTCAACCAAAACATGGATGCTGCTATATCACAACACATCTTTCATTGCATCCGCACGCACCGGAGGACAGCTCTTGTGTACTAGAAGTGAACTGTTCACCCCCACGCGCATGTAATAGTGGCAAACGGTGGTGTTTTACTCGTAAGCGGCATTGCAGACACTTATGCCGTCACCTGCACTGACCGGTGATCACAACCAAGCATGGCAAGCCGGACCATCTCACGTTTGCAAGGACGCAGGTTCAAAGTCTGTTCCCATCCGCAGAAGAGTGACACCTTCAATATCTGAGGCGTCATAGGATTTACAAGCGCCATTGTCAGGACGTGTCCCCTCATGCCCGGCGCACATCAAAGAAGGCCTAATGCATGTCGATACCGCATTCCATGTTCCACTCACACACTCGGTGTCGAACCAGTCGCTGTCAGCACACGAAAGACAATGTTTGAGGGTTTTGAAAGAGCTGTACCACCCTTATACTTTCATTATGATGTCCAGATGAAGGGTGCACCTTACGGCTCCATCGAACGATCTTCCAGCCACACCGCTTCACCACGCTATCAGTGTTAGCAAGGACAACCTGATCACGTTACAAGCCTCTGGTGGGACCCACGGCTGGTGCGATACCGGAGTGTAGGAAAAGCTGTTAAGGTTGGAGCGCGTGTGATGGCCAGTAATGTCCGAACCATTGAGCAGGAGAGAGCATGCGCTTGATCTCAGGCACCTGGAACCAGGGACGGTGGTGCAAGAAGGTAGCGAGCCATCAAGAAGGGGCAATCTGGGTCAGCAGGGGGCTTGAAAGTTCATGATATACATAAAAAGCGGTAAGAGAACTGTAGTTTGGAACATTGGCATGCCTGGTAACGACTGTCACACACGTCCTGGTTTCAGCAGTATCGCTGCGAGGAACCTAGTTGATGTCTGCTGAAGCACACTGGACTTCATGCTTGACTGGGCCCGCATCCCTGCCATGGCTTTTCCCCTTCGCCGCCAAGCTCGAGGCGGCGCCTGTCACGGTAGCTGCGAGCGTTTGACAAGTCACGATAATTGTATCATGCAGCACTTCGACACGACTCCGGACATTCCTGACTTGATGCTCCTGCGAGAGGCACGACAGCTCGATGCTGTACTCGATGGTTCTGGTTCACCTTGAGAGTGGTTTGCGAGCTATCACACGCAAAGGACTCCGAAAGTAGCATGCTGTGCAACGCTGGACTGGACTGCTGGGCCTGCGCTGACCGGGGCGAGCTCACATCTCGGGGCCGCCACTACGTTGTTCCACGCCTTGAACGATGGGATGGTGCCCGCTGGTGCCGAAAGCTCCGGACTCATACATTGCAACAAGCAGCATGGATATGCTTTGACTCCGAACTTCATCCGACGTCGAGTGCGATCTCGTCCTCTCCAGAGTATCTGAACACTTCCCATGAGAGGTTGCTCCTGCCTCTCTCTGATGTCCGCGGCTCTCCCAAGCACCTTCCGTCCTTGAACCTGCCGACGCGATGATCCGATGTTTGCCATGCCAGCCGGGAGGCCCTTCCCATTGTGGAGTCGAAAGGATAGAGATACTCTCAGCCATGATGCTCTCCTTGTTTTCATCCTCACTGGTCGACCAGTTTGACTTCCCATTTCATGTATCGATTGCTTTGACAAACGCAGGCACTGAATCTTCAGCGCCGCCTGGAAGCCCTCTCAACGTCTCTCTCCCAAATGCTCTCCCGTGCGTCAAGTGATGCGGGCATGCGGCTCCGACGGTCCAAGTCCACTTCTACCGTCCACTATCCTCATACACCAGCTGCGATCCCTGAGCTGGCAGATCCATCCATAGCGTATCGTCATGCCGTCGCCGCCGCTGCCACTGCCTACGGAAGGGCTTATCCACCAGCTTCGAGTGCTGCGGAGCCCGGTTTGCACCGTTCTGGGACACAGAAGAGCCCCAAATCTGAAGGGCGACGCTTGCCTAAGCGGGGCTCCAGCCTAGGCTTCGGTCGCCACCACGGATCCGTCGACAATGGCATCGAAAACCGCAGAACCTGGCGGGGACGCAATTCCACTCTTAGCCATGACTGGGCAATTCCCACAGCAAGTCAAGAGCAGGCTGCAACAACCTCGAGTATTGCAACTCCACGTGCGAACCGACGGCCGCATACGGATGGAAGCTTGAATCACAGCGCATCCCTTCCGGCCTACAACCACAGAATTCGCAAGGCTCAGTCAATGTTTTGTACCAGCACTGTGCAGAATCAGTCACTCACTGAGATGGATAGCCATGTGGCCTTCTCTCCGTTCTCGGTTCAGAACTCGTTGAAGCAAAACACCGTTCCAGAAGTGGAAAGTCCGACTATTGCCGCACCTGCGGACATATCATCAATGTCTCCGAAGCCGTTGAACAACCTTGATAACAACGAAGACAACACTGTAGCTAAGTCCCGTGACAAGGTCTTTCAAAACTTCCAGCTTCGAAAGCGGGCTTCTGTATACCTTGGAAGCTTCAAGAAAAGGCAGGATAAAGAAAATTCGAAGGCTAGCGTAACGAGAATGGAAACTCGCAATGTGACCTATGACAGCGAAATCCCCATGCGGGAGGCAGAAATCAAGACCGTGGTCGAGGTCAAGTTGGAAAAGAAGAGGTCCATCTCGAACTCACTGAAAAGCAAAATCAAACGAGTGTTTCGCAGGGTTTCCAATAGCTCAGCTTCCTCCGTCCTACCAGCTCAACAGATCAATGCTAGTCGCCACTACTTCGGAGGCGATCAGGCTTCAGAGCGCTCCCTGAGGGTCGACGATCTTAGCATCACTCGCGTTCACACTCCTGAAGGGTATGCGTTGTACAGGCCAAGATCAACGGCATCGCTTACATCCGGTTACGAATCTCCATGTCCTGCGCCCAAGTCTCGTGAGAGTAGCTCAGCCTTCAGCGATCTGGAATCCAAATCGAGGGTGACTAGCTGGACAGACTCAATAGGCAACATGTCCTCTGTTCGAGATATGAGAAGACTCTCAGTCATCGAAGAAGCCAATCGATCAGGTATCACATTTGCGCCCTCGAACCATCCGTCATCCATTCTCATTGGCGACAACCTGTTCCAAGAACCAACACAACACGCTGTTGGTGTGGATTCTCGTCGAGTTTATTCCGCACTCATGAAGAAGATCGATGGTCTGACCACCGACAACGATCCGTCGTTAACCATTGGTGGCGAGGCAGACCCTCTGAGGCGAGTCCTGGACACCCTGCCTTCCCATAATCGACTTGGATCTTTTGCTTCTGGAATGAGTGGGATTACCCGGAGTACGATCAGAGCCGTAACGGAAGAGGAGCAGAATGGCGGGCCTGAAATAAACAAGGCGGAAAGCATTCGTGGCGCAGTACGAATACCACGGTACCCGGTGACGGCGAAAACCGAGACTTCCCACAGCCCCCACAACATCTCTGAAAGCAATGGTGAGGAAGGACAGCCCAAGCAGAAAGGCCTACTATTGCCACGTCTCCGCTTCTCCAGGGAGAAATATGTGTCACCAAACCCCGAGCAGTTAGCCGCTCGTGCAGAGAAGGCGGCAACTCGGTGGAAGGCGCCTTTGGAAGAGGCAGGGCGCGGACTTTTCCCTGTGATGGTCCACCGTTCAACCTCAGGCCGATCAATCAGTGGCCTAGGAAGGCGCCTGACCCCAATCGGTGGCCTAGAACCTGTCGAAGAAGACGCCCAGAGCATCAAGGTGCCGAGTCCGGAGGCTGACTCGCAGGAGCTTACACCGGTAACAAAAAATGTTCGTCCGCCCAGTCGAGCGCCCCCGGATGTGCCTGAGGCTGAGGTGCAGCTTACTCCGCAAGGCGCGGATATCTATTCACCAAGCGTCTATTCTAGAGAGGTTGATTATCAGTCACCGGAAAAGTCTGATGAGCAGCCGGCAGCGTCATCCGGGGCCAGCGAATCAACTGGTATAGCTATAGTCACTGAAAGTCAGCCGGTGAAAACGTATACGTTGGGTTCGCCCGAACGAAAGAGCTCAGCTAGATCAAGCACGGACTGGAAAGAGTGGCTCAGTGCTCAAGTCGTAGAGCTGTCCTCCCCTCCAAGGGGCAGCATCAAATTGAGTGCCCCTCAGAGCGATGCGGAGAAAAGTAGCACGAGCGACAAGAGCCGAGCCAGTCATAAGAAAGAGAGGAACAGGGGGCATAGACGCGAGCATGCGGAGATTACGGGAGAAGAGACGAGCCTTAGTAGCTACGGAACGAGTGTGTTGAAGTTCGCGACCGTCAACAGCATGCGGACTGGGTTCACGAGACAACCCAGTTCTGGAATGAATGAGAGGTTCCCCATGATCGATACGGGAAGAAGGCCGAGCAGCCAAAGGCGCAAAGCTCGTCGCAGGATATCAGGGACGCCCGAGACGGAAAGCTGGACTACCACGACTGGAACGCTCAGTCAAAGCCAGAGCACAACGAGTAGGACGACGAAGGACAGTGCGGAGAATGCGTGCATACCCGTCTTGGCCAAGGAGAACGTTCCCCGTCGCCAACACCCTTCGAAGCCTGTTCAACCGCTGCGTGCCAATATCGAGCGTCCGCATTCCTTGCAGCCTTTGGGATATTCTCAGCGTGAAAATTCACCGAACACTCCCGTCACAGGGTCTGTGCCCGAGCCTCCACTGCCAGCCCCGGACAGAATTCTGCCAACATTCGCGTCGTCTGTACCTTCCGCACCGTCAGCATCAAAGGAAGCCCTCAATCCCTACTTCAAGACCAGCCCTTACCGACCTAAATCGGCCGTCGAGCTCCGCAGTAAGTTCTTGGAGACCCAGAACAAGGAAACAGCAGCTCGATTACTGCAGCAACTCCCTCGGAAGCCAGTAACGGGACGGCTTCTTGAAGGAGACAGCTTGCGTATGGTCCTTGAAGGGCCGTATGGCCGGCCGTCGCCAGATCATTCGGACAGTGACGTGCATGGCAGGGAGAACAACGAAGGCGACGTATCGTTCAATGACTCCGCATCGGCAGGTCCAATCTTTGACGATGGAAGCCTAGGAGTTCTGCCAGGATTGCCGCCGAGTCCGAAGGTGATGCCGAAGGAGGAAAGCCAGCAGCCGTGGTTAGCGACCAGCCGCGCGGAGAACCGACCGCTACCTCCGTTGGTCTGGAACCGGACGAGGCAGTCGAGCGAGCGACCGCTGACGCCCCTGTCCGTGAACAAGGTGAGGAAGCCCATCCACTCTTCTGGTGCCGACAAAGAGAATGTGGAGGGGCAGAAGGGCGGGGGAGAGAATCGGAGCCTCACCTCGTTGGCACCGAAGGCGACGGAGCGGTTCTCGTCGGAGGACGCTGCCGCAGTACGGATCGGTGTCCATGAGCTACAGTGTCAGCATGCTCGCAGGGGCTCGCGGATGAGCGAGGAGGGGTCAAGTCCGGTGTTCTTGTGAGCCGGATGAATAGGGGTATCACGGCGGTTGTGCGGTCCCCGGAATGGGTTAATATCTCACGGGGACATGGATCGTAGATATGTACATAACATCTGGTATTTGTCTATGACATTGCTATTTTCTTCTTGCGATATCCCTTTCTTTTTTCATAATGTCTGAGAAAGGTGAAGGAAGAAGGAGGATTATTCGTAAGTAATAGGATCGAGTGCTCACATATCTTTTCTTCGACCGGTCTGCTAAGAACCGTGATGGTGGGCGGAATGAGGTGTATTGTAGTGTACGTCAGTATGTTGAGTATGTATACACAAGAAAATAGGTAGGATTGATGCCTTGAAGTTGAGACCGTTGACGGTCGTCGTTCCGCGTTTGCAAGCCTCAGGCTGCAATGCCGTCGGTCGGTTGGGTGCTTTGTCAGAACGTCCGAGATGTTGGTCAGCGGTTGGATAAGCAGGGCACAGGGCAGTGGCAGGACAAGGCAAGGCAGGGACGAAGCGGGTTTGCGGCGGCGGCGGTGATGGTGGGGCCAAGAAGCACGCCAGAAGGTGATGCGGGTTTATCGGGTTTAGAGTGATGATGGGTGAGTTCATTCGCAGGAGATCGGCTGAAGGGCGATACGGAACTTGCAGGACGGGATCGCATCGTATATTTACTGTGTATGTACCTTACTGGCATGTCCATTGTCTACTACTGTTACATGTGCAATACTTAATAAAATCGTTTGAAGAGAGTGCATTCCTCCAGTTAGGTTGTCCTTCGTGCGGAACCAACCGACCCGACCCCTCCCCCACCCCTCCCCCACCCCTTTTTTTGTTGTTCTGTACCTCCAGGCTATTTCCGCGCCCCTCGTTCCATCAGCGAAATCTGAAGAACCGATCCGATCCGAACAGAACATGACGACAACGGCGGCGGCGGTGGCCGACGGAAAGGGACCGCAGCCCGGACAGCAGCAACCTGGCTCGATCCGCCAGGCGTGGATGGTCCTCGTCGCGGTTATAGGCGTGCTGGCCGGCGTCGTCGTGCTGCAGCAGCAGCAAGAGCAGTTGAGACAATCGCCATTCACCCTTGTGTTCGCGAACCTTCCGTTACATCCATTCTTGTCTCGTCTTTGACCGTCTTCGGTGCTCGCTAACCCACCTTTTCCCTCGTTGCTGGCCTTAGGAGTGTCCATCCATTTTCCCCCCGCTCCCTCCCTCCCTGACCTGACCGACCATGGCTGCTGCGACCCTGCAACGTTTCGCTGTCCGCGCCGCGGCCGCGGCTGGAGGTGGTGGTTGTTGTGGTGGAGCTGTGTACAAAAGCGCCGCCATCCCCGCCGTCGCCTCCACCGCCGGCAGATACATAACTGGGACCCCCGCCGCTGCCGTTGCTAACACTTCACCTTCCCTTCTCCAGCTTTTCAAGTCCACCATCACTACACCCTACATCTCTACTTCTTCGTCCAGAGCCTTCTCCTCCACGTCCAACGCCATGTCTGCCTCCAAGTCCTTCATTGACGCTATCGTCGAGCGTCGCACCTACTACCAGCTCAACAACAAGCCCACCATCTCCGATGACAAGATCGAGGACATCGTACGTGACCTTCTTCCCTTTTCCTCTCCCCTCGTATTCCCTCACTGTACCCCGCAAAGCTTCAATTGCCTTCCGATGCTCCTCCATACATTCCGCCAAGTCCAGCAACCCACTAACGCCGATCGCTCCCACCACAACAGGTCAAGAAGGTTATCCTCCACACCCCCTCCTCCTTCAACTCCCAGTCCGCCCGGATCGTCCTCCTGCTCAAGGCCGAGCACGAGCGCTTCTGGGACTTCGTCGCCGAGACCCTGAAGACCATCGTCCCCGCCGAGAACTGGCCCGCGACCGAGGGCAAGCTCAAGGGCTTCCGCGCCGGCTACGGCACCGTACGTCGTCCCCTCCGTCCTCACCCCCTTCCCTTCTTCCCTTGACAATCAAGCCAACAAGATTTCTGTGTCCCCACATGGCTGACTTTCTTCCGTCACGTCACAGGTCCTCTTCTTCGAAGACCCGAACCCGGTGCACGACCTGCAGAACCGCTTCCCCTTGTACGCGGACAAGTTCCCCCAGTGGAGTGAGCACACCTCCGCCATGCACCAGTACGCCCTCTGGGTCGCCCTCGAGGCCGAAGGCCTCGGCGCCAACCTGCAGCACTACAACCCCGTCGTCGACGAGAAGGTCCAGGCCCACTGGAACGTGCCCCAGCAGTGGAGCCTCAAGGCCCAGCTCGTCTTCGGCGGCCGCGCCGGCGAGCCCGGCCCCAAGGACTTCAAGCCCCTCGAGGAGCGCCTCTTCGTGCACGGCAAGTGAGCCTGCGCGTGATGTCGTCGTTGTGCGTCGGTTGAGCGGAGTCGTTTCGTGATGTCGTTTGGAGCCAAAGGAGATCGGTTGGATAGATACCGTTAGACGAACTCTTTTATACACGTAGAACCCGTTTTTGTAGATAGAGATGAATATCTCTTCAATCAAGCGTTTGTTTTCTTCCTGATACTCACATCTTGATCGTCTTTCTTGTTTTCTCTCTCCCTTCTGATTGTTTGCCTTGTTTTTCTCTTCCCACGTCGACTGACAACATCGCGTGCGCATCATCATCGTCAACCCAACAGCCAATAATCCTAATAAACCCTTTTCTCTTTCCCAAGAAAACACCCACGAAAAAAAAGATCGAAAAAGAATAGTGACAGGAACGAGACTCGAACTCGCGCGGGTTTCCCCACCAGGAAATGGGATGCTAAGGTAGACCTTAACCTGGCGCCATAACCAACTCGGCCATCCTGCCTTGTGATTCGATGAGAGATCAGACGGAAGGGTGCGGTTGATATGGGATGGGATGGTTGGGGCGAAAAAAAGGGGGGAAGGGACGCCCTGCTCTGCGTTGCGTTGCATTGCGTTGCGTCCCTGTGGGTGGTGGGTCGTCCCTTTGTTTTGTTGGTGATTGGACCCTTTGGGGAAAGAGAGAGGGAAAAACGGAAGGTGATCGGTTGGTGCATTTTTTCCTTCGCTCTTGCTCGGTAGAGGCAGGAGGGTTGCGCGGCAGCTTAGGGTTGGAAGGGGTGAAGAGGTTGGTTGGCTTGTCGTTTCAATCTCTTTCCTCCAGTCCGTAGTTTTGCAGCGTCCATAGCGATTTTACTCGATTGCTCATGACTGCCGGTATACCTGGCAACTTCTTCTTTTTTTGTCGGATTCGCCTCGACGGCGCGGAGGTGTTTTTTGGACTGCCTCTTTCCCATTCGGATGCCCATCTGACGGAGGATGAGATGAGGTGAGGTAGTCGCTGTCCCGGTCCGTCAAGGTCAATTGATGAAAAATCCGAACTGCGGACGTCCCCGCGTTCGTTGCGCGCGGATGGTTTGGTCCAGGACCGGACACCAGTTTCAAGTCTCCTTTTCCTCTCCACTCTCCCTCCCCTCACTCCTTGCCTTGACGCGCGTGCGCAGCCACTGCTTCGAGCGCCTTGAGCGTCTCCAGCACGTCCTCTCCCCGACCGGCCTGGGCGAACTTGCCGTAGCGCAGGTCGCTCAGGTCGCCGACCAGCCTGCGAATCTCCTCCAGTAGGCCGGCGGACTCGGCCTCCATTGCTGCGATCTCGGCCTCGAGATCCTTTGTCGCTCGGTCCACGGCAGGGAGGAGGGTGTCCGGGGTATGCGGGGCGGCTTTGGGGTGGTGGGTGGAAGGCGCGAAGAGCTGGCGGGCGGAAGTGTTAGCAACATATTTCAGATGTTGGAAGCTGTAGGGCCGGCGCGATGTACCTCCGCCTCCATATTGATTTCGTCCTCGCCGAGTCCGGCGGCCTGGAGGTCAAGCTTGTCCAAATCGCGCCGGGCACGGGCGACCTCCCGTCGCTGCTGCTTCCCGCGCTTGAGCTCGGCGGCGATGTGGGTCCGCACATCGTCGATGTCGAGCGCGCGTTGGTGTTGCAGTTCGCGGTAGAGGATAGGGATGCGCGGGTTGTTTTGGTGGGCGCGGGGGAAGAGCTCGGTGAACTGCTCGAGGGTGATGATGTTCGGGAGAGGCGCGGGCGCGAGGAGGAACGAGTTGAGGATGTTGGCTTCTGTCGGGGGCGCCATTGTTGTAGAAACGTCGATCAAGGCTTTGCGATGGCAGTCCGAGTATACGGAGAGCGGTTCTGGAGGCGCAGAAATTGGTGGTAGTATAATGGTGGTTGCTTCCAGATGATCGAACGGAGTTAATGGGCAGCACGTCGCCAAGAAACGCGAGGCGCGTCAGGACGTGAATGGCAATGATTTCTTTTAGCCCGTCACATGCCCCGACCCGACCTCAAAGCAACTTCCCTCTCGTCGATTGACCGGAATAGGCTGTTGGCCAGTGGTACATCCGGCTGAAGTCACCGCCATTGTTGCAACCGCATCGGATCGACATTTCCGAATCGTGGTCACACCTTCGTTCCCCGACTGGAGCTCGACGTCTGGCGGAGCTCGAAACATATATCAGCGCTCAGGCGTTCACTGTCCTGTCACTGTCTTAAAGGAAGAAACATCCCTTCGCTCTTGATTATCCGGGCCACCCACTTTTTGGATACCTCGAAGCTTGCACCACCAACCGTCTTGGGGTCGTCGCTGCCACCATGGCTCCCTCAAACCAGCCCATGTATGCCAAGGACGAGAAGGCACTGTGCTTCCACATGGACCTCCTCTACGAAGCCAAGGTGATCGAAGTCAAGCCGACGGATCCCAACGACAAGAAGAGCGCGTTCGAGTACAAGGTGCACTACAAAGGCTGGAAGAACACGTAAGTCCACATCCTTTCCTTCGTCAGCCATCTGCATTCTCCGGTCGAGAGACCGCATCCTCCTTCATGATTTCCCCTGCGCGATTACCGCAGCACTCTGCCCGTTCAGCAACCCTTCCCAATCCACGTCTAAGCGGCTGGTGCCGGTTTTTCCATGCAGTTCTGCAGTTACCAGCCCGTCGCCTGACGCCAGGTGACGGGCTGGCAAGCTGCGCTTCCGTCGTCCCTTGACCCCCTTTCCTTCGTCCGGCGCCGGGTCGCCGGCAGGGCAGGACCCGCCTAGGCTGTCTCAATTCAACAGATTCCCTCATCGAGTGTCCAGTTGTCGTCTACATGTCGTTCTCATTATAGTTCCCGCATTGGCACCGTTATTTTTATTCAGTCGGAGCCGCTAACCCTCCATCCACAGCTGGGACGACTGGGTGCCCCAGGACCGTCTCCGTAAGCTCACCGACGAGAACAAGGAGCTCGCTGCCACTCTCAAGAGGGACGCGATGCGTAGGCAGAGCAAACCCACGCCGACTTCGCACAAGAAGAAGGCCGGCGAGTCATTGCGTGGCAGTGAGGAGCGACACTCTTCCGTGACAGCTACCCTGCCCAGGGGCCAGAAGAGAGGTCGCGATTATGAGATTGAAAAGGCTAGTCACTCTGCTTTCCTACTTTCCGCCTCTCCCCTTTCTCACTGGGACAATTTCCTCATCTAAAGTGTTCCTTGTCTTTGTGAACCCGGTGTTCAAGATCTCGCGTCTCTAGTAACGCTTCGCACGGCCTGTGACATCTCATTCCTGACTAAGTCGCTAACTCCCTCCCAACAGGAAGAGCAATACCTTTCCCGGCCATCCATCCGGATCGTCATCCCCGACCGGTTGAAGAGCCTGCTCGTGGACGACTGGGAATACGTCACCAAGAACCAGCAGATCCCGTCGGTGCCCGCCAAGATCCCCGTGTCGCAGATCCTGGACGAGTACTTCGAGGCGGAGAGCAAGCACCGGCTGCAAGGCACGCCCGACTACGAGATCTTCGAGGAGGTCATCTCCGGTCTGAAGGACTACTTCAACGCCGCCCTCGGCCGGGTCCTCCTCTATCGCTTCGAGCGGCCCCGGTTCGCGGAGATCCTGAAGGAGATGGAGGACCCGACGAGCGAGCTGGCGGGGAAGAAGGTCGTGGAGATCTTCCCCGGCGAATACCTGCTGAGACTCTTCTGTACGTGCTTATCTACCTCTCTCCCTCTCCCTTCGCTCTCACCCGCCTCAACCTTCCCTACACATTCTCTGCCCCCTGCACATGCTGATATCCCTCGCACTCAGGTTCCCTGCCAGAGCTGATCGCTCAAACGAACCTCGACCAGCAGTCGTGCACGCGGCTGCGGGAGGAGCTTTCAAAGCTGTCCATGTGGCTGTCCAAGAACCAGCAGGTGGACCGGTACTTCACGGCCGAGTATGAGAACCCGACGCAGGAGTACCTGGACAAGGCGAAGGCCGGCATCTTCTAAGCCCGCCTGCGCGCCCGCCAGTCAGCCAGCAGCTAGCTTTCGTTATCCTATGCCTTTCACTCTCGTTGCTGAGAGAGACGGTCGATACCCCCCAGGAGGGCTTCTTGTTTCTTACCCATGGTCATGTTTCGATCTGGTTCACGGCATCGTTTTGGCGCGTTAGAGGCGTTGCTTTTTTTGAACAACCTTCTTGTTTTCCATCTTGTTCTTCCTCGTTCGTCCGAGGCGTTTTCCGGATCTGTTTTTATAGGTGTAATCTATGGTCATCTCAACCTGGTTCATTCTGCGATAGTTGTAGAAGACGAGGGGAGATGGGATGCCTGGAAATCGTATCCGCCACACCGTGATCCCGTGTTTGGACTTGCTGTTGCCTGACGTGTCATCGGATCTTCTATGGAGGCAGGACTGCTGCATAGGTGATAATGGGCACTAGTTAGTCACCTAGGATGTTTTTGCCCACTATCCTTGCTTCACTCTTTTGTGTAGAAATGTCTATGTACCCCATCCCGCATTGAATGCGTTGGGCGATGTGGGGAAGGGGAAGGGGGGGTTGACTTCCTTCTTCCCCCCTCTATACTGGTCTTGGCTGCTGTTCATCTTGCTTGGCTGTTTCCCGTCGTTTCTTTCTTCTCTCGTGTATTCGCGAAGGTGAAACCGTCCTCTGATATTGGACGCTTTTACCGTTTCGTCGGTCTTCTCCTGCTGCAGTAGCTTTTTTCTCATTACAGTCGAGAGAGGGTTAGCTCTGTGTTCTTCGTTTTCTTTCTTTTTTTCTTCTTTTTTCTTTCTCTTCTTGTTTTTTATGATATCACATGCTCATCCATGTTTTGTCTCCATCCGTCCGAGTGTAGGTAGTAGCAGCCACTGTAACTCCCGTCCTCACGCCAAGGCGAAACGAGAGCAGAATTAAAGTCAACATCCAGATGCCACATCAACAATCATCCCGTCCCGTCTTTGATTTCTCTCGTCGGTAAATCCCGCGAACCGGTCCTCTTTAGTAGGTACTCGGTACCGCTCCTGGCCTGTATTGTCGAGAGCGAGCGGGAAAGGGGGATGGATGGGAAAGCCTTGCCGGATGGCGAACCGAGTTTTGCCCATTGGCAGTTCCCCCGCCCCAGCTGCGGTCAAGGTTTTGAAGATGCTCGGAAACTTTCGGTTTTAGCGTGGTCTTCTAGATCGTTTCTCCTTCTTTCTTGGCTGTCTTGATTTCGCATGCACTCTTCTTCGTGCTTGGATAGTTCTGTATATAGGTAGATAGACCTGAGAGTTGTATGCGGAGTATATATCTCTCTCCCCCTCTTTCTCGCCTACGTACCGAGTGGTGCCGCCGGTCGTGGAGATCGGCGGGCAGATGAGGTGGTGGTTTCTCCACCGCGCGCGTCTCCACCGCCTCCGGAGGCGTTCCGACGGAGCATCACCAGCGGCAGGTCCGTACTTGGCTGATCCCTGCATCTGCACCTTTTCCCCTGCACCGTCGATGAACCGCGGTTGACTTCAGGTTGTCAGAACCGTTGGTAATAAGGTGTTGATTAAGTTAAACCTGGCCTAGCAGGCCCGGCATCAGAGTTGGGGTAGTAATGGAGTCAAGTACGGAGTACCGTACTTTGGTCACCTTGACAGGCGCGAGGTTCACGTCTCTCTGCCCGCGCGGCTGCCGTGGCTGCCGTGGCTGCGGGCTTGGATGCCCGAGCTAATTCCATCATAGGAGTACCTACTCCGTATCCTCCCTGTAAATATCACCGACGGGTGAGGGCGAGTGGTTGGATGCCAAACCCTGACTGAAGAGGACGTTAAGAAATTATGTCACTCCGACTAAACCACTGATTAGAGCTATAATATCATCACCAGCCACAATCCTTCCGCGCCCTCTCTGGACCCATCAAGCTTTTCCCCGTCTCTCCCGACGCTGCAGAAACCACGAAACCACACACCGTCCGTTCTCCCCTCATCATCACCATATCAACCCTCTCCAGGGCAACTCGTGCTATCTGGTGCCAATTGGGGCTGTTCGGCCCCCCAGCTTCGTTCAACTCCAACCCTCAAACCTGCGAACCTGCCAACCTGCCAACCACCTGGTCCGGTCCGCTCGAGAGACTGTCATGCTGTGGACGAGCTTCCCAGCCCGCACACTCGCCCCCCACCACCACGTCCGTATGACGTCCAGAGCCACCGAGTCCGCCGATCGACCTTCCCAACCGTTTTGACGCAACGAGGGGGATCTGAGAACCCCACGAGGGGTGTCCTCCATCCGCGATGCTCAGCCTCGAAGTCGAGTCGTGGATCTGGTACTCCTTCGCGGTGAGCCTCACGCTCGCCCGCATCACCTCCCGCACCCTGCTCTTCGGCGGCGGCCTCCACGGCATCAAGAAGCTCCAGCTGGACGACTGGCTGATGCTCTTCGCCCTGTGCACCTACACGGTCGTCATCGTCGCCGTCAACATCACCCGCGACACTCGCACCAACCTGATCGCTTCCGATGTCGACGTGAGCAAATTCACCCAGGAGGACCGCGATGAAAGACGGTTCGGGTCCAAGATGGTGCTCGTAGTGGAAGAATGCCAGATCGCAACGATATGGGCGATCAAAGCATGCCTGCTCATGATGTACTACCGACTTACGTACGTAGCTGCATCCTCATCTTGAGCCGGTGATAGCTCCCATTTGCTAACGATTCAGTAGGATTGCTCTCAAGGAGAACCTATACGTGAAAATATTGGCAGCTTATGTAGCATTCGGGTTTGTGTCCCAGCAGATCTTCTATCTCGGCGTCTGGTGCCGGTCCGTAGCAACCATCCGATTACTTCGCGTTTGTTGCAAGCCGATCGCTAACCCTGCAATGACAGACCATTTCACCAATACTGGGCCGTGCCTCCGAAAAACAAGCAGTGCAGCGCAGCCACCAATCACCTCATCAGCAACGCCGTTTACAACCTCAGCTCCGACATGCTCATGCTCATCCTCGCCCTGCAGATGCTCATCCGCAGCCACCTTCCCTTCCGCCGCAAACTTGTTCTCTGCCTCATCTTCGGCCTCGGCGTCTTCGTCATCCTCTGCGCCGTCCTCAACAAATACTACTCCTTCACCCGCCCCTTCGGCTCCCTGTGGACCTTCTGGTACGTCCGCGAATCCTCCACCGCCGTCCTCGTCGCCAACCTGCCCTACACCTGGACCCTGCTCCGCCGCATCTTCCACCTCTCCCACTTCGACACCGGCCGCTCCTCCGAGTCCAGCGGCCTCGGCCACCGCGATCAGTTCTACAGCCAGGCGAGCCACGGCCGTCAGAGCCCGCCCGACAGGCGCGATCGAACCTTCAGCCCGGATGACTTGGACGACGACCTGGAGGCCCAGCTGGAGATGATCAAGACGCACAGCCGCAGAGACCGCGACGCCATCACCGATAGCGACGCCACCAAGAAGAGCGCAAGCCCCAGCGGCTCTCGATCGCCACCGACAACCGGCGAGCCGGAAAGCAGTCGGAGCGAGGACGTCGGCTCGTCCAGCGACCCGTGGCTGTCCGGGACCGCGATCCTGGACAAGCCGGTCGACCCCGGGACGTATTCCATGCCTTATGGAAGGCAACCGAGCCAGGATTGACGGTGAATGATGAAGGTGGAGTGAGGGGTATGCATGCATGCAGGTGTTTAGCGAGGGTAACTTTTTGCTTATATCATGCATCGGAGCATTGGCGTTGTTGGATTTTCTTCTCCACGAGTATATACGGTTTGGCTGCATTGGGAACCCTTCTATGATACCCTCTTTTTGTCGCATTTGGGGATAATATGGTTAGAAAGAGAGAGGAGGAGGAGAAAAGGAAGACAAGAGGAAGAGGAAGAGGAAGAGAGAAGAGGGCTTATGAACATTTCTGTTGTTTATATTTTCTTATTCTCTCCATGATATCTAACAACTTACTTATGGCAGCGAGCGGAGAGAAGCGGAAGAGAATATCGGTAGTGAGATCACATTAAGAAGACGGACAATAAGAACGCGGCTAAATAAAATGAAGAACAATAAAAGAAGATCTGCCTTCTCCGCTCCGTGGTCCCTTCCCAGATCCGTCAGACTCCATGATTCCATGCGTGAAAAGAAAGAAAACGGGTGTGCCTCGATCGTCACGCGCCACACGCCACACGCGCCACACGCGCACAGCTCGTGTCCAAACCGATCCGAAACACCTCCCTATAGATCACCAGCTCCGCTTACGCCAGTCGATTATCGCTTCTCACCGCTCAAACTCCACCTTCCCTTCCTCCTCGCTCGGTCGACCGGGGGCGTCAGAGCCGGTCGCGGCCGTCGACGGCGACGGCACCGGCTCATCCAGCAGGCTGGGCCGGTCCGCCGCCAGGGCCGCCCCGGCGCTGACGTCCTCCGTCTCGGCGCCCTCGAGCAGCTCCCGGTCGCGCTCGCGGATGGAGCGGGTGTCGGCGTGGGCGTCGCCGTCGTCCTCGTCGTCGGCCGACGCGCCCGCGCCCCGCCCGGCGTTCTCGAGTTCCTTCTGCGCCTCGTCCATGCGCCGCTTGACCTCGGCCGCGACGCGCATGCCGTCGCTGACGATGTTGTCGAGCATGCCGCGGATGCCACGGGTCGGGGGCACGACGCCGGCGGACGAGGGCCCTGCGGCATTCGCGCCGTTGCCGCCGAGGAGGGCGGCTGCGTTGCGGCCGGCGTTGGAAAAGGTCGTGAGGGTGGAGCTGGTAGAGGGGGTGACGGGGGCGTTCTTGTCGGCGAGGCGGAAGGAGTCGGCGAAGGCGGTCTCGAAGAAGTGTTCGAGGGTCTCGTCGGCGAGGATCACCATACGGAAGGTGGGAAGGGTGATGTGGAGCGGATTGTTGGGGTCGAGGGCGGCGTTGGCCGAGTGGCTGTGCGGCTTGGACGTGGGTGAGGCGGGGGAGGTGGGTGCTTCAACGGTGGGAGAGGTGAGGAGATCTTTGTCCTTGGTCTCTTCGGAGGTGGATGATTTCTTGTTGTCATTTCCGAGGTCCAAAAGGTTATTGTCGTCGTCTTCATCATCTTCTCCAATGCTAAAGGCGTCGACTGCTTGGGACATTTCCTCAACAGACTCGTCTTGAGCAGGTTTAGAGGGGCGTTTAACTTCGTGATCAGGGTCAGCATATTCAAAACATCGCCTGATAAAAGCAGATATGCTGTTGAGGAATTGCTCGTCTCGGTTCGTTCTGCCGTTTGCACCGTCAGCAGTGAGGTCTGTCGTTGAGACGGCCGGGGAGGGTCCCCCGATACCCCTGCGGGACAGAAAGAGAAGCGCCTCAGAAATCCTCAAGATTCCCTCGCGGTCAACCTTGCCATCTCCATCGTCGTCGTATAGCTCGAAAAAGTAGCTGATGTTCGACATGATGTCCCTTGTCCCTTTGACGTGGGCGAATCCGGTCACAACATTCTGTAGGCTCAGTGCTTGCGTGTTATCCGTGTCCCACTTGCGGAACAATCGACGCATAAAGTCATGATCCGCCGGCTCCGGACCGGCACCCCAAGGCGATAGCGAGAGACGTTGTCGGGCGTTAGTGCCGAAGTAGGAATGCACCTGCTTCTCAACGGGGTCGCCAGGGGTACTGGGAGAATCCGTGACTGCCCACCTAGCGATTCCTGAAGAGCAGGTTAGCAAAGACGAGAAACGCGGCACCGGACGTGAGCCCACATACCTGCAAGAAACTCCCTGAAAGCATCATAATCCATCTGTGTCGGACTTGGCCCAAGCGCTACACGACCCATCTCCGCTGTGCTGTTGCCTGCAACCCCGGTCACTATTTCAGTTGCCTTTGCTCGACTTAGCTTCGCTTTTCGCTCTGCTTCCTGCTGGAGTGTTTCGGCCCGTTGCTGTCGCTCATATAGCACCCTGTAGAAAGTGTCATAAAGGAAACCAAGGTCATCAACATTAAGGCGCTTGCTTTCCGGGCCAAGATTGCGGATAGAAGTCCGTTTAGCGAAGCTTTCAATGTTCTCCAAGACAGCGTTCTTGTGTTTAGCGCGCTGCTCAGAGATGGTATTTTGCGTGATCCCGGCAAATTCTTTGAAGGCGACAACCATCAGCTCTTGGAACTTGGTGACCGCGCGAAGCTTGGCATTCTCTGACTTGGGATGCGCGGATTCATCCAATCTGCTGAAGTAGGACTTCAGCACTGATATGAAAGTCCCGTCATCAGTAGCGTCGAGTAGTTCCTCTCCGTTGATCCGCAGAATTGCAAGACCTATCTGAAATAGGACCTTCGGGCCCTCTAGAAAGAAAACGTCGAGAACACGGAAAGCGAAAACGAGCGGCATTGAGTTGATATAGAGAGACAGAAACCACGGTAAAGATACGACGGATAACTGGACGTCGGATTTAACAAGGTGATCCCAGAGTATGGGCATGGTCTTCTCAACAAGCGATTCGAAAACACGCTGGTCCAAAAGCGTCCCGTACATGGTCGTAGAATAATATCCCGGCAGTAGTCGGTCGCAGAGCACGGAAAGTAAGAAGAAGGCCTGCTCCTCGGACATGTAACTACAGGCATGTTCAGCGCAAGTCTCAGGGCGGTAAGGCGGAATACATACATCAGAAGGGCAGCTGTCACGATATTCATAGCTTGACAATACCCCACCTGCTCGTTCGTCCAGCTGTAAGCCGTGAGAACTCGGCGTAGTCGGCCAATGCCTTCCTCGCTCTGAAAGCCCGGGTACTCGGGTAGACTCCTGTTTAGATCTTTCTCAATCTCATCTATGGCTAATGATTCTTTCCCGGAAAATTTGGCTAGGGTCTCCGTGTATAGCTTGGGGTTTTGTAAACGAAGGAAAAACGAGCCCGAGGTAAGCTCCCAGATCTCTCCACGAAGGCGGTTAGGCAATCCAACTCGTATGAGTTTGTGGAAGGTCGGCTGACGTATCAAAGTGGCATTTCTGCCGTTTTCTAGACGATCCGTGAGCGTCAAGTCTACAGTCATTACTGTCAGGGGCTGGCTATTCACCTCTGAAATACTCCCGCCACAACCGGATCTTGGTTGCATCGCGTAATTTGCGAGGGTTACCGGGATACCTGAAGACCATGCCGAGGCCAGCATCCGGTATCTCCTTCGGCTGAATTCCTGCCGCCTCATCCCCCTTCTTCTCCACATCATCTGCCATCAGATATTCGGAGTAGCATAACGACACTACCGTCCGAAGGTTCTCTACATCCTTGATACCCTCGCGAAGGCCCCGCTTGAGACCATCGCAGAACTTTTCGCACTGTTGCCGGCTTCCGGCAAGTTGTATAGTGAGCTTTTGCCCGCTTGGATTCGCAGTTTTTCCTTTCTCGGGAAACCCATTCCATGTTGTGATAGCAAGTGCGAACATGTAGCTTTGGCTGTGGAGCCTCTCTACCCGCCTGATCGCGCATAATGGTAGCGTGAAACCGTTTCCTGCAGGCCCAGAGCCATGAGTTTGGCCGGTGAACGCACTTGAAGAGCTTAGACTAGCTGAACTGAGGAAGCTGGAACCGTGGGTAGAGAAGCACAGATACTGCTCGCTAAGGTGAAGCTTTCCCACATAATGATTCCCCTGTGGCCGATCACGCTCCTTCTCTCCGGATGTAGCCTCTCCAGCAGCTGCTCGCGTACTATAATGCGGGGAAAGCGTGAGTTCCGCGGTGATCTCCTGAAGGGGATTTTGAGTGGCCGGTAATCTGAACTGATGGCGGAATAGTTCAGCCTTGGAAGGCCTGCGATCAGACCCGGTGATATTGTTCGTAAGGTTCGGGTCGATCAGCTGTTGAGCTTTTTGGACGAGGGAGGAGAGATTGAACATGACGCGAATGTGCACTCAAGGAGCTATGTAGTAGTGTTAGCCCGGAACCGGAGGGGAGTGCTGCGGGGAACTCTCAGGAGAGACTCACGCATTTCAAAGGCGCATATGGTTCCGGTTGAAGTGGGACAACCTCCTAACAGGGCTTCTTACAGGGCTGAAGCGGGCTGGCCAAGGAAAGGGATTCGTCCGGATGATGATGGCTGGCCAGTGTACCTCATTACCTAAGGTACGGTAGTGCCGCCGGGGCCCGGGGCGGAGGGAACGGCGAATAGATTAACCGAAACATGATCTCCGCGGTCGCATAGAACCGCTGCAGGTGAACTTTAGACACACACACAGCCACCAGCAGACCAGCCCCAATTACGCAAGCGGTTCCAACTTCAGCTTGTGAGGGACTTCGATGGAATGGGCGAAAGATCACCTCCTCAGTTTCATACCGCCATATGGCCGCGTACAGCGACGAATTTTTGGCTGCACTACTTATCTATCAGTTCTCCGGCGTCTGAATAATATCCGGCATGGAACAGCTCTGCTGCAATGAGCGGCAGTAGCAGCTCCGAAGCTCGCGTTTCTGTCTGACCTCTTATTAGACCGTCAGAGAAGCCTCAATAGACGACCAGAACCGAAGACTCAACTATATTTGCGTATCCTATAGCTCATCCGTCATCTTATTCTCATGACAAGGTACCTTACGCATATGAAGTATGAGGCATAGGATTGGATGAGTATACATTAGCATGTTATCAAAATGGCAACCGGAGGAATATACATTCGCGCACGCAGACGCCCAATATTAACAGATCCTTGCAATGTTCATAGCGACTTCCAAGCAATCGATGAGCAGTATCCCGCCTAGACCCTGACAATTTACCTAGCGATACACTGGCGGTCGTCCGCCAAAACTCACTCCACCGTACTTGTCGAATTCTATGCTCTCACCCTCCAGACAGGTGAAATAGCCATAGTTCCTGTCAGTGACGTTCATGCCATTCGGATAGAGCTCCTCCATGCGGAGTCTGTCTTTGCTCTTCGGTTTCCCCTCTTTGATCCTTAGCTTCTCGAAGAAGCAATAAGCTGCGTAGAAAACCGGGTTAGTGTTTCCGGCATCTGCGCCTTTGTTATTGCGGAAGCGCTGCAGCTGTGAAGACTGCAGCCTCTTCTCTTGTGTATGGAACTGCGCCATGAGGTCACGCAGGAAGCTGGCTTGGGTCACGTTCGGCTTCTTCAGGTGTATAGCAATCTTACGTCGGATCTCATCGCAGGTGTCGTAAACGGGAACTTTGTCCTCATCCTCTCCGTCGAGCTTGATATCAGCAAGGTCAGAGGCCTGGAGAGCTGGCTTTTCCGACTTCTTGCCGCCCTCTGTCCCCGTACCTTCGTAGGATTTCCTCGCCCGCTTGGCCCGTGGTTCTTTGATGCCTTGCTCTTGGCGTCTTTCGAAGAAATCCAGCGCGTTGGCGTAGACGCTAGACTGCATGCCCTTGTCCGGTCCATGCTGATGCATGAAGCGGTAATAAGCTGGCGAGGTGACGTCCAGCTGCTCACACAATTGCTTAACTGTCATCTCCTGGTTATCAATGAGGTTGTTGATACGGCGCCGGACTTGGTCGCAGTTCAAGCTCAACGAGGTTCTGGCTGGTGGGGGAGTAGAAAAATCGAGGATCTCTTCAACGGCACGTTCGAAGTCGGGCCCCTTCGGATCCACATCGCGTACAATGTGCGGCCTCCCTGGGCCAAGCGCTATACGCTCCATGTGCACCATCTGATCAGAAGGTTAGAGGTTTCGCATAGCTTAAAGAGACGGCCGCTGCCCCTAGAAGCTGACAGCAGGCCCTACGGTTCTGGAGAGCGCTTACCCCATCGTCTCCACCTCCAATGAAGGCCATGATTGTTCGAGTTATGCACTTACAGATGAAGCATCGGCTCTGGTGCTAGTTTTTGAGATGCGTATGATGAAGGTTGCTTGACGGCGTGAGAATCCGGGGTAACGTTGGTTAGGTACAAGTAGTCTTCTGACGCTCTCCTCTGATGCAAGATGACGATGAGGATGGATGACGCCTCTCACGCGTCAGCCGGGCTAGCTTCGACACCAAGGTGCCGACTGGACTCCGCGGTCTCACGTGGCGATGCTTGCTCCGTGCACCGGCTTTCGCTCGCTCGACCGGGGATTGGCCCTGGCACAGGATCTTGAATGCCCTACGATCAAGGCAGCCCGGTTCCCACCAACTCTTTTCTGTCCTCCAGCCAAATCTTGTCGCTCGTCGACTCAAAGTAAAGGGGTTCATCCTTCCCAGATCGCTACGAGCTTGCGACTATGTCCCCCTGATCTCGCGTCTTCGAAATCGGTCCTGACCGCTGTACGACCATCCGTCTGATCTCGCTCCAGAGGGGTGAAACACTCCCGCTGCTCCCATGGCCTTCACTCCTTTCGCCCAAAATGCCTCCATTTTAACCCGTCGGTTCGCAGCGCTCGCCGTTACCGCCTGCATAATCACGCTTGGAACATGGCTGTACATGCAGGTATGGCCAGCCTATCGATCGTCCTGGATCTCTCGACCGTCATTCGATCATGTGCGGGAGGATCACCCTATTAATACCCTGATGCGCCGCGCGGAGGTCGAATGGTATGATATAGTATCCAAGGAGACAACAGATCTACAGTCGGCGGTGCATGCCTATAGAGCGCGGAGGGGGCGCCATCCGCCCCCTGGATTCGATAAGTGGTTCAGCTATGCCCAACAGCACGACGCCGTGATCGTGGAGGATTTCTTCGATCAGATTTACCATGATACGAACCCTTACTGGGCGCTCGATCCAAACACCATGAGGGATCAGGCAAGGAGATATCAGTTCACGGTGAGAGTGCGCAATGGGAGTGCGTCTTTCGTGAGCGATGGCAGGGATAGACCGTGGATGAGGGAATGGCATAATCTAACGGCTACCATCGCGGCGTACCTCCCCGACATCGATATCCCTATCAACACAATGGACGAATCTCGGATTGTTACTCCTTGGGAGGATATTAACCATTACCTGGTGGAAGAAAAGCGGAAGCGGAGGATTGTCCCTTATTCCGAGGCCGTCACAGCATTTACTCTTCCTTCGGGCGCGGATAAGGCCGAGGAAGAGGACTTCTACAATCCCGACTGGTCCAGTAGTCAACCATTCTGGGACCTGGTCAAGGTTGGCTGCAATCCCGGAAGTCCTTCGAGGAACGCCGACGCTGTGACAGACTTTCGTGGTCCACCGCCGATGTCGAAGGAGTTTCCTTCGGGTTCATTTGACGGATATGTGAAGAACTGGACCTTGGCAAAGGATATATGCTCTCAGCCTGAGCTCCGCGAGTCACATGGCAATTTCGTGGAGCCGATCTCCATATCCACCACGCATACCCTGTTTCCCCTGTTCGGGGGATCCAAGTTGAACGTGAACAACGAGATTCTCCTCCCTGCTGCAATGTATTGGTCATCTCGGGAAATGTATTCCGGCGGGGATTATCTCGGACCTGAATGGGAGGAGAAGGAGAACAAAGTCGAATGGAGAGGCGACGCATCCGGCGGCCGTAACCGGGAGGAGAACTGGACACGTTTTCATCGCCACAGATTCCTCGCCATGCTTAATGGTACTGCTGTGCAGCTAGCAGAGGAAAATGGCGGCGTTGGTCCAAACTTCCAGTTGCCTCCTTATTCCACCTATAAGCTGATCGCCACGCGACATACAGATCTCGGACTTTGGCTGAGCGAATTCGTGGACGTCGGATTCACCAACCTGGTCTGTTTCCCGGTGGGTGAGGAAGGGCGATGCCCCTATACGGACCCGTTTTATGAGGTTGTCGAGCGGAGGCCTATGGCTGAACAGTATGCCTACAAATACCTCCCAGATATCGACGGCAATTCGTTCAGTGGCCGTTATCGGGGTTTCCTGAGGTCTACTTCTCTGCCCATCAAAGCGACCGTCTACAACGAATGGCATGACTCGCGACTCATGCCTTGGGTGCACTTCGTACCCATGCACAACTCGTTTGTCGATATCCACGGCATCCTGGATTACTTCATTGGGTATCACGGCATTGGCGGCCACGATGCTTCTGCGCGGAAGATCGCCATGGCTGGGAAAGAGTGGGCGGAGAAGGCTTTAAGAAGGGAGGACATGCAGATTTATGTCTACAGGTTGCTTCTGGAATATGCCAGATTATGTGATGATCAAAGAGAACGTTTAGGTTACGTTGAAGATCTCTTGACATGAGGACTGTTGGGGCGGCAGGGGTTATATGTTGCGTTATTGGGATTGATACCCACGTACACGGCGTTGTATCTTCGTATGAGTGTAATGACTTTTGTTCGGCATATTGGATATCTTTTGTATATAGAAATATATATATTTATGTTTGTGTACTGCCAACCCGCATCGACCTGGCAGGAAGACGTAGAGGCCTGAGGCTCAAGATCTCGGCAACTGATCAACCCCCGGTTTGCGGGAAGCGCCCCGCCAAAAATTGTTTGCGGCGAGAGTGACTGGTCAGAACCTCACGTAAGTACCCAACCCAGCGATTCTCTTTTTCTTTCCTCCGCCCCGCCCGCTCACTGTTTTTACCTGGACCCTCCTACGCAGTGTATGCCTTTCAAGCTAAAGACGAGCTCGAGGCGACTTTTCCATTCTCTTAGCACTCTTTTGAGGGAGCCAGTGTCTACTCAGCATCGTCTGAGTCACCTTTCTCTCAATTTTTATAACTACGCCCCACCCCCACCTTGTATCCCTACCGGCAGGCGATACCTCTCGACCATCATGTCCGCCATTCAGCAGTCACAGCTTACTCACCACCAGACCGTGGATGAAATCGCCAACACGCTGAAGAGCGTAGGGCTCTCTGATGTCCCTAAGGCGCCGAACACATACCCCGACATCAACCCGATCGACATCTATCGCTCGCACATCACCACCTTGCTGGCCTCCGTAACGGACATTGACCCTACCATCATCTACCCAGCTCTTCAATGGACGCAGACGCTCGAGAAGGGTGACTTAGTCCTTCCAGTCCCTGCGCTCAGGGTCAAAGGCAAGAAGCCTCAGGATTTCGCCAACGAGATCGCGGAGAAGGTACAAGCCTGATGGCGCATGCTTGCTTCAGTATGGGAAAACTCACGTTGAATAGTTTCCCGAATCCCCCTTAGTTGAGAAGCCCGTGGTTCAGGGTATCGCGGTGTCCTTCTTCTTCAAGCCGCAACCTCTTACGCGCCTGGTCATTCCCGCTATCCTCAGGGACGGCCCCGCATTCGGATTCAACACCAACATCGGCCTCCGCGACCCCTCAGACCCGTCTAAGGGCCGTAAGAAGGTCATCATCGAATTTTCCTCCCCTAATATCGCGAAGCCCTTCCACGCCGGCCACCTGCGCAGCACAATCATTGGTGGCTTTTTGTCAAACCTGTACGAGGCTGCCGGTTGGGATGTGTGCCGTATGAACTACCTTGGTGATTGGGGAAAGCAGTACGGCGTCCTTGCTGTAGGGTTCAAGGAATTTGGTAGTGAGGAGGCCTTGGAGGCCAACCCAATCGGTCACCTTTACGATGTCTATGTCAAGATCAGTGCTCGCGCTAGGGAGGAGGACGAGAAGTTCAAGGCAAAGAAGGAGGAGATTGCCGCCTTGAAGGCCAAGGGCGAAAACACCGAGAGCCTGGAGGCGGAGCTTGCGAAGATGATGGACGAAGGTGTCGATGAGCAAGCCAGGAAGTACTTCAAGCGCATGGTGGACAAGGACCCTGAGGCGCTTGCTCTGTGGAGGAAGTTCCGCGACCTCAGTATCGAGAAGTACAAGGCCACTTACAGTCGGCTCAACATCAAGTACGACGAATACTCCGGAGAATCTCAAATCAAGGACGAGAGCATGGATGCTGCAGCCAAGATCATGGAAGAGAAGGGCGTTTCCGAAGTTTCGGAGGGTGCTGTCATTGTGGATTTGACAAAATACTCCAAGAAGTTGGGCAAGGCTCTCGTCAAGAAGAAGGACGGTACCAGTTTATACCTCACCCGCGACATCGGTGCGGCCATGGAGCGTTACGAGAAGTATCACTTTGACAAGATGATCTACGTTGTCGCGTCTCAACAAGATCTGCATCTCGCACAGCTTTTCAAAATCATGGAGGCGATGGGCAGGAAAGATATTGCGGAAAGGTGCCAGCACATCAACTTCGGCATGGTGTTGGGCATGAGCACTCGAAAGGGTACGGCTAAGTTCTTGGACGATGTAAGTTGCTCGTGATCTCTTTCGGATACAGGATTGAATCATCGCTAACATGCGATAGATCTTGCGCGACGTAGGCGAGAAGATGCACGAAGTTATGAAGAGCAACCAGGCCAAGTATGAGCAGGTTGAGAATCCTGAGAAGGTTGCCGACACTTTGGGCATTTCCGCCGTCATGGTCCAGGACATGAAGGGCAAGAGGTGAGCACACGACAAGTGGAAGTCTAGGGAGGTCGGTACAGTGAAAGCTAACTCATACGTCTTAGGATCAACAACTACGAGTTTGACATGGACCGTATGACCTCGTTCGAGGGTGATACTGGCCCATACCTGCAATACGCCCACGCTCGTCTCTGCTCCATCACCCGCCGTGCCGAGCTTACCCAGGAGCAGCTCCTCAACGCGGACTGGTCGCTCCTGACGGAGAAGCACGCCGTCGACCTCATTCGCTTCCTCGCTACCTGGCCCGATGTCTTTCTCAACACGCTCAAGACCCAAGAGCCGACGACCGTGCTTACGTACCTCTTCAAGATGTCGCACGCGCTCAGCTCCAGCTACGATCACTTGCAGGTTGTAGGCTCCGAGGAGAACCTGAAGGTCGCTCGTATGGCGCTGTATGCCGCTGCCAGGACCGTCCTCAGCAACGGCATGCGGCTGCTGGGACTGAGCCCGGTCGAGAGGATGTAAGCGGGTTGGGCGGGTCAAATGATTTCCTTTGGAATATGTTCCACGTTGTGGCGTTTTGGGCGGAAAGAGGAGCAGTGAGAGGCCGAAGAGAAGGGAAGGAAGTTGCGAGAGAGAGCTGCATCACCAAGATATCCTAAAAGCAATGAGGGCCCATTTGGTCGGGATGGATGAACAAATATGCGATTCGTTCATATTAGGACCTTTCTGGATCTCTCACGCCGGGCATCGTTTGCAATGAAACAAAAATGATATATTAATGATATAAGTTAACAACGGTAACGGTTCTGGTTACTCTCGGCCAGAGGTGAAATAAAATGTTCCCATGGATCGAGAGCCTTCGACTTCGACAGCTAGGCCGGGCCCTTCAACGATGTGCAGCAGCGGCAGCGGCAGGCTGCCGGGGTGGAAGTCTCGTTGTCGAGGCCAGGGTATACGGTACTCCAGAGTAGCCCGGTGCGTGGGTGTGGGTGCCGGGTGGGTGCACGAACAACAGAACCTAAAAGCGCTAAAGCGGCTCGGGCCATCAACAACATCAAAGGTCGCGATTACAACACGCACAAGTGCACCGGCCAGCGTACCTCCGTACTCCGTACCTGAACCTCCCACTCCATTGTAACCGCCAACGTCCGGCGTCCTCCTCATCCTCTTCACTCCTTGACTGTTCACAGTGCCCGGTTCTTCCTACCCCGACTGCCCCGGCGCGGCCACTCCAGGACTCGTGCGCTCCGCATCCAGTTATGCACCGTCACCCTTCCTTGTTCACCTCGGTTTGGCAATTCACTCTGTCGGACTGCTGCTGAATGCGTCAATCCCCCCTTCGCCGCCCTCCAAAACATAAAACCCCAGGGCGGAAGCTCTGCCTCTCTCTCACCTTCCGCGCCTTTGACCGCCTTCATGCGATCGATACCCGTTCCTCACTCCAGATCCGCTTTCACGACCACCTACGATTCGCCGTTTCTCTTCCTCGACACAACACCGCCGTCGCCCCGCAACCCCCGCCATGTCTCGAAACAACCCGTCCGTAGGAATACAGCTGCGCCAGCTGATATATTATCAACTCGACAACGACTTCACCCAGAACGCCCTCTTCCTCGCCGGCCGTCTCCACGGTCTTGAACCACGAAATCCGGACGCTTCCCACCTCCTCGCTCTCTGCCACCTCCGCTGCGGCCGGTTAAAGGCCGCGTATGACTACAGCAAAGACAAGGGCGCACACGGGAAACATCTGGGCTGCGCATACGTGTTTGCGCAAGCTTGTCTTGGCTTGGAGAGGTTTGGTGACGGCGTAGCAGCGCTCGAGCGCGCTCGGGGATTATGGGGAGGTCGAAACAATTGGAGTAAGGCCGTCTGGCCCCCTTCCGGGCACGACAATGTCCGGGCTACATGAGCTCCCTGCTGACTTGAATCCGCGCCGTCCAGACAAGCACTCCGAAACCTCGCGGAGACATCTGCCAGATGCGGCCGCCGTAAACTGCCTACTTGGGAAGCTTCTGAGAGCACACGGCCAACCAAAGAAGGCTTCTGACTGCTTCATCGAGGCCTTGAAGCTGAACCCATTCATGTGGGATGCTTTCACGGCTCTCTGCGATTCTGGTACGCGCACCCTTCCGGCTTTGCGGGCGTATGTTGACCTTGCTAGGTACAAAAGTGAAGCCGTCGAACATCTTCCGGATGACTCCTGAAATGCAGGCCTTTTTCTCAAACAATGCACACTCCGTCACCGTCAACGGCCATATGGAGATCTCATCTCCGCAACACCACGCGCCAGCGAACAGATTCTCCCAGCAAATCAACACGCCAGGAAATGACCCGTTCAATCCCACGAGCAGACCTGGAGACAACGCAGGCCTTGGATCAAATGTCTTCGCGTCGAGACTGAATGGAAACCTACAACTAGCAAACGGAGGCGGGAACATGTATGCAGATGTGGAGACGCCTATACCAAATGGGTCGCAAAATGATGAGGGTGGTGGAGGCGCTCAAACTCAGCAGGCGGACATGCCGGTTGTACAGCCTCCGCATGCACCGCTCCGAAGGACTCGAACATTCCAATCCATACAAGCGGAGGCTGACGCACCGAAAATGAAACCCATGTTAACAAGGCACAAACAAAAAAACTCGACCGAATCGGCAGAGATACCGGAAGGGTCAAAAAGGCTGGCCCCAGGTAGCAAGCGTACAGTTACTGGTCACAGTAGGCATGCTGCTAATTCTGCTGAAGTGGAACCAAGGCGGAGTGCAAGGCTGTTCAGTCAGCTCAGTCAAATGCGACCGTCGGGCACTCGATCCGCAGCCAGTAAAAATGCGGAGTCGGACGCTCAGCGGCGAGAATTGCGAAAGGCCAAGGCCACCGGGGTCAAGGGAAGAACGACAGCAGCATCTACCGTCGGTAGGGTCGTCAGTGGTAATCGCAAGCCAGTGGAGGTGACAGACCATAATCTGAAGGATGCTCGTCCCCCGAGCGTTCCAGCTGCATCAGTAGCGCCGCCCACCAAGGTTCAGCCACCGCCTGTCGACAATAGTCGGGATCAAGAAGCGCTTCAGTGGATATTAGACCTTCTGATAAAGCTCGGATACGGCTATTACCATCTCAGCCGATATCAATGCAAAGAGGCCTTGCAAGCTTACATGTCTGCGCCGACCTCACAGCGCGAGACGCCTTGGGTCATGGCTCAGATGGGGAAGGCACAATATGAGATGTCCAAGTATTCTCAAGCAGCTGCCACCTTCTCCAAGGTTCTCAAGATGGCACCATCCCGAATGGAGGATATGGAAGTTTACTCTACCGTGCTTTGGCATCTGAAAGAGGATGTGAAGTTAGCACACCTTTCGTACGAGTTGATGGATCAAGAGCGGCTTTCGCCGGAGGCTTGGTGCGCTCTCGGCAATTGCTTCTCGTTGCAGCGGGAGCATGACCAAGCGATCAAATGCTTCACAAGAGCTGCCCAGCTCGACCCCGGCTTCGCATACGCTTACACCCTTCAAGGGCATGAACATATCGCTAACGAAGAGTACGACAAGGCCCTTTATTCCTATCGGTGCGCCATCTCGGCTGATCATCGCCATTACAACGGATGGTATGGCCTTGCGCGGGTGTATGAGAAAATGGGCAAGTACGATATCGCCGAGAAACACTACAAGTCCGCTGCCCAGATCAACCCTAGCAACGCCGTTTTGGCCGTACGGATCGGTGTGGTTCAAGAGCGTCTCGGGAAACTGCAGGCGGCCCTGATCCAGTACACGCACGCCTGCGATCTGGACCCGCGTTCCGCCCTCTCGCGCTTCAAGAAGGCACACGCGCTCATGAAGCTGCGGCAATTGGACAGCGC
Source organism: Myrmaecium sp. VS I D KN 1 (assembly GCA_019775845.1). Lineage (NCBI taxonomy): Eukaryota > Fungi > Ascomycota > Dothideomycetes > Valsariales > Valsariaceae > Myrmaecium > Myrmaecium sp. VS I D KN 1. The sequence goes on from JADQAV010000047.1 coordinate 280,128, forward strand.
GCTGGCGGAGCTGGAAGTCTTGAAGGATATCGCCCCGGACGAGGCAAATGTGCACTTTATGCTGGGCCGTCTGTACAAGATGATGCGGGAGAAGGCGAGTGCGATCCGGCATTTTACCATCGCTCTGAATCTGGATCCGCGGGCGTCACAGTACATCAAGGAGGCGATGGAGTCGCTGGAGGATGATGAATACGAGGAGTATGGCGACGAGGATGGGCCGTGAGCGCGCAAGCAAGTCATCCCGCAAAGAAAACATCAAGCGGCGTAGTTTCGGCGCCGCCGATCTCTGCACCAGCAATCATCCACTACACTACTACCACCACGAGCGCACATACAGCATCACCATCTCGTTTTGATCGACGTACTATCCGCACGGTATATACCCATCCTATTCATGGCGGCGTTTTCTTCCGGATGCGAAGGACATCCACGTCCATCCTTCCTCATCCAATTCACAAAGTGCCATTGCGTATGATTCCCTTGCTCCCTTCGAGCTCCGCGATACCTTGCAGCTTTCTACCAACACCCGCTCCCCTTTTCAGCATGCGCATAATCAACATCGTTCTGTCGCATCCTTTCTTTCTCCCTTCTCTCCTACCTCCTCCTCCTTCTCAGATGGCGACAACGACGAGAGGGATTCACATTACCGCATCATCATTATCAGCAATAGCAAGGGACCTGGAAGGCGGTTGGGTTTGCTGAGGCGTTCTTTGGTTCTGTGTTCTGTTTTTTCCTCTCTCTTTTCGGGAAAGTTCAAGTCCCTATCATCCTATCTTGAAGCACTGGATGGAAGGTGCGGTTTCGCGGGAGAAAAGAGGGTCGACCTAGCTTTATCTNNTCTTCTTTTTCTCCTCTTTCTCGCCTCCTTTCGCTTGTTTGCTTGGGTGGTTGGGTGGTTGTTGATCATGGAGGAAGTTTGGACTGCATCAGAGGGAGGGGGGTTGAAAGGATGGGAAGGGCTAATTGAAAAGCCCCCCTTCTTATCATCATCAGCATCGTCAGCATCATGAGCAGAGTATCATACATTCGTCCGGCGTTCTCCGTGGCTTTTTCTTCTTGTCTTCTTCTTTCCTCTTTCCTTCTCACCAACTCTCATCATCTTACGAATCCGATCCTTATCGCTCGTAGTAGTATCGAAGCCGTGAGCGGGTTATCCCCCCGCATTTCTGTCTTCTTTCGTCGTCCTCGACTATTACATGTGCATCGCTGCTTGGTGGCTTGAATGGTGGTGAGGATCGGTTGGTCGAGCGGAGGGAGACATGAGCTCTTCTACTACCTCTCTCTTTCTTGGTTTCACTTCCCCGTCTTCCCTCACGCTCGAGAATGAAACAAAGAAAGGAAATGGATGTGGATGTGGATAATGAGAAACCAGGAAAAAGCCAATGCTTTTCCCCCCTCCTCGCTTCGGTGTATGAAGGGTATATATCTATAAGCAATCGCATGATCGTACAAGATGGAACGAATAATCGGCAATCTCCCCTTCCGCTCTCCCCAAAAAGAAAATAAAGGATGGTGAACGAGCTTTGAGAGTGGTGTAAAAATGCGGTCAGCTCGCTCGCGTCTTGTTTCTCTCTCTCTGCCTCTCCCCCTTTTTCCCATGGACAGATAGAAGGAAATTAAAGGCCCTGCGACATCAATCCTGATACTCTCTCTCTCAATGAGGTCGTTGCCCCCTTCCCTTGGCGTTTCGTGACATAGCCTCGTATCATCTTGACTGCGTTTTTTGTTCCTCTCCGACCGCGCGTCCAGAAATCGTACCGGCTCAAACACCTCCACGCGCCGCTCCCGTTTTTCTTCCGGTTCCCAGACCGCGTGTGCCTGTGTTTCTCATCCTCTTTTGAGATACCAAACCCCCCTTTCTTGCCTTCCTTCTCTCCCAATCCTAGAAATGCCAACGCCCCCACATTTCCTTGTATCCGGTTTCTCAACCATCCCCTTACATCTCCGCCCGCACCTTCGGCGTCCCGGTCTCGACGGCGGACGAGAAAGCCTGAGGCACAGCGCCGGTCGCAGGAACGCCGACGGGGTGCTGACCGGCCTTGAGCTGCTCGAGGCGGACGAGCTCGGCGAGCATAGCGTCCCGCGTGCGTTTCGTAAGATCGTCAACGTCGGCGGCAGTGAGACCGGCGGTCGGGATGGGTGGGAGAACTGTGGCGGAATAATTCATGTCAGCTTTCTATGATTATGACAAGGGGCTAGAGATGCGCCGCGGAAACGTACCGCTGACGGGGATCTTGCCGGCGCGGAAGGTGCGCTTCTTGACGTCCAGTACGTCGGAGTAGTTGGCGACAACGATCGGAACGATAGGGACCTGCGCCTGCACAGCCAGGTGGAAGGCGCCCTTCTTGAAGGGTAACAGCTCGGGCTTGGTGGCGTAAGAGCGGGTTCCTTCGGGAAAGATGAAGACGCTCTGCTTCTCGCGGCGCATATGCTGAGCGGCCGAGTCGACGGCGGCGCGAGCGGTCGTGCGGTTGGCGCGGTCGATGAAGACGGTCTTGGAAAGCGCCATAAACCAGCCGAGGAAGGGCATGTACTTGAGGGATTTCTTAGCGGTCACGCTGCAGTACTTGGGGAAGATGCATCCGAGCATGAGGACGTCGAGTTCTCTGTGAGGTAGCGACAAGACCGCGTCAGCATGTTCTGTTCCAATCCCGCTTGCACCGTCGCATTTTTCCACGTTCTCGCTCCCTTCAAGCTGAATGTAGCAAGACCACCGGCAAGACTCACGTCTGATGATTGCCCACGAAGACCGCAGGTCTCGTCTCGTCGAGCGCCCTTTGCCCGCCTTCCTTGCCCTCCCCCCGATCCCCCTCCCACTCCAGCACAACGAATTCCACGCCCGCCGTAACCCGCATTGTCCATTTGAAGGCGCGCGCCGTGGTCCACTGGCTTAGGCCGCCCAGGCCCACCGCGCGCAGCACGATGCTGGCGGCGACTCCGTACAGCGCGCACGCGCACAGCGCCAGGTAGGACGTGAGCAGGCGCGCGACGAAGGAAGGCAGCGTCGAAGAAGGCATGAGGAAGCTGAGGCCGTGGAGACCGGTAATGAGGGTGGTAACGCCGCCGAGGAAGGTGCCGAGGGCGGACAGGAAGGTCATCGCGCCGTGGGAGGTTTCCTGTGTGGATCGTTCCGGCGACGTGCGGGTACGGCGAGATAGGTGGTACGGAGACCGGAAGTCGTGTAGGTACAGTGCGTGAATATGTAGCTCTAATATGAATGGAGCAGACAGATGAACGAAGGTGGCGGAGGTTGGGCAGGGTAAGGTATGGTATGAAGGTCCAGCTGGAGGTCACGGTGGAGTAGAGCTGAGGTGCCCGGAGGCTACCTTTTTCCGTTGTTGGGATCGGGGATGAAGCAACGAAGGGCGTGGAAAGATTGGGAGATCTTGCTCAAGGCGGTGAGTGTGCACGCCTCGGTCGATCGGGCAGTTCTTCACATGTGCGGGGGGCTGTGGTCGACCCCTCAGGGGTTTTGCGCGGATCATCTTCAGGGACCTTAACTTTGAGCTTACTGCTCCTCAATCCAACAGATGTGAATATAAATGTACATGTGTGGCTGTGATCTCGAGAATGCAGCCGGACGTGATTGTGAATGCAAGTAAAATCTTTCTTCTATCCATAAATCGTCATAAAGATACGTACGTATGCCATGCCCTTTTTGTTTTACGCACAAACCAGAGAGAAAATAACCAAAGATCCGCCGTCCACTCACTGATACCCTGAAACCTTGGAAATGAAGAAACATAATCGCCTATTACATTTAGTCAAAGTCATGAAGGCGCCCACCTGATAACTGATAAAAGACTGGGAAAAGCATGATGCCACATCCTACGGTGATTTCTCACGCTTTGCTCAAAAGCTTGAGAATTTCCTCCTTCTGCGCAGTCGGCATGTTCGAGAGGATCTGCGCAACACCGCGGAAGCCGTTCTCGACATCCTTCCCGAGAATGGTAGCAACTTCCCAAGCGACGCTCTCCTTCTTCGCCTTCTCCACCTTGGTCTGAATATCTTTCCTGTTTTCCTCGTACCATTCAGCCACCTTCTTGTCGTTGTCTTCGAAGTCTTCAATGCCGGACCATGCCTGGAGCTGACGAAGGTGGCCCTGGCGGCTGCCGAGTTCGGGATTGCCGGAGGTAGCACTAGCCATGCGCTTGAGAATGTGCTCCTCGTTCAAGCGACGGCGAAGACGCCAGTAGAGGAAGCGGCGCGCGTTGACCCACTGGAGCGCCTTCCGGATCGTACCCTTGGCCTGCATGCGACCAGCCCTGTCGTGCAGATCCGCGTACTGCAAGCTAATCTGTGAGTACACAGGGAGCAACAACTCCTCGCGCTGGGTCATCGCAGTCTTGACCTCAGAAAGTTGCTCCGGCGTAAGGTTGGGATCGGCAAGACGGCGCTTCAATTCCCCGTAGGTAGGATCCAAGCGAGCCATGGTCTCCAGCTGCTTGTCCTTGCGGAACTTGATACCAACAATACCCTCAGGCTCGAGGACACCACCGCGGGCATCCTGGTCAGCATACATTTCCATGTAAGTAGAGTTGATCGTGGGATCGACGACAACCCAAGAACCACCACGAAGCTCGCCGAATGGAGGAATGTAGACGAAGACGGGCTGCTCATACTTCCTGAGCGAGTCGACAATGTAAGAGCCATACTTCAAGACTTCGTTGTACATGTCGCGCTGACCACCAGAGAAACCACGCCAGTTGGCAAGGATGATAAGTGGCAGTTGCTCGCCGTGGTTGAAGTCTTGGATAGCTTGAGCGGTCTTGTAGGCCGAGTTGGGGTACCAGACGCCACCAGCTTCAGAAGTAACCTGCTCGATAGAGTCGGGGTTCGCAGGGTCGGCAGGCGTAACGTTCTCAACGGAGCGGGTCTCAACACCGATAACACCGACAGGAATGCCTCCGAGGCGAGCACGACCGACTACGACGGTCCTCGCCCAGCCACCAAGAGCCTCAGTGAAGGAGCCGCGATCGAAAAGACCACTGAGATAGCCCTCTTCATCTTCCTTGCCGGCAATCAAGTGTCTGGGGTCGTACGCAGCCTTCTGAGGAGGAAAGAATGTAACGTCACGATCCCAATCGTCGACAGTGGGCGAGATCGGAACTGCGCTGCCCTTCTTATCGGGGACGAAAGACAACCACTTCACGATCTGGGAGACGCCGTCAAAGTCATCCTGTGCGGTCATGTGGGAGACACCGTTCCTGTACATGATCTGAGTGCCACCAAGCTGTAGGTTTGAAGTGTACACCTCCCGGCCAAGCAGCTTATTGATAGCAGGAGCACCAGTGAGGATGATGGGTTGACCCTCAACCTGAATAGCACGTTGACCGAGACGAACCAAGTATGCACCGATACCGACGGAACGGCAAGTGACAAGGGTGATGGTAAAGATGTCCTCGTAAGCCTTCGAGGTCTCGCCGGCGATGAGACCAGAGCCCCTCAGACACTCAACACCGAGACCATCTTCAGCACCGATGATGGTAACGATCTTGTGCCTGACCTCGCCGTCCTCCTCGATCTTCTCAGTGATCACATCTTTCCTGTTTCCGTCTTCGAAGCGCTTCTTCTTCTCCGGTGTCAAGTAAAGGTACTTGAAACCCGCCTCAGGCTTGCTGGGATCCTTCCAGGCAACGGAGAAATGAGGAATAAGCTCCTCCGCCATGCCGATACGGGCGCCTGAGTTTGCAGATAGGTAGATCCTAGGAATGGCGAGCTTCCTCGCTAACTCGGAACACTTGTAGAAGAAGCTGTCTTCAGCGGGACCAAACGAACCGATCTTGAAGGTGATGTCGTTGGCAATGATGATGAAACGCCTTCCGCGAGGGTATTCCGGAGTTTTGGCAGTGACAAGCCAACCAACCATACCGATGGTGTTGGAACCAGGCTCACGGTTGACTTCGGCAAGGTTATCGTTATCGTCGAGCACCAACTCGTTGTACTCAATGCATTCACCCTTGACAGGGGCTTTGTCCTTCATGTACGGGTGCTTGGCGAGAGTTTCTACCCAGCTGTTCTCCACGGCCTGCCTGAAAAGCTCAGGGAAATCGTAGACATACTGGGTGCCCATAATGTGAGCCTTGTACCTCTTGGGTTGAAGGGCGCCCTTGGTCGGGTAGGGAGTCGTAACCGGCCTCAAGTGCATGGACCCAATTTTGGTAGTGCCGCCGATGCTGTGGAAGAGCCATTGGCCGCCCTTCTCAGACTTGCGCTCCACGTAAAGCTCAACCTGAATGATGTATCCCGATGTATTTGTGATAACAACACGGAGAGGGTAAGGCATGCCAGTCGTAGGGTCAGTGCAGATGATTCGAATCTCTGCACCAGTAACGCGAAGCCTCCACAAACGGCGGCCAAACCGCTCCAAGAACCCACCGAGCGCCTCCTCGACCTCCTGGGGCTGGAGAGGAAGAACGGTATTGAAGTTGATGAAAATATGGTTCATATCAGAGTTGTTGTTGCCGATGATCTCCATAGCATCGAGAATATCAGTCATAAGCCTGTCAGCCTCGGAGATCATATATTCAGCAGTAGGGATGTCGTCACGAAGCCGGCCTGGACGAACAACTGCCCTGGTGAAGTATCTCTTGTCTTGTTCTGCCCCCTTCCCAACGGCCTCGTATATGTGGATGTTGCGGTTTTCCGTGAAGACGGGCTTGATGTTGAACTTAGAAAGTCTACCCAGTTCAAGCTGGAAGGCCAACGCAGGCTCGATGTGGCGGATGCTGCTATCTTCCTCATACGTGGGACCTCTGAAGGTATAGTAGCCAGGGTAAGTGCCATCCTTGTGGCCACAGATGAAAGTAAGGCGACGCACGCGCCTAGCGAGGAGCTCTTCCTTGTACTCGCTGACGATGGGCGTGATGCGTTCAAGGATCTCCTTATCGTCAAAGCTCTCAGCATCCCGGATAGCGACGTTGCATACGGCCGTCAGCTCGTCCTCGCTCTCAGGCTTAGGCACAACAGGCTTGCGCTTGCTGGAGAGGTCAGCGATCAGACCATTGTCGGAGTCACGCTTTTTGTGGGACGGGAAAACTTCCAAGACCCTGGCGAGGTTTTCTTCGATGTCATCAATGAACTCGACAGGAACCACGGCGCCCTTGCGAGTCGGCTCGCCGTCTGTTCGGCTGTTAAGGTACGACATGTCACTGATCGAATGAATCCGCTTGAAGCTTTCGGGGCCAGCCGGCGTGCTGGGGGTAGACGGATAAGACGGAGTGACCGGAAGGCCAAACTCGGACTCTCCGACCTTGCGAAGAGCAAAATCCCAAGACAAGATGAACGGCACATCGTTGTCGGTGTGGTATGTCAGGGTTTGAAGCTGGTATGCCCTGTACGCACGGCGGATATAAACCTCAAGAGCAGCAAGGGAAACCCAAGGGTCGGAGTGGACGAAGAACTGAGGCAGTACGTCGAAAACGGTGTACTTGGAGTCGACAACCTCTTTAATAACCTCGTGGTTAGGCTCCCGGTGGTCCCAGCCACTCTCACCGTAGCGAGACTCGACAACGGCCGACCGCAGGATGTGTTCCATTTGAGTCGTTCTCTCCTCGAGAGAGGGCATAGCACACTGGATAAGAACTTCACGCGCTTTGAGAGAGACCTTAGCTGTGTGACGGGATTCAAGCTCTGTCAATTTCCTCAGGACAGGCTTGAAGTACTTCGCAACGTTGCCAACGCCGGGTCTGTTCGGCTTGTAGTTCTCAAGAATGGCCAAGACAAGGTAATTCTTGGAACTGACGCGGAAATGGGAGAGGGCTGTGTAGACGACAAAGAGAAGGTCGTCCTTGTGCTCGTCCCTCAGCTTCAGGATAACTTCCTCGTCTCTGGAAGTTCTCGAGGCGAACTGCGATTCGGTCTTGTGGTACTGCTCCAATAGACTAATCATAACGTTGTACTCGTTCGCCTTCAAGCCGTCGGAGTAGCGAGTGATCACATCACGCAGGGGTGCGAGAGTGGTTTTGAGAAGCTCCGCGTCGGCAGGCGAAAGATGCTCCTCTAGATAGCGAGTGAAAACCTTGAGCAGCTGCTTTGCGGGGAATTCTGCACCACGGCTGTGTGCACGCTCCACGATTTGCGAAAGAGTGCTGTCCAGTTTTTGGGGCATACGCGAGTGCAAAGCCGACGCCTGGGCATTCCATTCTCCGTAGGGCAACTCGGGATCACGAAGAACCTCGATGAGTTCTTTCAGAGTGCTCTGCATGATCACCTGGTTGTCGAAACCCCTAAGGATGTTTTGCAGGATGTTGTAGAGGTACGTGAAACGCTGCGGAGGCTTGTTACCCATGATGGTGGGAGGACCAAGGTCAGGCAGCTGTCCGAGGAATGGCTGAGCCGATTTGACCTTGGTCGGATCATCAAGGGAGAGGATACCGAGGATGTCACCTGCCTCCAGAGTGGCACCAGGCTGCTTGATAAGATTGACAACACCATCCTCCTGAGCAATCAGAGGCATGTACATCTTCATGACCTCGACCTCAGCGAACGCCTGGCCCTTGGAGACGTGTTGTCCGTTCTCTATGGTAAATTTTACAAGTTTACCAGGGCTAGGGGTGCGGAGCTGGGTAGGGTCGTTCTCTTGTTCGAGCAAGCAGGTCTTGCTGTCCACGCTCATGCGAGTGGCACCGACCTCCTCTTTCCAGTAAACGTTGTGAGACTTGCCGTTCAGGAGAACCAAGAGACCACCGTCAGCGAGCGCTCTGACGCCGACCGAGCACCTCGAACCGTTGATGAAAAGGGTGTAGGTGTCAAGTCCAGAGCGAGTAGCGGTAAACTTGTACCGGTAGCCTTCGTAAATGAAGTCTACAGGGAACACGGTCTTGAGGACATCTTTGGCCATAACTTGACCCTTCTCCAAACCGTTCTTGTATTCGGATATGCACTGCTCGCTTGCGACATGGGCTTTTGTGACCGCCCCGCAAATGACAGCAACCATAGGATCCGGTCGCTCTGCAGTCAGCTTCTTTGAGATGAGCTCATCAAGCCATCCGGTCGTGATGGTGTTCTCCTCGAAATCGGGGGTTTCGAGAAGCTTGATCAAGTATTCGACGGTAGTCCTAAAGTCACCGCGAATGCTCAATTCCTTGAGGGCAACAACCATGTGCTTCCGCGATGCAGATCTGTTCTCTCCGTAGGCGAAGATGTGACCGAACTGACTGTCAGAGAAGCTGTGGATACCACCCGCAGTGCCGACGGAGAAATAACCCCAGACGTTTGAGCTACTCCTGAAGTTCAGCTCATGCATCGTACCGCTTGAAGGCTTGAAACCCTCGCCGGGGTCCTCGGAAGTGATACGGCACGCCGTGGTGTGGCCCTTAGGGGTGGGTCTGCGCTGGTTCTGGGAGCTACCCTCCTTTGAAAAATCGAAGTCAATTTCGTGGCTGGAGTGAGGATCGGCGCCGTAGAGGAGACGAATGTCCCGGATCCTGTGGAGCGGGATACCCATAGCGATTTGCAGCTGCGCGGCAGGCAAGTTGACACCACTGACCATCTCGGTGGTAGGGTGCTCGACTTGGAGACGAGGGTTGAGTTCCAAGAAGTAGAACTTATCCTCATCATGCGAATACAAGTACTCGACAGTACCGGCGGAGACATAACCAACCAGCTTGCCAAGTGCAACAGCGGCTTTCTCCATGGCCTGGAACGTGACCGGGTTTGCGACTGTAACAGGAGCCTCCTCGATGATCTTCTGATGTCTACGCTGGACGGAACAATCTCTGCCGAAGAGAGAGATGTTGTTGCCATACTGATCAGCCAGAAGCTGCACCTCCAAGTGCCTCGCGTTTCCAGCGAGCTTCATGATGAAGATGGGGGAGCCTGGGATCTCGCTAGCAGCGGCCCTGTAGAGTGCTTCGAAACCCTCCTCCGACTCTGCCTTACGAATACCCTTGCCGCCACCACCCTCAGAAGCCTTGATCATAACCGGAAAGCCGATCTTCTTAGCCACCTCAAGACCCTCTTCAGGAGAATGCGTGCAGCCTTTCTCGTAGACGTGGTCTTCAACAGTAACGATGCCATCCTCGCCGATCTTGACTTGATCGACGCCCGTTCCCGACCACGGTATACACGGGACGCCCGCGTGCTGTGCTACGATTGTGGAAGAGATCTTGTCACCGAGTGACCTCATGGCCGATCCAGGAGGACCGATGAAGACGATCTTGTGTGGCGACGCGGCAAGAGACTCGGGGAGTTTAGGGTTTTCGGAAGCATGGCCCCTGGCAACTTGTTAGCCCATGATTCACATCCCAACGATTACGTGGATGCCTTACCATCCTGCCCACACGGCATGCACACCCATACGCTCGGCCACATCGACAATGAGCTCTACGTTGGCATAGTTATTGTTGTTGGTGCCTCCGGGCACCTCAACATATTGGTCCGCCATCCGGATATAATCCGCATTCGCCTGCAGATCTTCTGGCGTGGCCATAACCGTGAACTGGATGGCCCTCTCATCTCCAAATGTTTCGTATGCCCATTTCCTCACGGATCGGATCTCTTTCACCGCCGCAATACCGTTGTTCGCAATAAGAACCTATATGCCAGCCTGATTAGCCCTTAACTTTCTAACTCCTGCTTGCCATAGTCCATGGCCGGGCAAGAATAGTGAGTCCTTACATTCGTAATGACGGTGTGCCCACCGTGAGCCGCTACGAAGTCCTTGACCTTCCCTGGCTTCGCTGCATCCAGGTGCGAGCCACCAATGAAGTGGTCGGCGAGGTTGTACTTGGCGGCAAGGGAGCTATGAGCACCATTGGTAGCTCCAGTCCCATTTGTCGTGGCCATTATCGTGGTGAGAGCGGTCCCAAAACCAAGGGCCGAAAAGCTCGTGTGGAGGGGAACAAGCTGGCGGCGCCGAGCGGGATCAAAAGATGCTCCGGAGCGGGGAAAGGTTTCCCGGGGAATCGGAGGACTCTACGGGACCCGAGATATGGTCTTCGGTGATCCAGAAGCACCGAAGTCGTTAATTGAAAGTTGATGGAGTAAGCAGGGCTGTGTGACCGCAGCTAGCTTACAGTTTATCCGCCAAAGGAAGGGAGGAAGAGATTAGTACAGGCAGGGACGGATGCGGGGAGAAGAGGAGAATGGGTATAATGGAGAGAGGAAGAGAAGACCAACAGGTCGTTAGGGGGAGAAGAGAAAGAGGGGATCTGTTTTCTCGGACGGGAGCAGAGCTGAAGGGGACGAGCGACAGAAGTAGTATATCGGTACATGCGTGCGGCCCTTGGCTTATCCCCAAAATCCATCCCGAGCTGTTGAGCTGAAGGCCGCAGCGTAACCCGAATCGGCATGGCGCCATGACAGCCCAACTACTTTTTCTCGCAAGGACCGAAAGCTCCGCGCGGACGGGGGACCATCCCAGGCCCTCCCGGTCAACCAGGTGGTCCCCCTCCGTTAGCGAGCAGTGACGATGACCTCCTCTCAGCATCTTCTCATCACCAACGTGGATCTCAGGCTTCTAGTGAGCCAGCTACCTGACGGAGTGCACTGGAGGTTTCATCTAGCGGAATAATTACAGGCTTGAAGGGAGAAGATGTTATCCTACTTAACTACATACGACTTCGTCCTCATTGTCGGTGGATTGGTGTCTGGTAAGCCACAGCATAGGTAGACATCCCCCACGGCGTGTTCTTTGGATCCTTACCGAACCGGGTCGCATGCGGTCCGAAACTATTTACATGGCCGGCATCCAACGTGCGTGGACGCAAGGAAACACCGACTTACTAAGTACTCGTGGGAAGCTTAATCACACACCGTATCGCAGGCACGCCCAAACCCGATCGGAGTCGAGTCCAGTCAAGTTCTACCTACATGCCTGGGCAGATGTGGTTGTTGAGGGTGTGCCGAATGCTCGACACGGATGTGCTGCGCAGGTCCCCATAACCGCCGCTCACGCATTCGGTGACGTTCAGGGCGTTGGGGAAGCCAACTGCAGCTCTTATGCGCCACTCACGCTCCCCACACCCACACAACCACCTTTTTCTCCGGACGACCGCGAGGCGCTAGAGAGCGAGACTGTGCGACTAATGCCCTCTATCGCCCAGAGGAAGCGGAACCATATTCGCGCAGGAGACCGCATGGCGTCCACGGTACGATGGTGAACACCCCGCTCCTTGTCGGAAAACTGAGATGCTTTTCTGTTTTTTGCTTGTTTGCTGATTCAGACAACACTTTCTCACTCAAACCCCAGACCCGACCCTGCAGATCTTGGCAGGCCAATCAAGCCATCATCCAGACAGCCCGTCCCGAGGAAGGCCCCAGGTTAGAGTTCGGAGAAAGCGCGATCCGATCCATGTCAGCCTGTGCACCCCGACGGGACTCTTCTTCACGCTCCCTCCTAGCGCTCCAGCACCGAGTCGGAGATGGGGCAGTTCCGAATGCTGACTATGCGCGCGCGAGGACTGCTATAAGGTAGCCGCACCAAGAGAGAAGCGGCTGGCTGGGCTCCTCGAGATGGCGAACAAGTCACAACTGGCAACCGCGACCATAGACAAATGAATTCGACTGCGGCAGCAACAACTGGAATCACCGAGTTTTGGTTGCCCGAGACGGTCCAGAGGGGGCCCCCACACCCCTCCACCTCAGAGGCCCTCAACCAAATGGAAGCTCTGTCGTAGCCCGTCGGGTCCCCTTTCGCTCGCATTCTCGGCCTATCAGAACCCGCCGATTTACCGGGTGTCGTCCACGGGTTTCAACAAACAATGCCAGATCGTCGCTCCCGCTCGGAGAGGGGGCGTGTCCACTCCGTTTCCACCTGGCACACCCGGCTTCCCGCGCAAACGGGACCGACGCGCACCTCATCATCGGCGTGCGAGAAAAACCCGGGCTGACGAGGCTGACCGAAGTGTCTACCCAACGGTATGTATTCCAGTATGTGTTCGCCGGGGTTCGCCTGTAACCCAGATGGATCTCACTGTTCACATCGAATCACTGATCTCATGTGCTGCTGCTATTCTTCCTATTCTGTCGCTTCATGCACCGTGTCCGGGCTGCGAAAGCAACCAGATATATTGACCGGCTCTGCTAGGAAATGAAGGAGGAGAGAAGAGGCCTAATCCGATCAATATTGGCCTCAGGCTCAGACGTCACTCGTGTCGCATCCTCGCCATCAACACCAGATGCCCGTGCTTCGTGGCCGGGCGCCAGATCAGATGGAACAATAAAAGCCCACCACCTATTACACCCCACTACTGAAACCTTGGGGATATCTACCAGTAGGCCAACCTCAGCTATCGGCTCCGCTGGGAATATACCACTGATCGCGGCAATCGATTTGGAGAACTAGAAAATCGCCGAGGCTAGAGGTCGGTAAGTTAACTAGGTGAGGTATCTCGCCTTGTCTCGTCGGGAGTCGGGGACATTTCCCTTCTCACGAAGGGGAACTTTTTCCTCTTTCCCTCGTTTTCTTCTGAACTGTGTGTCAAGAACTGAGGAGTGGCTATCCTTCTCCTTCTCATTCTTCTCCCTCTTGAGAGTTTTCAAAAAAGGAAGTATTTTTTATTCGCTCTTTTTTTTCCATGTTTTCCCAACCCCGAGGCGAAACAGGCTTGCAAATACCTATCGATTGATGTATACGCTGGTCGAGAGACCGAGCTGAACGCAGACAGCTTTGCCTTTCCTTTACGACCAAACGCTTCCACCGTTATTAACCAAGTCTCCGTCCCGCAATGGTAAGCTGGAAATATCAATGGTGTTATCATTATCGCAGTGCGTCCCATGGCGCGCAAGCAACAAAATCTTCCTCGAGATCTCTCCTGAATCGCATAAACTTGCTATCTGCGCTGATCGAGCTCTCATCCTGCGCAGCTCTCTATATGGATACACGTGACGCTGCCTACACCCCCTTGGCATGGCCGGTGGTTAGCTTACGCCATGCATGTGGCTTTGAGATCCTGGTTTACACGAATCAAAGGCTGTCTCGGGGTTGTGTATTCCTTGTAAGAAGACGTGCATGAAGGAGCGCTAACCACCGGCTGGGCAAAGGGGGTGTATTCGGATGCTTCACAGAAAGCGCACGTCGTCTTGTCGTCGTCCGGACCAGACAAGACAGGACCGGGAGGACGATGAACAACTGCTTGCACATGTACAGGCAAGCATGGATGCTGCCTCCGCATCAACAAGAAAAAAAGCTGACATATGCGATCTGATCTCGACATAAATGCCACCGGCGATGCATGAATTCCTTCATCTACGCTCATCAAAACTCATCCATCCCCTCACGGCGTCGGAGGGATCTCGTCCCTGCCTCCCAGCCCGCCCACCAGCCCGCTCGTGAGCCCCTTCATGCGTCGGCCCAGCAGATCGTCCTCGCTCGCCAGGCTGACCAAGCTCTTCTTCTTCTTTTTCATCATCCGCGCGCCGGCCGCCCGCTTACCCCTGCTGCCTCGCATCGTCGCCCCTCGTCGCGCCGCGATCGTCTCTCCCTTCACGCCCGTGTTCGGCGTCGGGCTCCCCCTCGCCCCGACAACGCTCATCTCCAACGGCCGGTCCTCATCCCCCGAACTCATCGTCCTCATCCGTCGATGTTGTCGCTGCCGCACCTCCTCTTCCTCCATCTCTTCTTCTTCTTCCTCCTCATCCTCTTCCTCCTCGGCCCGCTCGAAAATCTCCCGCATCCACCGGGCGCACTGGAGGATGTATGCCCAGCCCTCCGGGAAGACGCCGACGAACTGCAGGAAGCCGTGGCTGATGCCCGGCACCAGCGTGACCGTGACCCAGCGGCCGGGCTCGAAGGGCTCGCGCGCGGGCCGCAGGCCCAGCTCACGCTCCTCCAGGTGCCGCGCCGCCTTGGCCTGCCGCAGCCGGCCGGCGAAGATGACCGTGTCGTCGACGAGGGGGTCGCGCTCGCCGGTGAGGAAGTACGTCTTGGGAAAACGGGCGAGCAGGGCCTCGGGCGCGAGGAGAGGGGAGAGCAGGAAGTCGGTGCTGAAGTCGGGCCGGTTGTGCGGGCCGATGTAGAGGATGATCATGGCCCGCATCATCTCCGGCGTCAGGATCCGGTCGTTGAAGTAGGAGATCATGCTGCTCATCGCCAGGCGGGTCTTCAGCGGTTGCGGCTTGGCCGGCGCCTCCGGCGGAGAGGGGTCTGGTTGTTGTTTGCGAGCCTGCTCCGCTTGCGCCTGCTTCTCCGTTGCGTGGTCGTAGTTGGTGTGCGCGGCGGAGATGTGGATCGCGGTGGCTGGGGAGGAGCTCAGCATACCGTTACGCCGGGAAGGGGAGAGCGGCCCGCTGTTGTCCTCCTCTTCGTCGGACGACTGGTGGGGCGTTGTGGGGTCCAGTTGGCGATAGTCGTCGCTCTTGCGGCGCAAGATGACTTGGTTCGTCTTGCGCGCGCGGCGGTCGCGGATCAAAGCCATCTGCTCGTCCGTCATCCAGTTGCCGATGTTCATGTCCAGCGCTGGGTAAATGAGGATCAGGCCTTCGGGCGGCAGGAGAGCCTGCTCGCCCTGCCAGCGGCGCGTGTCGGTACTGCCGGACTGCAGGATCATGAGGACGGTACCGACTGCCAGGTTCCCTCCCGCGCTGTCGCCCGACATGACGATCTTCGGCACGTACTCTCCCGAGAGCCCGATGCAGCGTCCTCGACTGTTGACGATGCTGTGGTAGACGTCGTAGCATTCGTTGAGCGCGTAGGGATACGGATACTCTGGTGCCTTTTTGTAATCCAGGCTCAACACCGGTAAGCCTGTCTTTCCCGCCCATGCAAGCAACTTGTCATCGTGGTTGCGAGGGCTCATGGCCACAAAGCCACCGCCGGGGATATCCAAGATGACCTTGTCGTGCTTCTTGAGTGCGGACAACGGGCCGTCAAAGTACAACCACGCATGCACGGGTTCGGCGTACGAGGACTCCTGCGGTCGGGGGATGCGGATCTCGCGCGGCGGATAGCTCATGAACCGCGGACGCATCAGGTTCGTGAAGAAGGACAGCAGCGGGCTGGTGCCTTTGTTCCAGCTCACGCGCAGGTGCTCCACCGTCAGCGCGCCGCGGATCTTCCGGACCTTCTCGTCCGCTTGCTCGGCGCAGATCAGGTAGTATATGGAGAACACGAGCGAGAGGACCTCCCGCATCCACTTGCGTCGGAACCGCATCGCAGACCAGAAGCCGGCGTCCAGCGCCGTCGTGACCCACGTCGCGCGGAAGTATGACCGGCTGTAGAGGTTCGCGAGCGGCTCGGGGCACTCCAGGCCGATGAGCTTGCCGAAGTTCCGGGCGACGTAGAGCCAGAGGAGGGTGATGACGAGCGTCTGCCATGCGGTCAGGCGCTTGGAGAGGGCGGTGGATAACCGTCGGATCCCGGGAGGGCCGTGGCGGTTGCCTCTGGTGAGTCCAGTCAGCTTTTCCTGTGCTCTGTTGCTATGGCTTTTCGTACGCCAAATGGTACCTGTAGAGGTAGAAGGACCAGAAGGCGACCACGGCGAAGACCTGGTGCTTGCGGAATCTGACCGAGGGTCGACCCAATACATGGTCTGGAGGGGGCGCCGCTTGTGTTAGCACAGTTTGGTCGAATCGGTATGTGAGCTGCGTGTCTCACCGATCATGGTCCTATGGGTTGTATACAACTCGCTTATAACAGCAGACACATACGACGTGTGCGCAGCATGTGAAGGCAGTCGACGTGGGCGGGGAGCATGAGCAGCGAGCGCGGATGCAAGGGTCGACGACAAACAAAGGAGCGAAGGTTAAGGGCGTGAGTGCGATGGGATGGCTTTCAGCTTTCAGCCGTGATCCGTCATATCGCAAGCCGGCAAGGGCAACCGGACGACCTTATAAAAGAATCACTTAGAGGGTCGGCACGGCCGTGGGTTGCAGTCGAGGCCGTCATGGCGCTTCGTCCGACGTTTGCCATCGGCATGTGACAAGATTCGGAGCCGCCTAGGCCGAGCAGCGTGCCCGAGGACGTGTGGTCGTTGGACGCCGCATGTCTTGCAATTTTAAATATGAGAGGTGCAGGCGGAGCGATCTCTTATTGCTAGGAATTTGCAGCGGTCATCTGTCTCTCCGATCAAGCTGACTTGATGTCGTCGGAGATGCTGAATCGTGGGCTGTTTGCGTTCGGTCACCCTGGAGGAATGAACCTCGGAGAAGTTCCGGTGGGGTAAATACTGCAGTGGAGGTGGTCCAATCGGCATCATCTGGGGAAGATGGATGCCTCAGGTACTGTAGGGCTGAAACTGCATGTGTAAGCGCAACGCAACGACTGTGCTTGGCTAGGTGGTGCAGTATGACGATGCAGTGCATGACGATGCTGGGCATCAACTAAATACTGCCTCAGTACCTTACGGTTGTCAGAGCATGCCAGTGCATCGCATGAAGATTCCATTTCCTAACGACACACTCACAGTGACTTAGGTCAGGTCTGATCAATCATCCATCAACCCGCCGGCTTCTTCCCCTCGGCTTCACGGAGCCTGAAATCATCTGGATCAAACGGTGTCACCTCCCTCCGTGCTGTACTTCCGGGAGCCTCAGTGCCACCTAATTCGAGCACACCCGGATGAAGGCTGCCCGTGCGGTGCGCACCGTACAAGTCTCTTTTCTACGGTAGTTATAGTACGGTGGGTGGGACAGTTAGAGCCAGACTGTCATCCCTCCCTTTTAGCTTTTCCGTCTGCGTCGTAAGTTGCCCGGGCTGGGAGTGGAAGAGGTAGTCACCAGCATCCGTCATGCACGCCGGCATTCCCTTGGGGGAGGGGCCGTCTGTACGGCATTCTGGATGCAGAATGCCGTAGATAAGTACGTATTAAATTGCCCTCAATCTGGCCTCTTCGAAAGACATCTGTTCTTCTCCTCATCCATCCGCTGCCACTTCCATCGTATCTCCTCGACTCCTTCTCTTTTCTCCTTCTCCTGTCCTTCGATCCGAACCAGTCCATCTCCACTGTCAACCACCATGCACTTCAAAACCCTCATCCCCCTCCTCATCGCGAGCCACGGCGGCAGCGCCCTCGCCAGCGTCCTCGGGCCCCGCGACGCCGCGCCGTTCGCCGCGATCGACGGCCAGACGTGCCCGGACGCGGACGGGCTGGCCGTGGCCACGCACCTGGACTACCCCGTCGCGGTCAACCACACCTTCCGCGTGCACTGCGGCACCGGCGTGCTCGACGGCGAGAGCCACTGGCGCTACGCCGCCGACCTGCGCGCCTGCATGGACATCTGCACCGGCATCTGCGGCTGCACCGGCGTCACCGCCTTCGGCGACTACAAGTGTCGCTTCCACAACGAAAAGTCGACCATGATCAATAATGAGACGAGCGTCTACCTTCGTGTGGAGAGCGGCTTGATGTCCTGCCCGTATAATGTGAAGATGGACTAGATGCTTCCCTTTACAAGCTCCGCGAGGTAGGTAAGCCTCTTTGAGACCGGGAAAGCTACCTGATGGGAATGAAATGCTGACGGCCTTTACCCGCGCAGTTACTTCCTTCGGAGTTGAAGGCAATCGGATCGCCGCCGTGTCCTGATAACAAACGCGAAATGTTGATGCTTTGATGTAACGTCATGGCTTTAGAGAATTTGATAGACAAAACAGGAGACTTCGATAGAACGCAATGATATTATTTCTTTTTTCTTTTTTCTTTTTTCTTTTTTCTTCTTTCTTTTCAAAAACCTAACAGTTCAGCATACTTCACCAGGGGCACTTAACAACCAATTAATCAAGAACCGCCCATACGGGGATCATGGCAAGATCAGAGAAGTATCTGGCGCGCAATTCTCCCAAGAAGCGTTCTCCATCCTACCTACCACAGTGTGACAAGCCCTCCTAAAGCCGAAGCAAACCTGTCACCGGTACGAACCGCGTCAACCCGTGGTGTGCTTGACGAAGCCGTGCTTGACCCATCAACTACAGTACCTACCGTGCTTGCGACCATGAGCCTCCTCCCAAAGTTGTCACTTCCGACCGAACGAAACAGTTCAAGTTCACAGCCGTCCCGGGCCGTGTATATGTTCTTTTCACAGTTGCACACTTTCTGTGACTTTACAATGAGCGTGACTTACAGAGCAGGTCGGGTCTTAAATACCTTTTCCAACCGCAGACGCCACCGCGCCCTGCTGCACCGTTTGCTTCCACCTCGCCACCGTCCTTCGATCTCTGCTGTTTCTCCGCAAGCAATTGTGCCGGCTGTAGGACCTACGGCACCTCCAAACTGGTCTACTTACCTCACTCGCACTAACTCTAGCCGCAAGCCAACATGGAGCCGCAATCCCACAAGCTCGACGACGCCGCCGACCTCACGCTCCACGTCGGCAACCCGAACAGTCCAGAAGGAGGAGCACGGCGAATCCACGTCTCTGCCGCGGTCCTCCGTCGCGCAAGCCCGGTATTCAACGCAATGCCAAACGCACAATACGGCTTCGCAGAGAGCCGTCTGGACGCGATCGCCCTGCCGGACGACGATCCGGCCGCCATCCTGATCATCCTGCAGGCCGCGCACTTCCGCTTCGCATCGCTGCCGCTGCGCAGGAGCCTGCACCAGCTCGCACAGCTGGCGAAAGCCTGCGACAAGTACGACGCCGCCGGCCTGCTGCACGGGTGGGTGGACCGGTGGGCGGAGCCGCTGGACGTCTTCCACCCGGGCGCATGGCTGTGGATCGCGTACGCGTTCGGCGAGCCCCGGGTTTTTCGCGAGGCGACCCAGTTCTTGGTTGCGGAGGCGACGGTGAGCGCGTCGCCGGACGACGGAGGCGCACCTCTGCTGGTGCTGGTGCTAGATGGCCAGCGGTTTCGCGCGGCGGATCTGCCGCCGGGCTGCTTCGCGGCGGTGACCGAGGCCCGTCTGGCCCGCCTGCGCGCCCTGCTTGACGTGCCGTATCGCATGTTCAGGCGGTTGGGTCGGAGCGAGACCTGCCACTGGGCACGCCGGTTCGGTCCGCTGGGCGCGAGTCCGGAGCGGCCGACGGGCGTCGTGGCGGCGGCGGCGGCAACGGCGGCAACGGCGGTGGCGGACCACCCAGCTGCGGTCGCCGCCCAGATCGCCCTCGGCCCGGCTTGCCTGCGCATCCAGCTCGGCCTGCTCACCCGGCAGGTGGAATCGCGCCCTGGCGGTGGCCAAGACGGACCGGTCGATGGCGGAGGGGTTCCTGGCGCCGGCGGACGCGCTGACGGTGCAGGGGACGCAGGCAGCGGCGGCCACCACCACGAGGGCTGCGTCGTCGGCGCCCAGCTGGAGCGGCTTTGGGAGGCGTACGTGGCGGCGGAGTCGCGGTTGCCGGATGGGATGACGGTCGGGCTGGAGAATCGGGTGAGGATGCAGGCGCTGAGGTTGAGGAAGGGGCCGGAGGGCAGCCTGATGTGGTCGTGTCGCTTGAGTTATCTGTGTGAGTTGGAGATGAGGGTTAGAGGGGTGATGAGGGGGGTTGCGAAGGTGTTGTAGGGAGTAAGGGGGAGGAGGGGAGGGGGGAGGATAGTACTGCTCCTTGTGATATACTCGGATAGGTAGGGATCATGATGTTGATACGGTGCATGAAGAGCGATGATGAAGTAACGTGAGATCTTTATATATGCATCAATGTATGAGTTTCTTGGAGTTGAGGTAGCTGTGTAATAGAGAGTGATACCTCAGACATCTATCCAACCGGTCCGGGGAAAGGGCCGAAGTCGCAAGCCTCAGGGTCCGAGATCCACCCGGCGCACCAGGCAGAGTGGATCTGATAAGGAAAGTTGGAGTCATTGGGTACCGTAAGTCCAATTACTATTCACTTGCGGCCTCACGCGAGAAAGGCAGGGACGAGAAGTCAACAGCTCGAGTTACTCACCTCGAAAGACTCATCTCTCTTTTTCCTCTCTTTCCTCTCTCCCCTCCTCCTCTTCCCTCCGCTCCTCCTATACCTTCCCGCTCACCTCAACCTCCCCACCATGGCCCTCCGGCAGTCCTCCGCCCGCCTCTGCTCCGCCCTCCGCAGCCGAGCGACCGCGTTCAGCCCCGCCGGCACCACCAGCAGCCGCCAACTCCGCTTTGCTTCTTCCGCCTCCGTGTCGGGCTCAAGTCTGCCCAATGCGGTGAAGAATGCCATCTCCGTACGTTCTTGACCTATATCTGCACATTCTCCAGCTTCAATCAACACCAATTGACCTCTATGCCAGCAGGAAGCCAGCCTCCCCAATGCGGACCCGGCCGCCGACTCCCAGACCGCCCGCTTGGTGAACGAGCAGCTCCCCTACATGGTCCCGACCTACGTCCGGCCGATGCCCATGTTCCAGAAGGGTGAGGGCTGCTACCTGTGGGACGTGGAGAACCGGAAGTACCTCGACTTCACCGCCGGCATCGCCGTGAACGCCCTCGGCCACTGCGACCCGCAGGTCAGCCAGATCCTGGCCGAGCAGGCGCAGACGCTCATGCACACCTCGAATCTCTACCACAACCCCTGGACGGGCGCGCTCTCGAAGCTGCTGGTGGAGAAGACGGTGGAGGCCGGGGCGATGCACACGGCCTCCAAGGCCTTCATCTGCAACTCCGGCAGCGAGGCCAACGAGGCGGCCATCAAGTTCGCCCGCAAGGTCGGCAAGACCCTCGACCCCTCCGGCGCCAAACACGAGTTCCTCTCCTTCCACAACTCCTTCCACGGCCGCACCATGGGCTCCCTGTCCGCGACGCCCAACCCCAAGTACCAAGCCCCCTTCGCGCCCATGGTCCCGGGCTTCCGCTACGGCACCTTCAACGACGTCGCCGCCCTCGACACCCTCATCACCGACCGCACCTGCGGCGTCATCGTCGAGCCGATCCAAGGCGAAGGCGGCGTCAACGTCGCGACCCCAGAATTCCTCCTCGCCCTCCGCCAACGCTGCGACGCCGTCGGTGCCGTCCTCATCTACGACGAGATCCAATGCGGGCTCGGCCGCACGGGCAGCCTCTGGGCCCACGCCACCGCCGCCGCGTCCCCGGCCGCACACCCGGACATCCTCACCACGGCCAAGGCGCTCGGCAACGGCTTCCCCATCGGCGCCACCCTCGTCAACGAGCGCGTCGCGACGAAGATCCAGACCGGCGACCACGGCACCACCTTCGGCGGCAACCCCCTCGGCGCCCGCCTCGCCCACCACATCGTCCAGCGGCTCGCCGACCCGGCCCTGCACCGCGCCGTCGCGGAGAAAGGCGCGCTCTTCCGCCGCCGGTTCGAGCGGCTCCGTCAGCGCCGCCCGGATCTGGTCACCGAGGTCCGTGGCAAGGGTCTCCTGCTCGGTCTGCAGTTTAGCCGCGACCCGTCGCCGGTGGTGGCGGCGGCGCGTGAGCGTGGACTCCTGGTGATCACGTGCGGGACGAATACGCTGCGGTTTGTGCCCCCGCTTGTCATTGCGGAGGAGGAGATTGAGAGGGGGGTGGATGTTTTAGAGGAGGCGGTTGAGGCGGTTTTTTAGTGAGTGGAGGGAGGGGGAGAGAAGATGTGGGCGAAGGAGGGACTTGAGATGGAGGTAGGAATAGGGGGGATCGATGGGGTATGAGATGATCTGGGGCTTTCGATGGTGTTGGGATCTGGATGGATGAAGTCGCGGAGGACAAAAAAGTTACGGCGTCCTAGATGTAGGTTTCTTTGCTTTTTGATTGAGCTTTCGTAGAGGATCTACCTCCTCTGTTTTTTCTCCTTGTTTACAGAGGACAGTATATAGGATGGATTGGGGCTTTTTCCCTTCCGCTTTTCTCTTTGGTTTGGCAGTAGTAGATCGATTGAACTGATCGGATAGAATGGAATGGATAGGAAGGATGTTTCGCTTCGCTGTTCCATGTTTTCTTCGGTATTTGTTCTTCGACGCTCTGCTCTTGGCTCTTTGCATGGTGATGCGATGTGATGCGATAGATAATAGAGGTACGATCTTCGGTACATACATACATTACTATATACATACAGTATATATGCATGTAAATCCCTCCCATCCATCCATATAACTCATGCTGACCTATCCTAATCCCTCCTGACACGTCTCAGGCGTGTAGCGCGCAACGGAGTAAAGTGAAGAACAAAAAGACAGTCAGAAGTAGATACCAGATCTAAAGACCCAACCAACCCACCCAACCCTTCACAAAAACCAAGAAAAAAGGGAACGAACGAAAAAACCTCGCAATTCGAAGTCCACAACACAAAACCACCGACAACCAACCTTACCCCCTCCCCCCACCTCCTCCCCCTCCACCACCTCCCCCACCACCAACACCCCCCGCCCTCACCCACTCGCCCACCTCAAACGCCACGCGCCGCAGCCCTGCCTCACCCACCGCTTCCCCAGGCCGCCGCGCCACCACAACAACCCCCACCCTCCCCTCCTCCCTGACCTCCACCGCCCTCTCCCGGCGGTGGTGATGATGATGGCCGCCCATCACCATCATGCCTTGCGTCGGCGTGGGCGTCAGCGTCGGCGTCAGCGTGGGCGTCGGCGTGGGCGTCGTCACATCCTCTACACCTCCGCCTCCGCCTCCGCCGCCTCCACCGCCGCTCACGCCGCCGCTGCCGCTGACACCAACGCTGCTCCCGCCGGTCGCTAACGCGCCCGGTCCCGCGCTCCCGTTAGTCGCGCCCGGGCCCGCGGCAAGACCATCCTTGATGTACACCGTCACGTCCGGGCCGAGGATCCCCCGCCACAGCGTCGCCATCCACTGCCAGTGGTCGGTGGGGGAGTAGGCGTCGGCGAGGGGGATGCTGGCGGCGTAGGCGTCGGCGGCGCGGAGGTGGTAGGTGGGGAGGAGGAGGATGGGGATGGGGAGGGGGTGGGATTGGGGATGGGGGGAAGGGAGGGAGGAGGCGAGGGAGGGTTTGCGGGGGTTGCTGCTTGTTGTGTTGGTGTTGTTGGTGCTGGAGGGTTCGGTGGTTTGGTGGTTCGGATGCGGATGCGGATGCTGCTGCCGATGCGGAGCGTTCCGATCGCCATCACCCTCCTCCATCTCCACGTCCCGATCCGACGGCGAGGCCGGGGAAGACAACGACAACGACGACGACACGGAGGAAAGCGGGGCGCAGCAGGAGCTGCTGCTGCAGCTGGCCTTGCGGGACCCCGGCGGCCCATGGAGGGAGGACAGGGCGCCGTGGGTGAGGAACTCGATCATCGCGGCGTTCTTGCCGTGCCACTCGGCGATGACGGCGAGGTAGTCGGCGAGGGTGGCGGGCGCGCCGCCGACGGGCGGCACGCGCGGACCCTCCGCCACCCGGACGACGAAGTCGCCCGTCTTGCCCAGGCAGTCGGCCAGGTGGGCGACCATGGCCTGGACGGCCTGGGTGTCGCTGCCCTCGACCGCGACGATGGAGCCGCGGGTGATGGGTTGATGGGATTGAAGGAAACGCGCGGGCAGCTTGAGCGGCGGCGCGATCTGACCGAGGATCTTGATCTTGCTGAGGAACGGCATGCTCGTCACCATCGCTTCGACGCTGCGTCCGCTCGCTTCGCCGCCGTTCGCTTTCAGCGGAGGCAGCGAGAGGCTCGGGTCCCGGTGCGGACCGCTGATGGACTGTCGGGCGCGCAGGAGCGCAGTCGGCGGGGGCGAGTGCTGCAGCAGCTGGTCGGGCGGCGGGAGGGAGGGGCGACGGCCGTGGGGGGTGAAGGGGTACGGCGTGCCGGGGCTCGGGTGATGGGTCCCGACCACGCCGTAGCCCAGCTGGTTCAGCCGACGCCGTTTCGCGTCGGGAGACAGCATGTTCAGCGCTTCCAGCTCGGCCGCGGGTCGGAGACCGGTTTGGATCATCGTCGGCCGGGGATGGGGCGCGCCTGAGCCGGGATGTTTGCGGCGCAGGCCGGCTTGGCTCTGCGGTGAGCCGGGAGGGGGCAACCCGTGCGCGAGCGGAGGGAAGCGCGGGGTGTTCATGATGGACGCGGTTCGCGGGGTGGTCGGGTATGGTCCGCCTGGGAGGAGCTTGAAGATGGAGGCCGTGGGCGTGCTGATGGATCGGCCACCACACTTTCCGCACTGCGCAGGCTCGGTGAGGTTGTTGTGACCGTCGACGCTTGACGGCTTGCTGGTCGCGGATCGGCGCGGTTGGTATCGATAGTCGGGATAGAGCTGCTGGTGCTGAGCTTTTTCTCTCTGCAGGAGGCGATGTTAGTTAGGCCTGCGCGGACACCAGGACGAGGGGAATCGAAAGAGGAGGAGGGAGGAAGAGAGGGGAGACAGAGGACGATATCATACCTCAGCATACACCTTCCACTCGTGCTTGACCGACTCCGGTTCGGCCTGCCACTGCTCGCCGAGGATCTTGGAGATGTCGGGGTTGGAGAGACCGGGGTGACGGGCCACGACGGCGGCCTGTTTGTTCTGCCGATAAAGGATGAAGGCTATATACAAAGGGGAAAAGGGGGGGAAAGAAACGCCTCGGTTAGTAACCGGTCACGTCGAAGTTTCGGACAAAGGGAAGAAGAAGAAGAAAAATGGAAAAGAAGAAAACGACGTGCCGTGATGACAAAGGAGGTGGACATCCGACCACAATGATGACGAGGACGAGGACGAGGATGAGGCGTATGGCATCGCTTATTGACGAGAGAGGGACAAGAGAGAAGAAAGAAAAAGATGGTGGTAGAGAGAGGAACGGTGTAGCATGCCCTGAAAGAAAAAAAAAGAAAGAAAAAATCAAACAAAGAAAAAAAGGGGAATTCAGGGGAAGGGGAGAAGAAGAAAGGGGAGGCGATGAAAGGAGAGCAGAGAAGAGGGGAGAGAAGGGAAGAAAGGGGAACAAGCCCATACCGTTTCGCGGTCTTTTGATCTTCGGTTCCGGCTGACACAAGCAAACCTTGGACAAACCCTCTGCTGCTGCTGCTGTGGACGACGACGACGGGTCGCTTCCCGGTCGTGGCGGGGTGGTGGTCGCGGTGGTGGTGGTGATGGCCGTGATGCTGGTGGTGGTCACATCGCGGGGGCGGGACGACTCTATATGTTCGGTCGAGCGCGCGTCCTTGTTGCCTCCGCCGCCGCCGTTGCTGCTGCTGCTGCCGTCAGAACCTTCCGCGCCATCGTCTCGATCGTCGTCCTCGTCGTCGTCCTCAGTCTCGGTCGGTCGTCGCGGTCGCGTCCTGCCGGGGTGCTGCTGGGGTGGAGGCGATTCAGGCGAGGGAAGGAGGAGGACACCGTCGTCGCGATGGTCGCTGCCCCGGTCGTCGTCCGCACCCGTCAACCGGGTCGGCGGGTGGTGTTGGTGTTGGTGATGGTGGTTGTGGTTGTGGTGGGTGTCTGCAGCCAGCCGCGGGACGACGGATAGTGAGGGCGAGGCTCTGCTGCGGAGCGGATGCGAGACGGTGTCGCGGATGTGGTCGGGACCTCGCGACGTGCTGCTGGTGCTGGTGGTGATGCCGGTCGACATTATGTCTCCCCCTTTTCTTTTCTCGCTCTCTCTCTCTCTTTTTCCTGCCTCGGCAAGGATTTCACGGTTTCACGAGGTTCCCGTCGGAGAGTCAGTCAGAGAGTTCAGAGAGTCAAGTCAGTCAGTCAATCCAACCAACCGGTGGAGTGGTGGGATCGGCCGGGAGCTAGGCTGAGGACAGATAGGTAGGAGGATAGGTATCGATCAAGAATGGCTGGCTACAGTAGGTATATTGTTTGGTTTGCATGAACCGGATCGGACCCGGACAGGCCTGGACAAGACAAGACAAGACAAGACGGGAGAGGACAGGACAGGACAGGACAGGACAGGACAGGACACGAAAGGGAACAAGTCAGGTCAATCAAGAGGGGAGGGGAGGGGGGATAATAAAATAAAGGAGAAAGAAGAAGAAGGAGAAGGGGAAGAAGGGGAAAAAACGATGGAATTGTCGTTTGTCTCAAGACGACTTCGCAGCCTTTTTCACGCGATGGCCGAAACCCGTTCAACACTTCGGTAAGGTAGGTTCTGAGTTGATGACAACTGTTATTGTTCACCGTCATCGGCTCTCATCGGCTCATCGGGTCGAGAAGAAGAGGGGGGGGAAAAAAGAAAGAAAGAAAGAAGGGCAAGAAGAAAAAGGAAGAAGAACAAGACCAGGATTCACAGAACGGTAAACAGCGAAGGGAGAGAAAAAGCGCGCGGAATTTCGTCTTCTTTGTCTTTGTTTTCCTTGTGGTTTCTTTCTTTGAAACCCTTTTTCCTAGCCTCACCACACCAAACCACTTTCACTCACACACATACCCTTGCCACTTTCTCTCACTCATTCCCCTCCCTTAATTCACCTCCTTCCTTTTTCCCGACGCGCTGGGAGCTGAAGCAGCTCTCTGTTCGCCCGGAAGTGACGGGTCCCCGCGACAGAGAAAAGTGTTTGCGATTGTCTCGGGAAAATGGAAAAGGGGAGCTGCAACTAGCCGTTCGCAGCTTTGACGCGGGTGCCGAAACCGAAACGTTTTTTCTTTGTTTGTTTCCATTCCCGATTGCCCCTGTCCGCCCCTGGCTGGCCCTAACCTAGTAACCCACCCATCCAACACCACCCCAGACCACGCCAGACCTGGCGTTCGGTGGTATGCAAGGAAGCGACACGCGCGGGATATTGCGCCGCGCAAACAATGGAATGGGTTGGGGTGGGGGAACGGCAACGGGAACTTAGGTAACGGGGCAAGGGAAAAAGGCGGGGGACCAAGCCAAGGGAGGGACGACGAGGAATGCTGCTTAATGCGCAGGTCGAGCGGCGTTTGGCCTCACCTCGCCTCGCCTTGAATCGCATCTCGGCAGTTGGGGATCGGGATCGCCATAATGCGATTGATGGCGATGGCGATGATGGTGGATGGACGAACGGGGTTGCCACCGCGCGCACACACACACGCGCGCGCGCGGGGAAACGGTGACCCATCGCTGCTGCTGCTTCCCACACCCCATCAGACATCCGACATCCACATCCACATCAACATCCACACGACGCACCGCACGCACGAATCACGCACGCGCCGTTTCAACGTCTTCATGAGGGAGGGAAGGGGGCGTTGAAGTAACCCGGGTCGAGGTGGCCGCTCTTCTCGCGGGCCTTGTTCAAGGCCTCGTGGTTGTAGGTCTCGTTGCCGGCGATGATGGCGGCGGTGTCGGTGCCGATGAGCTCGTGCGCCTTGCTGCTCAGGTGCAGATTGTCCCTGCGAGAGAGAGATCGCGTTAGTGGGTGGTGCTGTTCCTTGCTCGGGATTTTTTTTTTTTTTTTTTTTCTCTTTTTCTTCCCTTCAGATGAGATGGGATGGGATGGAATTGGGATTGGGAAACACATACCAGAACAGGTGCTTGGTGGAGTCGTTGCATCGCACGGACTCGGACCGTTTGCTCACGGTCAGTTGCTTCGCGTCCTGCAGATCGTCCTCGGCGGTCATGATGCACGGCCGGAGGACCTCCTGGAAGATGGGAGCCTCCTTGCCCAGGCCGTTGGCGTCCGTCATGCCCAGGGTGTTGAGCTGCTTGTTGCGGACCTGCTCGACGATGAACTCGTTCAGGTCGGGCATGTACAGCTCCCCGCCCGTCCAGCGCACGGCCGCCTCGCCGATCGCCGCGTTCCACTGCTGGACCAGATAGACGGCCAGGTGGAGGTCCTGGGCGTGGTTGACCGTCGCCGTCGCCGTCGGCATCGGTCGGTTCACGAAGCCGGGCAGGAAGCTGATGTCGGGCACCAGCGGCATGACGAACCGGGGGTGGTGCGCGCTGCTCTGGGCGAGCACGTCCAGCTGCTCGAACAGCGCCTCCACGATCCGGTCGATGGCCTCCGCCGCTCGGTCCTTCTGCAGCCGGGAGAGGTGCCACAGATCCCAGATGCCAAACATGACGGTGAAGGTCGTCCAGCCGCCCTCCTTGGGTTGTTTCAGCGGGTTGAAGGTCGTGCGGTCTTCGTGCTTCAGCCACCGTTCCACCTGGGCCTTGAAGTCGTCCAACGGTTCGCCCTGCTCCACTTTCTGCTGCTGCTGCTGCTGCTGCTGAATGTCTTGCGTACCCGTCGCGCCGCCCTCCGCCGTTTGCTCATCCGGGCTGGTGCTGTTCTGGTTTTGGTTTTGGTCCTGGTCGGACGTTTGCTCGACGGTCAAGTTTCGGATCACGTAGTTAGACACCACGGCTCCGGTTGCTTCGCCAAGGTTCGCGTACGAGGCCGATCGGGCCAAGTTGGTCAGCTCGTCGCATTTGAGCTGTGGAACGAGAAAAACAAAAGAAAAGAAAGCACCAAGTCAGCACGGGTGTGACAATAAGGAGAGAAATCCCACACGGGGAGACGACGCCGCTTACCTTTTCACACAGCACTTCGGTCCACGCCCTGCCCTGCTCGGGATCGCGGTAGTCGGGCACGGCCGAGCCGACCCGGTGGGCGCCGGTGTCGCTCCAGGAGTCGCCGAAGACGACGACGCGGCGGGTGGGCGTCTTCAGAACATCGTGCACCTTCTCGGCGACCTTCTCCTGGACCTGCTTGGAGATGCGCAGCGAGGGAGCGACCCAGGCGAGGTAGAGCAGCGTGCAGACGGCGAAGGCGATGATTGCGTGGACCCGGGTGAGGAAGCGCATGGTGGTCGTTGCGGCCTGAGGGGGGGCAGACCGTGGGTACCTGGCAAGGCTGCAGCGGGACGAGACGGAAGTGGCGGAACGAAGGTGGGATGGGAAGAGATCGAGAGGCAGGGACAGACAGAAAAAAACCACAACGAACAACGGGGAGGAGGTGAGAGAGTGTGAGAGAGAAAGAAGGATAGGATAGTCGAGAGGAGGAGAGAAGAGGAGGGGAGAAAAGAAGGTTAAGAGAGATGAGAGAGAAGAGAGAGGCGACACCAGCCAGGCGCGGGAGCTGACGCGTTTAGTGACCAGGACGGCGGCGCATCTGCCATTTCAACCACGAATGGCTTCATCCGACTTTTGGCTAGCAGGAAAGACGCGGGCGGCGGCGGCGCGGGGGATAACCATAAAAAAATAACGGGATGGGGATAGTAGGAAAATATCAACACAAAACAAAGCCATGAGCATAATCATGAACGAATGAGGTACCACCATGTTGCTGTTGTCTTAAAACCATTGCAATAATCTATCTGTCCTACAAATGAAAACCGTCACATCGAAGCCGCAGGAAGGAGACGCAGGTACAGGCAGGCACACAAAAAGAACACAGATGAAAGCCGCGCACAACACGAACAACAACAACAACAAGCCAACGAAAAAAGCCAACGCGGGACAGGGATGGATGGAAGGATTACCTAGGGAAGGAAGATAACGTTATGAGCAGAGGGAATCACACAAGCATCCAATCCAGCCTACTAGTAGCCAGCCCAGCCAGCCCAGCCAGCCAGCCCATGCCAGCCCAGATAGTTACCAGACCACAGACCGGCAAGATCAGCACCAGAGCCAAAGGAAGATTGGAAAGAGGTGGAGGTGGGATCCGCCACCACCACCACCACCACCACCACCACCAACCCAGCCAGCTAGACGAGCGCGCTTAGGGGATGGATGGAGAGGAGAGAGAGTCGTGGTGTGTGGTGGGAAGTGGGAAGGAAAAAAGCGGGTCGAGGAACATGGGCTTGTTCAGAAGGGACCGGGCGTAACGCTAAGTTAAGGCTTCCCTAGGGCATCCATCTGGGATGGGGGATTTTTAGGGAGGTTTGGGTATTTAGGAAGAGAGAGATGAGGTCTTGAGTAGTAGAGGATGTGAGGTATGTGGTTGATACTGTATATCAATCTTCCTAGATATCAACGACGACAACGATGTTGACAAGGACAGGGCAGGGGAAGGTCTGTTGGTTGAGTAGTACGCGATGTGCGACGTAATGCTGTTCGTTATCCGTACATCTGTTCTATATTCAAGCTGCTCGGCTTGTTTCGTTTTCGCCCCGTTTCCATCTCCCATCCGTCGTTCATAACGCACACGGATCGAGTAAGATCGGATGAGAAAATGGCAGGAGATTGGACGGATACAGGACCTGGATGCTTTACGCCAGTCGGACATGTGTAAACTGGGTGAGTGAGGGTATAGTACGGATACAGTACGGAGTAGTACCTCTGTACTCGTAACCTGAGGATGTAAGTACTACTATATGTAGCACCGTTATACCGGTAACCCCCAAGACAACTCGAAGTATCCTCGTGAGGATTAATATACATAAGATGCGTTGTGATATTCGCATCATCCATCGTCCTGTTTCTCTCCATCAACACCTGAGTCAGTGCTTCCTCGTACCGGACGTGGGACGGTAATAAGTTACGTCGTCCGGGATATCGTGGTGGTCCGCGTACAAGGTTTCGATGATGGAACCCCCGGCTCTTAAATCTGAAAAAGAAAAAGACGAGATGAAGTACTCCATGCATCTTGGCTCCCCCTTTTCTGAACTGGTGAACGCCATACATAAATACTTCATCCACCGAAGAAGAGTACGGTACATAAGAGCAAGAGAAGGCATCCCATCCATGCCAACCGGGTAGTTTCCCAACCGCCCTGCCCCCTGCCGCGGCGGCGGCGCCGGCGCCACCAACCACCAAGGAAGGGCAAGCGGCAACCGTCCGCCGTGCCGACCGCTGGCTCTGAGATCCCTTGCCACCACCGTACCGCATCCCGTCGTGCCCGTCAAGCAAGAAAGGCAGCTGGACACGCGACGACGATGTTCGCGATGATAATAACAATAATAATAATAAAACTAGCGACAACATCAATAGCGAGGATATGGTTGGATCTAGGGTCGGATGATTAGATGGATAGATCGGCGACATATAAAGTACTCCGAGTATGTACGTATGTATATATATATATATACGGAAAAGCAACGAAACCAAAAATTTGAAGACAATCACAGCGATTCCATGCACGAAACAGATTTGATCAGTAGTGAAAAGATAGGACCATAGTGTTCGATATTCAATAATACGCGGTGATAGAGTTAGATTTGTAGGGGCCGATCAATCTGGATGGAATTAAGACTATATCGAGCGTGGATGAGAGAGAGAGAGGAGAGATTAAGATATTCCGATATGCTGCTGCTGCCCTTGTATTTCCATAGCCCGTCCACGGTCTATGGACTCATCTGATTTTGCATTCTGGGGTTTACAACCGACCACATTTCCCCGTCACGATTCATGGACTTTTGACAGACACATGCCCGATTTAGATGAAAGAACAAAGGAGAAGAAGGAAAGTAAGAACAAGAGACCGCCCATTGGGCAAGTCATGTAATCATGACATGACGCCTAAAAAACCCAGAAGAACGGCGAAAGGGAGAGAGAGAAATGAAAACCGAACATTATACCGGGGGTATCTCCATACCATTTGTCAAAAAAAAAAGAAAAAAGAAAGAAAAAAAACCAAGCCCGCTTCGACGAGAGCTTCCGTGCGCCGATCACAAGGAGTATCTTGATGAAGAAGGAGACATATCATCAGACCCCCTGCCCTAACGCCGCCGCCATCAGCCCGTCCAGAAGCCCGTTGGTCGGGCCGCTGTCCGGTGAGCTGAGAGGACTGCCCAGCCGCACAACTCCCCCGTCCACCGGGGTTGACGGATCCGCGGTGGAGGTCGCAGTGTCGAACGCGCCGTCGAACGCGCCGTCGAACGAACCGCCGAACAGGCTGGAAGGGAGCGGCGCCGGTGTGCTCGGAGCGGCCGCCGGATCGCTCGCTCCTGCCGTGGCATCCTCTCGGGTGGTGCCCGCGCTCACGCGGTTGCCCGTACCTTTAGCCCGGGAAGGCCGCTTCCGCGGCGCGGTGGTGGGGTCCCGGGGCGCCCTCTTCCGCTTGGGTGCAGCTGGACTTTGCGGTTCGTCGAGGTCGATGCCGGCGATCTTTCCGTCGCCGCGCCCTTCCCGTCCGAAGACCGGCTGCGGCGCCCGCAGCTGGGCCATCTGGGCGTAGCCGTCCCCTTCGCTGGGCGCGACGGGGATGATCCTCGCTTGCTGGATGATGCTTTGGATCTTGTCGTCGTCCTCGAGCTCCTTCGCCTTCACGTGCTCGTTCCGCGTCATGCGCTTCGCGCGTTCGAAGATGGCCTCCTCGATGGTCCCCTTGAGCACCAACGTCTCTACCAAGACCTCTCGTGTCTGCCCGATGCGGTGGGCACGCTTGATGGCTTGTGCTTCGATGTTGGGTCGGTTGATCGGGTTGACGATGAGGACGACGCTGGCGATATTCAGGTTGAGCCCCAACGCACCGCAGCCCACATCGATCAGAAGCACGCGGATGCTGGGATCCTCGTTGAACGCGACCACGTACTTGGACCGCTGGGCGTTGCTGAGCGTCCGAGCGTAGATGAGATGCTTGACGTGCAGCAGTTCCAGACCCTGCGCGAGATAGTAGGCTGGATTATCGCCGTCATAGAAGATGAGGATCTTCTCCTCGTGTTGGTGCATCCTGACTTTATCCATGAGGTAGCTCAGCTTTGCAGAAGTCGTTCCAAGCACCGAGGTCCTCTTCAAAGGCGACGTTTCCGGGAGGTCGTGGGAGAGGTCAATCGGAGGTTTTCTCTTCTTGGTATGGCTTGGAGACTCCGCAGTGCTGTCCTCGGTTTTGGCAGCGGCAGTCGCATTCGACGTGTGGCGAGGTGAGATTTTCTTGGTGATAGCGGCGTAGGACTTGTTCGTATTCCGCTCCCCATGCAGGCACGTCGTTGGAACACCAGTCTTTGCCAGGGAATCCAGGGCTGTTGATGCTGCAATCTTCTTCGCCACATCGTCTATCGCGCGTACTTCTAGCATCTCTTGCATCACTTCTGATCCGAGCTCCGCCAGACCCTCAGAAGGGTCTGGCAAGGATAAATGTCGGTTGACATAGTCTTGAGCTTTCAAAAGCTGCGTGATGCCGACGAGCATGGGATCACTCCTGGAGTCCATGCTCCAGGACTCGAAGCTACTCGCAGGCCACCCGTCAATGAAGAAGCCGATTTCGTGACTCCGACTCAGCGCAAGCCATCCCGGAGCGTTCAACAACGTTTCGACCACATTTGTGCTCTCCGTCAGGGAATGACGGTCGTCGGGGGAGCAACTGATGGTTGCTTGTTCCAAGTATTTCCTGCTGATCTCGACACTGTTGAGTACGTTCTCTTCGCTAAACCCGGTCCACGCGAAATTGCTCTGCCGAAGGTTTCGAATAAGGTCATGTCGCGCCTTGATGTTGTTCTTGTGAAAGAGATAGTCCGCGTCGGTGCGCTCGCTGGTGATTGCATTAGCTCGGAGGACCTGGATGAACATATTTGCCGACATCTTATCGTAGAACGACGGTTCGAGATAAACGACCTTATGCGTCATTTTAGGCAGCCTTATATCTCTTTCGACATCCTCTGGTCGGGTCTTGACCACTGACGCCTCCAAGGTTCGTCCTAGACACGACGTAAACCCAGTCATCCCCTGTTTAAAGACATAGTCCTCCCATCGCGATCTCCCTGTAGCCGTCGAGTCTGCCCACGGTTGAACTTTGAGGTAGTGGGTGAGCAAGGAGCCCAAGTGCTTGGCCGCCTTTATATCCTCCTTCTGGTCAAAGTTCTTCCGCTCATCCAGGATCGATGAACGGAACGACGCCTCCTCAGTCACCGTGCGTTCCCCAGCATACCTCGTAGACAGGTCAAGTTCCACACCTAGCATGCCCGGCGCCGGTGTACCGGAGACAATCCATCGTCGCTCTGCCTCGATGGATTTTGAAACGAGCACGGCATTGGATGTTGCAGAAGAAAAGCTGTGGCCTTCGTCGACGATCAAACGCAGCCAATGCAGTTCTTTCAGCGGTGACGAATAGATGTTGCTGGTTGCCATACAATGGCAGTCGGGATCCCTGCTGCTACCTCTGTAGGAGCATCGACAAGGGGGGGTTGGTCCTTGGGGTGTACGGCGGCCTTGCTCGTCGGAGCCATCCTTGATCTCGAGTTCAAAGCGAGTTCGGCTAAATAAAACGATATCATAGGCTGCGAGCTCCATCGCAGGCGGGAGCTGATCCTTCGGAGAGTCCATTACCAGGACCTTCAAGAAGTCATCCACGAGGTGTTTCTCTATCTCGGATTCCCATTGATGCAGTAAGTTCCGTGGAACGACGATGAGCGTTCCGCTGCAGAGGACCATGCGGCGCGGTGGAGGCGTAGCAGTTCGCCGGTTGAACCTCACTGGTTCAACTGGGATTTCATATTCTGGTATAATACTTTGAAGCTCTTGCACGCAGACTGGGTTGAACTCGCCCTCTTCCTCTTCCCGTCTCGCGAAGAAAGCTCTCCACGGTAGCGAATGCCTGGAAATAGTAGCCGCTGCCATAGATGCTAAGCTCCCTACCTTTCCTCTGGTAGGAGGCGAAGGCTGGTAGGGTGGCGGTATCGCGGGTAAGTGATACTTCGTAGCAATGATGACAGCAAGGCAAATCACGGTCTTCCCATAGCCCATAGTTTCGGCCAGGATTCCACCACGATTGGTCTCATAGTACCGGGGTTCTTTCAGAAAGGCAGCGTTATGGGCACTGTAATAATACACGGACCTGTCGGGAGCGCGGCGCTCCTCAAGCCTTGGATCGAGTAGCAGGCCCCATTCCGTCTCTCGCTCAATCATCAAGGCGGCGGACCGAGCCTGATAGGGGTACAGCTTCGATTTCAGGCCGCTCACGGTTATCTCATCCGCGCTTGCGGAGGCATGGGAGGAGGTGGTGCTACCCAAGAACTCCTCGGCAGCCCTCCGCGTGAAGCCATCACGGATCCTCGTAGGATTCGGCGACGGCGAGGGCAGTGCATTAAAATGATAAAACATAGAATATTCGTCTCCTCCTGGGTTCAAGTCGAACGGCATGCGTTCTCCCGAGGGCCAACATCCTTCCCATGAACTGGACGACACATCCACGCTCACGAGAAGCTTCGACAACGCGGACCTAAGCATGCTGCTCTTGCGGTCGATCGAACCGCGGCACACGTCCTGAGGAAGGAGGTAGATTCGACACAGAAGGCCTTCTTCGAGGTTCCTGCAAAACAGGCGGATCCAACCCGCACGCAATAGTTTGGCCGTTGGAGTATCAAGGTTGACATGCTGTCCGGTGCCCGGATACACATGAGAAGGCCCTATCTCGGCCCAACCGGCGTCGACTGCATTCGCATCAGGAGAAACATGATCGCAAGGTTCGCGAGGAAGTAGAAGGCAGCCTAGAGGGATATACTTGTTCAGTCCTTCCCCTGCCACCGTGGCAGGCTCATCCGGAGAAGTCCGCGATCCTGACATCTGCGACTCTTCAGTCTGGCTTGTTGACGCCCGGTTACTGATGGTCGGAGTAGACCTCGAGCTCAGTGGCTCGCTCGACAGGGCTCCAAAGGTGGCCATAATGTAAGTTCAGTGGGAGCAACACAATTCTCTATCAAGCCACCGCGCCAACCATGCAAAGTCAAAGAGGAGCATGCTTCAAAGAGGGCACACAGATTAGCATGTCATCACGACATCTTGTGAAATTGAAAGTGGCTGTTGATGGGAAAAGCCAACTTCTGAAGACAGCTCGGATTGATAGGGTCA
Source organism: Myrmaecium sp. VS I D KN 1 (assembly GCA_019775845.1). Classification (NCBI taxonomy): domain Eukaryota; kingdom Fungi; phylum Ascomycota; class Dothideomycetes; order Valsariales; family Valsariaceae; genus Myrmaecium; species Myrmaecium sp. VS I D KN 1. Next base: position 316,449 of record JADQAV010000047.1, read on the forward strand.
GTTGATGCTTGGCGACGTGATTACCTAACAAAGCTTAGCGGACCTCGGGAAGTATCCCGACCACCACGGCCCCAACTTGTCGAGTTCAATCGATCTTCGCACCCACGCAACGAACACAGAACCGTTCATTCCCAGGCTTCTGTGGATATAGCAACTCCATGGGATAACATCTAAACATGTTACGCAGCCACGTGAAAAAAAGGCTTCAGTAAGGGTTGGACCTGCTCGACGACTTGATCCGACTCACCTGCCTACAAATGTTCTTCACCGGAGCTGGTCTACGCAACAGCAACGCTCTGTCTATAAATATGATGATGGACCACAGCATAACACCTAGTCCGAGCCAGCCCTTAGCAAGGCAAAAAGCAGAGTCAAAGGCCGACAAGCGAAATGCTTCAAAAAGGGGAAGGGGATTGCCGTTGAACTCGGCGTCAGGAACGCTTGAAGAAGAAAGGCACAGCACACGGCCTGGAGGAACGTGCAACTTAAGGTGCGTTGCCGCTGACCGATTCGGCTGTTTGTACGCGGAACCGGCTCCAAGGCGAAGATTTCAGGAACACGGCGGGGAGGAAGCATTCGTCACTCTTGTGGTATAGGTGCCAACGAGTGGGAATGACACGCAGGTAGCGACTTTCTTGTGATAATGGGGGAGATAGTGACAGGGATTGAGCGGGGGGCACGGTCGCTCTGGCTTGCGCGGTTGCGACGAGAGATGAGATGGATTGCGTACACACACTCATGACAGGCGGTCGGACCAGCAAGCGTTCCCATGGGAAGCGTGGACACCATATGAAAGAGCCGCTGGGTACTTTTATATGTCGCTGTTTGGTTGTGGTTGTTGGATGGTTCCCCATCTCCCTCCTCTCCCCCCCCTCGTTCTGCCTTGTGGAGACGGGATGGATAGACAGATTCGCGGCCCGCTGGCTGGCATCCTGGGCTGGGCAGGGCAGGGCTGTGCGCGCCTCTTGAAACAGCAACCGCGCAGCAGTGAGAGTTGGTGGAGACTGGAGGAAGTTCGGGGCTTCTTTTCCGCCCCTCCCCATCTCACAGGGCAGATGAATAGAAGGCAGACGGGATCATATCGGCGGCAGCCTTGCTTCATCTTCGGAGGCACATCCGCCGCTCGCAAGCAGCGATAACTAACCATTTCGCATCACGAACTGAATGCACAAAGGAAGGGGAACCACCACTAGAAAATAGGCGACGACCAGGCGACAGCTTGTTATCGGTCTCGCGTGGGCGGGATGTGTATTTCTCGTTTCTATATTGTAGGCAGTGTCCCGACACTAAAGCCATTCAACCTCCAACCGAGAGGAGTCGGAGTGATGAGTGCGAGAGAAAGAAAGAAAGAACGGTGCGACGAACCACCAGCGCCGAGTGATTGGCCCTCCCCCTCCCCCACGGCTGGCTGGCTGGCTGGATGGCGGGTGAGCGGCCATCCGAACCACACACAACACCCTGACCTGTCATCATCATCATCATCATCTTGTCGTCCGGGCGCCAGGGTTTTGGCGGGCTGGCTGGCTGCCTGGCTGGCTGGGTGTGGCAGACGGGACGAGGGATAGACGCCTCAGGTGGTGCAACCGCATGCATGTCACCTACCACCTTGAACTCTTTCTTACGGGGTGTGAGGGTGGGCTGGGTCGCTGGATAGCAGCTTCTCGAGTTCCATTTTCAGTGTATATATAAGATCATGAAGACATGGCATGCCTTGGAAGCAGTCAACATTCTTTATATATCATGCTCTCTCGTCTCTAGCGCTGCGACGACGCCGTACCGCATCGCTTGATCAGAGATAATCTTATATGAAAACGGCGATGCGTGCCCATAAGCTGCGTGGGCTGGAACGAGGACGGCGGAGACAGGATGTACCGTATGTAGGTATATACCTTCATGATAGGCGACATATGATCTTTCTTTGATACCATAGTAGCTACTACTCTGTCATTACCTGGATTAGGCTACGGTATCTATCAGCTCGGGCTGGGTACAGTAGACATAGTAGAGTAGTAGTTCGGAGTACAGAACGGGCACGAGTCCTGTAAGTAGGATCAGGGGAGGTGCAGGACTCCAGCAGGTTGACGTGCGCGTCGGGCCGGGAGTCAGAATCGTTAAGTCCTTCAAGCCGTGCGAGGGGGGGAAAGCGGCATCATGGCGATGGAGAAGAGAAAGGCTTGTCTATAAAGATGTATTGGGGGAAGAAGAGAAGAGGAGACGTGGATGCGTTCGCATTAGGCGGATGGGTGGGTGTGTTTGTGTGGGGAGACTCCCGTCGGGAATGCGTTTTCGTTCCTCGGAGCAACGTCGTTGGTGATAACCTCGAATTTACTCCTCGTGGATTTATTAGGATAAGATCATGAGAGAGTTTAAACATTATTATCGCAGACCGAATGGTCGCTGTCTCTTCATCCCATACTGTACCTTATTAGGGGGGACTGCAGAGGAAGTGTGCAAGAAGATAATTTTGGAGTTTGGATGCCAGTGTGTTCGGATGGTTCCTGAAACTTTGGTCGCGTTCCGCGACAGAAGGGGAGGGGAAGAAAGAGGGGGGGAGGTGCGCAGGACCTTTTTTGGCATCGGACCGTTGTGGTCCTCGGTTAAGATGCGGCCAGGGCGGGCGGATTTGCCGGGTGACGGAGACGGAGACGGTGACGGTGACGGTGTCGGCCGATCGAGGGCACATGGGACGGGGATTGGCAGGGCCATGGATGGGTGGATGGAAAGGTGCCGTGCCCTGGAGCTGGAGGGAACCGAAGTGGCTGACTAAGATTAAGGTACGTCTGCCCGGGATGGAAGGTTGCTGCCGCTAAAGTATTTTACGTAGGTAGGAACCCGCACGGTAGGTAGCGAAAAAAGGCGACAGAGAAACTCAGATGGAGGAGCGGGAAGGCATATTTTATTGCTTTGATGATTCCAACTCTTATCTACTTACATACGCGTCCGTAGGACTTTCCGTCGTAACCACCAGCCTTTATTTTTTTTTTCGGGGAGCGGCCGCCGTCCGTCCCATCCATGTGCGAGCTGGGAGCCGGGCGCTGCGGGCTGCACGGTGCAAGGTGCATGGTGCGAGCAGCGCGGGTGGGTGGGACGTAGCAGGGCTGGCTGGCTGGGGCGCGACGGCGGGCGGTCGGCGGGGGGTTGCGGTCGGCGGTCGGCAATGGGTGGTCAGTTGTCAGGGTAGTGGTGGTGATAGGAGTTACCGGTTACTCTGGCTGTGAGGAGGTTGTTAGGCTGGCGGACAGGCCGGGTGTGTACCTGATGCATGGCGCCTTCCATCATCTCACAGGCTCCGCACGGGCAGGCTGGATGGGCGGGAGGGACGAGGAGAGGGGAGAGGGGAGGGGGGGACGTGTGGGTGGCCGTGGGTGGCCGTGGGTGGCTTACTTTATCCCTCCCACCTCCATACTCCTGCCTGCCCGCCCGCCCAGGTGTCGCATTTTGGCGGAGGCGGCTCGCCAAGCGACAAGGAGACACACGGGCGTGGAGGGCTGCCGGGCTAACCCAATCCACGCACATCCCGTTTCCACAATTACAGCGCCCCACAGGCTGCCAGATTCCCTGCGCCCTCCCTCTGAACCCTAACCCATAGCGCCCTGGACCCATCCATCTCGCACTCTTCATCGCGCCCGGCCTCCTCCCTCCTCCTCCTCGTCCGCCTGCTCTCTTCCCTCCCTCCCTCCTCTCTCCTCCTCCTCACCTCCCCTTTCCCTCGAGAGGTCGACCGACGCCCGCTGCTCCCTCGAGCCTCAACCACCATCACCACCACCAAAACTCCACCTCCACCATCCCATATTCCCTCCTTTCAACTTCCTTACTCATCCTCCCCACACTGCCCGCCCAGCCTTGTTCGTCGTCTGCCCGCTTCCGCCCTCCCGCGGCTTGTCTTGGGTCTTAGCGCCTCACGTCGTGACCGCTCCTTTTTGACGCAACCCTCCTTGATTCCTCCACTCCTCCAGGTATATTCTCCTTGCGCTTTCATTTTCTGCCCGCTACTTCGATCTCTCGCGTGCTCCCGCATCTCCTGCGCCGAAGCTGACCTCTTCCAGTCGCTCTCTCCTTCGCGTCCTTCGCCGTCGAGTCGCATCGTCCCCACCCGACGATTGAGGCTTCTCCTGCGCCGTTCGCTCCCTTAAAGATCGTGGTCACCGTCGATTACTGCATACATCTTTAGGACTTACTGCAGGGCCATGGCTACTCACCAGCAGCCTTCACCCACCGTGGGGCTACCGCAACATCACGGGCCGCCTCCCCCAGGGTACGCTCAGACGAACGGCCATGTGCCGCTACAGCATCCATCACGAAACGGGAACGCGTCGCAATACCTTCGTGAGATGAATGAGAATATGTGGCTGCAACTTGGTGGGTGCCGGATGCGCTCGGCTCAATGATCCTCACAGCTTCGCTAACAATTTGCTAGGCAACTTGTCGGAAACCATGAATGACCTTGACGGCGCGCAAGAATGTTTCCAGCACGCACTGCGCCATAACAGCTTTTCCATCCCAGCCATGATTGGCATGGCCTCCATCCTTAGGACGAAGGACCAGTTCCCCGCCGCAGTGGAATATTTGCGCACCATTCTTCGACACGATCCAAACAACGGTGACGTGTGGGGAAGCCTAGGTGAGTTGGTCCGTTTGCGACACCGATTGCTCTCTGCTAACTTCTCCAGGTCACTGCTATCTGATGATGGATAACTTGCAGGAGGCTTATTCGGCCTACCAGCAGGCTCTCTACCACCTTCAAGATCCCAAGGTACTACCTCCTCTGCGGGCGACGGTTCACATGGCCATCTCTAACCGTCTTTCCAGGAGCCGAAGCTTTGGTATGGCATCGGCATTCTCTATGATCGCTATGGATCTCTCGAGCATGCAGAAGAAGCCTTCTCGCAGGTCATGCGCATGGAGCCAAATTTCGACAAGGCCAACGAGATCTATTTCCGCCTTGGCATAATCTATAAACAACAGCAGAAGTTCCAGTCCAGTTTAGAGGTAAGAAAATAAGTATCGCAGTCCCCACGTTGGTACCGTGCTGACCGGCTCCTCAGTGTTTCCAATATATTGTGAAGAACCCTCCTCGGCCTTTGACCGAGGAAGATATATGGTTTCAGATCGGGCATGTTTATGAGCAGCAGAAAGATGTAAGTTGAATTTCAGAGAAGAAAATAACCAGGATCCGCCGGTTAACAAGGAAATGCAGTATGACTCCGCGAAAGCTGCCTATAAGCGCGTTTTGGAACGCGACCCCACCCATGCGAAGGTTCTTCAGCAGCTTGGCTGGCTGCACCACCAACAAAGCTCGAGCTTCCAAAGCCAGGAGCAAGCGATTGAGTATTTGGAGAAGTCGGTCGCGTCTGGTAAGTGTTGATCAGGGGATGCCTGCTCTTCGCGATACTAACATCGATTCATCTAGATCAAAACGATGCGCAAAGCTGGTACCTTCTCGGCCGCTGCTACATGGGCCAGCAGAAATACCCTAAGGCGTACGAGGCTTACCAGCAAGCTGTTTACCGCGATGGCAGAAACCCCACCTTCTGGTGTTCCATCGGTGTGCTTTACTACCAGATCAACCAATACCGTGACGCCCTCGATGCGTACAGCCGAGCGATTCGTCTGAACCCCAACATCTCAGAAGTGTGGTACGATCTCGGGACTTTGGTATGTATAACCTCAAATCTGCGGATGAGGCCTTCCTAGCTAATACGTTGTAGTATGAGTCCTGCAACAATCAGACTGCGGATGCGCTTGATGCCTACCAGCGAGCTGCTGATCTCGACCCCACTAATGTTCACATCAAGGCTCGCCTGCAGCTCTTGCAGAACGGTCAACCAACCAACGGTGTACAGAACCAAGCAGCTGCCCCACACCCTCGGGACGTTAACCCTCATGTTTACCAACCTGCAAACCTTAGCGGACCACCGGGACCCCAGTGGGGTGCTCCGGCACTGAATCAGTCCCAACATCAACCGCCAGCAATTGCGTCTGGGCCGGACTGGAACCCGCGCTTGGCCGGCATCAGGGATCCTCAACCTCCGCAACCACAGCAGGTTCACCCTTACGAGCCAAGAGAAAGTATTCGGCCTCCGCCCGCTCAGCATGCGGCTCCTCGCCCGGCTAGTCCGAAATACCAAGAGACTCCTCGTCCAGGCCCGGCTCCTCTCCGTCGAGGCCTTTCTCCGTCCCCGAAGCCTGTCAATGCAGCGCCAACGCCGTACCAGGCGCCGGGAGGCCTTCCGACCCAGTCCACGCCTGCTCCGGCTCAGCTCCAGCACCAGCCACAGCCGCCACAGAATAGGATCACGAATCCGAACTACGGCGGTCACGCATCCAGTATGCCACCAACCCCATCTGGCGGCATTGAGCCTCCCCGCCCCCAAGGTCCTACTCCTTACCAAAGGGTGACCAGCCCGCCCCCTGAGGTTCGCCCCATCATTGAGAATCGTCCGACGTCGGCCAGCGGCAATTATGCCCAGCAAGCCTACCAACACCATGCCAACCCATCCTCGGGGGGAGGTATCGCTAATGGGGCCCCACCGCCGGCATCCGCCATGGCTGCGGCTGAGGCTGCCGCACGCGAACGGGATGAGCGTACACCGACTGCTCCCAAGAGGTTGCGTGAGTGGGAAGAAGAGAGCTCGCTTGGTCAAAAGCAAACGAATGACGAGAAGCGACAGCGGCTAGAAGAACCCATCAGCAGGCGGACATCACCCCGACAGACTCACCGAATGTCTCCTCCGCCGCACCGGAGCCCGCCCGACGCGGAACAGCGACGCATGGAAGAGCAGCGCCGCTTGAACGACGGCTACCACCCTTCTGAGGCGGCGCATCACCCGCCTTCTCTGCCCGCAATCAACGCGAGCCAGCCCCTTCCTCCGCGAATGTCGGAACCGCCGAAGGAAGACCGCAGGGAGCATGTGGAGCCGGCTGCTCGCAAGATGGATGTCGACGAGAGCTACAGTGATGGCGAGGACGAGGATAAGAGGAACGCGCAAACGAAAACCGAGCGAGAAAGCCCGCGTGGTGTCAGTGCCACTAACGGCATATCTCATGCCCAAAAGACAGCTGCCGAATAGACGGGTATCCTAGAGGGAAACCGTCAACTGAATGATTGATGTCATTATCCATTCACATCCTGACGTATCTTTCCTGTGCGCACCCTTATACAATAAGATCTGCACCAGCATTTCTATCTCTTTCATTTATATATTATCGATGCATCGACCCCTCGACTTCAGTTGACGTTTGGATGAAAGTCTGGAGCCCCCACTTCTATTGCTTCCTGACGCGATATTCTTGCTATATTCCCTTGCGTTATTATTCATTCGTGGTTTGGGTGAAGCCTTGTTGTGCGTGTGTGCTATCGAGAGGGTGGTCGGACGATATCGTTATCAAAATCATGGAAAGGCTACAACGGGTGTGTGGTGTGCGAAACTTTGTGCGATTCCCAGGCTGTATATGACAAGAGAATGAAAGAAAAAAACATGTTCATATATTCAAGGGGTTTACCACAGCTCCAAGACTATCGTCCCTATGCATTTCCGGTGTTGCAATCGGCAGCAGTTCGCAAAACCGGCCAGCGTCACGCAGTACCGTAGCAGCTAGCAGGGGTGGCAAGTTTGGCAACCCAAACCACCCGAACGGCAACTAAGAGGCGGGCGGGACGGGAGCAGATGACATCGGTCGCCAACATTTCCCTCCAAGTGCAAGGTCCTTCTCTTTCCCGTCGAAGAAAAGCGAAGTTAAATAGTACAATCATGTAGGTATGAAACTCCGGCCAACGGATAGGTACTATGAAATACTTCATACTGTACTCCAGATTACCTAGGATATACCGTCGGAGGTATCCGAGCTTACATAAGGTACTGCGCAATGCCAGCCAGAGCCTGGCCTGGCAGGGTGCATGTGAGACCGTTGATCACGTGGGCGTGATGTATGACGTCGTTTGCAGCATGCCATCACCGAACTTCGGTGTTTTCGTATGGTGGGGTGGGGGGAGGGGTTTACCTGCTATCTACTACTACTACCTCAACAACCCTGACGTGCTTCTTGCTTGCTGTCAAACCACCTGCCAACAACCCCCTCTGTCATCCATCCTTTCCTTCCAACCATCCATCCATCCGCGCCCTTCGATCGCATTCTCCCCAACCCCGCTGGGAGCTTCGCTGCCAGGTTTTCTCGTTGCGGTCTTCTCGTGACCCCTTCTTTTTCTCTTCTCTCCCCCGTATGCCTTTTGGCCTTCCATCCTCAGGGACTGTTCATCTTCGGACCGCACCGTTCGTCAGAGCCTCGATTGCATCGCTGAAACGCGCTCACGACTGCTACTACCCCTCCTCCCTTCGACGACTCATTCGGTTTACCTCCACCACCACTTCCACCGGCAGACCGTTCAGCGACCTGGTCACCCGCAGCAGATCTCCTCTCCACCATCCTCATCGCCTCAACCGACCATCGTCCACCACCCCCGCCATCCGAACCATGTCCTCCGACGCCGACTACGCCGCCTTTCTCGAGAAAGCGAACCAGGACGTCTCCGGTGGGAGCGCCGGAACACAGAATGTACAGGGCGCGTCGGGCTTGGGCAAGAAGGCCGTGGACACGGAGGTGCCGGCGCCGCTGGCGCGGGTGCAGGAATACTTCGTCTCCGACGCGGATGAGCCGTTTGAGCCGGTGGCGTTGAAGTACTCCGGGCCGGAGCTGTTGAGTGGTAGTATGTATCTCCTTCTTTTCTTTCCTATCCGAGTGAGATCTGCACGCGACAGAAGACGGAGTGGGCTAACCCGGTCTTTTCCTTTTCTTGCCTCATCACAGACAACTTTGCGAAATTGATCGGACACGAGGGGGAGATTGAGGAGCTGGAGGAGAACGACTTCGACCCGCGGGGTCAGTACGGCGCGGTGGTCGAGGCGGTCCGGCAGGCGGCCACGGGAACGGTCGCGTTCTTCAAGGTGAAGCACGACGGCACCCGGTCGGAGTACTGGGTCGTGGCGGTGAACAAGGATGAGCGGAAGATTGTTGGGCTGAAGGCTTTGGCGGTGGAGTCGTAGGCGTTGCCGACGACGTTGTCGTCGTTGTAGGGGCGTCGCTGGGTGTTTGGTCACGATTTATATCGGATGTGAGCTATGGGTATTTATGAGGAGTGTTGGTGGACGGGTGATGTTATATATCTGTGAGCCTCTGTGGAGGGCTTTTGCTTCTTTGCTCTCTCATTTGTTTTTTGTCAGTGCTTTAGGAGGGGTATTGTTTTTCCTTTTCGTTGTCTTTTTCCATCCATCCTTCCATTCTTCTTTCCTCTTTCCCTCTCTTCCTCTCACGCTGCACGTATCAATGGCATCAGGGAAGAACAACGGTTGGGACGCAGTAATGTTTTCTTTCCTTTTCCCTTCCTGCACAACGAGGAGTGGTGACGACAAATTTAAGAGCATCTTTCCTTCCTTCCCTTTCCTGACATATGAATCAACTTCTACACACTCTCTGCCTGACTTCGCTTGGCGTCGTGACACATTTGTCTGCGCGCGCGTGCAGTCATACCTAAATGCGTCGCGTCACGCAGAGCAAGAACGAGGAGCAATGAGATGCGTTGAAATCGTGTATTCCCCCCTTTCACCACTCTTTGTGATGGTGGAGAGGGGAAGGGTGAATGACGCCTTAGGCCCATCACTTCCACCTTCGCTCCATCTTCTCATCAGGGGGTCTCGTTCGTTCCCGCATTGCGGTTTCGGGATCCGAGCGTCTGATTGGTCGGAACGGGGGGCATGGAGGTTTCGAGGGGTTGAATGGGGAGGTTTGGGGCATGTGGGGTTGAGGAAGAGGGACGCGTATGCCGAATTACTGGATTGGGATTAGTTCGGTTCGATCCCGCTTGCTTTGCCGAAAGTGTGCCTTGTGCCTTTTCTTGTGCCTTGTCTTGCGCCTTAGGTTTGGTTTGTTCGTTCTCTCGCTCTTGTGGTTGTGGTTGTTGCGTGTTGATGGGTTGGAGTGAGATCGCTCTGGAGGGGATCTGTTAGGGGAGGAGGGAGTGGAGGGATTGTTTCAAGTGTTCTTTTGGTTCGGATTATGGATGGTTTGTTCTATTTGGGGGGAATGGGGTGAATGGGGGGAGTCGTGTTGCGTTGACATTTGGTTTTCTATCGATATTTATGGTAGGTATGCATATACTACATGAATAAGGTTGTATTTTGACTTTGGATATAGTATAGTATAGTATAGGACTGCGCTGGTTTCTGCGGTCATTTGATGTTCTTTTTGCTCTGGTGGATCGGAAGGTGAGAGGTCGGCCGGTCGGTCGGTCGGTGTGTATGGTCTCGGTGGAGAAGGGGGCTGTGCTTTTTTTTTTTCTTCCATCTCCTCCATCTCTCATCGCCATAGAGAGGCACCGACCAACTCTGCAGGTGCGGTGCCCTCCTGTAACTTATCATTTCTTGTGGAAATGTTTGGCTCTGTACGTTTGCTCTCTAACATCAGTATGTCTTCATCGTTCTTCCCCTCTCTCGTCTGTCTCTCTCACTCACTTTCTCCTCGGAGGGACATCCCAACCCACAAAGTTCGATCCCCAACGACGTCAACGGCGTCCAACGGGTGGCGGAAACGCTTCGGGGGAAAAAAGGGGGGGAAATAAACGGAGAAACAAGAGCGCTTCTCGGGCGTAACTATGCCATCGATGTGCCTGTAAATAAATAACCTTACCTTACCTTGTTCGTCGCTAGCGGCTCCCGGCGCCTAAGGAGCTAAAGATGTGGGTCTGCTTGTCAGGCACGCCATGGCGCGCCACGCTTGGTCTTTTTTGCTTTTTCGTCTTTCTCTTTTTTTACATGTCCTCTTCATGCTCTTGAGAGGGTAGAGAAGATGCTGGGGAGAATCTTCATGATAGATATATAGACGCATGATGGTTACCTATGTAATTGGTTGTTCGCGAGCGGGCGCGTGTACGATGTAGAGAAATGGAGGAGAGAGCGCCGCGACGAGGGGAAAAAAGGGGCGCTTGGCGTGGTGGAGAAGAGAACACCCACCCACCCACCCAACCCGCGACAGGGACTCGGTGACCCGGAGGTTGATTTTCTCCTTTATTTTCTCCCGTTTTTGTTGATATATGTATAATCGAAGCGGTGCGGTTGGTTCGCGGAATCCTTTCTTTTTCTTTCCTGGACGTTTCATGCGCGCCGATCGCATTGCATCGCATCGCATTGCGTTGCATGACATTGGCATGACACGAAACTGCTATGGTTTATTTATCGCCATGGATGGCCGGTCGGTCGCGAGTTTCGCCCTTCTTTGTATTCGTGTGATGATTCTGAATGAGGTTAAAAGCTGGGTACTTATTCTCTTTCTTTCTTGCTCTCGAGTCTATATATCCACGACGGACGCTCGCTCGCTCGCTCGCTCGCCTCCGTGGCTCTTTCGCGCGCGCGGTCATACTGTGAATGCTCCTTCCTGGCCTTCCTCCCCCCACTGCATAAGGTAAACCCCCAGCCCGGTACGCGAGACGGACGAGGCTTCGCGCAGGGGGATCAGGCTGGCGTGCTCATTCCCTCCTCGTCGTTGCGCATCGCTCATGCCTCCATACGACAAGTGATGCCGTTTCAGGTTGCTGGAGGAAGCCATCGAGGGATGAGACGATGATGCTGATGACGATGATGATGCTGATCCGGAGGTTTTTCGAAGCACGTCCGCCATTGTCCAGTCCAGCAGCTGGTACCGCTGTTGACGGCGAGGTGACTGAAGACGTTACTATAAGCGTAAACACTACCTACTGTGTACCAGAGAGTCTATACGGATTACTGACTACATATTTACATACGGTACTTGGATATCCTCTTCCTCCTGTTACTTGCTTTTCCTTTGTTTCCACTCTCCATACCTCATGCCTGGTGTTGTCTCTGCCCATGCCATGAATCCTTCCATCCCTGATCTCTCTCGGCCCCGTCCGCTTCACGAGGACGGGACCGATCGACGCAAGCCACCACTGGCTGGCCCTTAACCCAACTAGTCCATACAGGACTCCATTCTTCGACCTCACACTTGCACCCAAAAAGCCTTTGCCGCCGCCGCCACCCCACCCGTGCCATCATTCATCATTTCTCGACGGCGAAGGAGGAGGGCAGCAGAAGGTCGTCGCATTGGTGCTGCATCGGGCCCCCGTCCCAAGAAAGTCGTTTTCTTCGCGCCGGGGCAGGTCCACGGGTAACAGCCAACCAGCCAACCAGCCAGCCAGCCCGCCAGCCAGCCAGCCAGCCAGCCCGCCAGTTTTCCCTCCTCGCCCGTCACCCTCGTCCTCGCTTTCCCTCTTGTGGCCCGCGGGCGATTCCAGACAGGGAACTAGAACCCTTCCTCCCTTCCCTGCCCTGCTCTTTCACAAGCTCGACCGACTTCCACCTACCTATCCTGTCCGTCTTCTCCCCCTTCACCACCACCTCGTCTTCTCCTTCTCCTCCACCTACAACTCTTTGTGTGTCGCCGCCTGCGTCCTGTTGTTCGTCCGTTTTACCGTCCGTCCGTCACTCCCTCTCCTCTTCTCGCCGTACATCTTTTACTCCCGTCTTGTCGGCGTCCCGGTCGCCAGTCGCTCGTTTCTCCCTGCGTTGTCCCTGTCGATCGGAGCTCCTGCGTCTAGATTTGCGTTCCTGGACATAGCCCGGGCTTGCCAACCTTCACGCGCAGGAGTTCCCTCCACGCCCTTGCGCCCCCTACGACATTGACCGTTTTGCCCTTCGCTCCTTCTCCCCGGTTACAACGGACACAACGGACATTCCACTTTTGATTCTTCACCACCAGACCACCGAGTTCACACATCGCACCTTCCGCCCGGGCTGCTCCGACATTGCGGATTTTGCCGACGACGTCAACCATAACAACTACCAGAGCCACACTACCCGCCGTTCAGACGCAGATCACGACTTTTTGGATAGACAAACGCTTCAGGCGCACGTTCCTTTTTAGACACTGCCCGCAATGGATGCAGCACCGTCGCCGCGAGGCGAAAATGCACCACCTCATGTCCGTCTCAATTCGGGCACCGCGAACATCGTTGATGAGACATTATCACCAAGTACGGTCCCCGGCGAGTCCACCACACAACCACGCTCGTTAATACCTCCGACAGGCTCAGCCACGGGCCCGCGGCCCGCTAAATCCTCCAGCTCATTATATGCCCAGTCGGCTGCTGCGGCCGAATCGGCGGAGCTGCTGCTGCCGCCCAAGGTCAAAAGTGGACGCAGGTTCCGAGATGACGACTCCCCGGCTCAGTCGCCCTCCCCCTACTCCTCCCGACGGTCAAGTTGGAGCTCCGGCTCGGTGGGGAGCCGTGACAGCAGATACGGTCCGTTCGCCTCTCCGTTCGACGACTCCAGGGCGCCTTCGCGAGCAGGAAGCGACGATGATTGTCAGGTCAATACTCAGACCGTGTCGGAGAAGTACAACATCATGCCTTCAGCTGGCCTGCTGCTGTTTCCCGAAGACGTCGAAAAGGACGACTGGCTGCACAATCCCGATCCGAATGAGAAGGATTCCAGAGATTGCGATATATTCTCTAAGAGAGGTTTGGTAAACGTCGGTGGATTGGCATTTATCACGCTTGGAATCCTCGTGCTCTTCATTGGTTATCCTGTCTTGTACGTCTTAACCCTCTCCCCCATATCGCCTGAGTGGGATTCCGTACAGAAGTGCTGACATGCGCCTAGGACGTTTGTGAGACGTTATATTGGGACGACATACGACTCTTGCGCGGCAGATCCTATGTGCATTGACATAGATCAGCCGAACCTCAAAAACATTCGGACCGGTCTAGTCGATCCTGATACTCCGGACTCCGCGAAAACCAGGACCAGCCATAAGGGAACAAAGCAGGTCCTCGTGGTAAGTACTGTTCTGGTTCTAGTGTTACAATGTTACATTGATCATTTACTCACCCTTGACAGTTCTCGGATGAGTTCAACACAGACGGCAGGACGTTCTATGACGGCGACGATGCGTACTTCCAGGCCGTGGATCTCTGGTACGGCGCGACGCAGGACTTGGAGGTAAGACACACCTGTTAGAGTTGCCAACAATCGCTCATGACCAATTGTAGTGGTACGATCCCGATGCTATCACCACGGAGAACGGCACGTTGAACATCAGATTCGATGCCTTCCAAAATCACGACCTGAACTACCGGTCTGGCATGCTTCAATCGTGGAACAAAATGTGCTTCAAGGGCGGTTACCTCGAAGCAAGTATTTCTCTGCCTGGTGCCGGTGATACAAGCGGTTTCTGGCCTGGCTTCTGGGCCATGGGAAACCTGGGCCGCCCCGGTTATCTCGCGACTACAGATGGCACCTGGCCCTACAGCTATCACCACGGTTGCGACGTCGGGATTACTCCAAACCAAAGTTCACCGGATGGAATCAGTTGGTTGCCTGGCATGCGGTTGCCGGCATGCACCTGTGACGATGCGGAGCATCCAAGCCCTGGAAAATCCAGGTCGGCGCCTGAAATCGATGCTCTCGAAGCCAGTGTAATGTATTTGGACCCTCCATACGGCGCTGCCATTGGTCAAGTTTCCCAGTCCTATCAGTTGGCTCCTTTTGATATCTGGTGGCGTCCAAATTACGGTACGTGAAATCTGAGCTTTCTGCGGCACTAACGGCTAACATCCTGAAGATTTCGTTGAGCTCTACGATGAATCAATTACCACGATGAATTCCTACCAAGGGAGTGTCTATCAGCAGGCCCTGTCTGGTCTCACCAATCTGAACAACAAGTGGTACAATGGCAAGGAGTATCAGACTTACGGTTTCGAATACTCTCCCGGCTCGGACGGCTACATCACCTGGTATGTCGGGCAAGAAGCCACTTGGACCCTGGACGGACGGGCGATCGGACCGAATGGAAATGTCGGACAGCGGACCATTCCGGAAGAGCCGATGGCTGTCATTGTGAACTTCGGTTTGTCGAACAGCTTTGCCTCTCTAAATTGGACTGGTCTTGGTGACTTGATGCCTGCCACCATGAGGATTGATTACATTCGGATCTATCAAGACGAGGACGACGAGCTGGTCACCTGCGATCCGCCTGGGTTTCCTACCACCGAATACATCTCAAACCATGAGAAGGCGTACACCAACTACAACTACACCAAATGGTAAGACGAGCGCCCGCTGCGCGTGTGGTTAATCCCAGCTAACGTACATCAACAGGGAGAAAGCCGGTTATGACTGGCCGAAGAACTCGTTCATGAATACGTGCGGATAGACATGCCCGCTCCAATTCCCGTTTTAATTCTCCCTCGTGCTCTTACACCACAAGGATTTCGAAGCATGTTTTCACAAAGAACTTCGCACCTCATCGGTTATACAACCATATCTAATGTGCCTCACGGATGGCGACGACATTCCCGCGACTTTGGAAAGAAGATTCCATTCAGTAGACCCTTTTTCGAGCAACGGCCCCCTCGGCATCAACCAACGTCCTTGGGGCTCATTTCACCAAAACATTCTGTTACCGGGGAAGCGTGCATCGCATTCCACATTGGGCGGAGTGGGCGTTGTCTGCTTTCCTTGTTTGAGTAATGTGTCTATGCTGGGCGTTGGACTTGTTCTGCATTTTGGATCGAAAGAAGCGGACCTTGCTGCGAAGCGCTAGAAGGTCGAGTACTGTCTGAGTAACCTGTTTTATTTGGGAGCGACTTCCTTACCAGTTCTCCGTACATCGGGGCGCCGCTGCGATCGATCCTCTTGGGATGTTTCGCTATTCCGATGCGCGGCTCGGCCCTTCGTCTTGTCCTCGGCAACTGAAGCGCCCCCCGGAGTTCGCGCCTTAGCAAGCACGGAAGATGGGCTCTCCATATATTCGGCTTCCGCTTCACTACTTGTTTTCTTGATCTCCTCGTCCCTTGACCCACGGTTCTTTGGTTATCGCTGGGTCAAAGGAGGGGAGCTTTTTTGGAGACAATACCTGTTGAATTCGGACTTTTCTCATCGAGCGTGGCGTCGAGAATAGGGCGTGAAAACCTTTATGTTCCTTTGTTTTCTTACCTCTTTTTCCTAACAACTTTTCACTTCTTATTTCCTTTTCAACACATATTATTCCCTTTCCTTTTTCCCTTTTTACTTTCAAGGCTTCCTTCCCGCCAACTGGTCGTGCCATCCTGCGAAAGTGGGCAAGGAAGCAGCAGCAGCAGCAGCAGCGACGACGGCATGAAATGGGCGGCAGCAAGGAGACCGGGATACAGGCAGTGAGGGCTTCCTATACTTTTTCTCGGCCTCTTCCGGGGTCTTCAAGAGGATGACGGAATGCGATGGAATGGCGGGATCATGGCGTTAGGAGCTACTGCTACCATTACAGACTGTTCGGCATGGGGGCGAGAGCCGTAGACATGGATGAAATACAGACGCAAGCGTGTCAGTCATCGTGATGGCGTTGCGCATACTACCACCACCCAGCATCATCATCATCATCCACATGCTTTGTTCCCCTGACATGTCTTCCTTGACCTCACTCCTTTTTCCTTTCTTCTGCTTCTATCTTGTCATGTCCTTATCTTTTTACTTTCACCTTCCACTTCGGCCATATCTTCCTCCTCTCTCTTTTATTTGTCTGACGTGCCGCGTTGGCATCGCAAAGCGAAACGGAGCACGTCAGGGAAGAAAAGAAGGAACAAAGAAAGTCACCGGCAACAGGCAACATCAATCAACATCGATAGCACACTTCACTTCGTGGTCGTAGAATATTGGCTGGGAAAGACGTGAGGAAAAATATTTAATAACAGTATACATCAACATACTTCGAGTACAGACAGACTCTTCTTCCAATCCGTTCTGTTGATCCTACTTACATCTACTTTTGAGCCGCCTCCCATGATCGTTGTCTCATCTCATCGCGAGTCGGACGTGAGGTGAGGTGAGGCGAGGTGAGTTGACCACACATTCTCTCTCACTTCCGCCTTCCCTTACCGTGTCATTCTCGACTCCCTTTCCCCAGCTCAAAAGCTCCCCCTTCCTTTACCTCCCTTGGTTTCCTTTTCCTTCACCCATTTCCCCCTTCCTACCCTTTCCTTTTCTCCGCCCCTTCTCCTCTCCTCTGTTTTGTTATGGAAGACTCTGGCTACGAATCGGTCGTGGTGCTAGATACCAATGGGGAGGCCGGAGGCCTTACGCGTGGAAGTTCGAGAAGAGGGGAGTGAGGTTATGGATCCTCTTCCCTCACTTCCCTCTCTCCTCCTTTTTTCGTATGTTTTTTCGTGCTTCTCGTTCCCGTTGAAGACTTGGATTCGATCGGTGGCCGACGAAGCCGGCCTCGGGGCGCGCCGGGCACCGCTTGAGGATCTCGTACGGAATAATGTGAGGTTGCGGAGCTCACGCGGGCCGTGGGTCGTGGGCTGCCGGTCTCGGTCGCCGTCCCGTGCTGGTTTGTCCGCTGCTTGCTGCGATCGGATCTTTCTCGCGTGGAGAAGAGTGGGAGGGGGAGTGAGAGGGGGTTAGGGATATGGGATGATTGGGAAGGTTGTCTTGGTTCGTTGGAGAGAAGGAGGGAGAGACAAGGCGAGAGGAAGGTATACAATAAGATGAAGAAGGGGATAAGAACAGACCCCTACTGTCACTCGCAATCGGATGAAGCGTGGTAATAGGAGATGAGTGGAAAAAGGAGATGAAGGGATAGACAGTGTATGGTGGATGGAGGAGGGGTGTCTCCCTTTCCCCTTACCCTCTCAGGTGAATGTTAGGCCTTACCTGCAAACATTTTCCCTTTCTCCCCCCTTTTGCCTCCCTTCTTCGCCCTACCTGTTTCCCTCCCGAAGGAATGTGATGGAAGCACGCGCACGCGCGCTCTTGTTGCGCGTGCGTCCCGACCTTGATGCGTCGCCGAAAGGGGAAAAGGGGAGTGGAGGGTATAGGATAGGGAGAGGTGCGTCTGCGCCGCTTCCTCCGTTTGGAATCTCGTGCTGGACGTCCCAGGATCACGGTGCGAGGGAGGCACGGTCAAGAGGAAAGAGGAAACAACGACGACGCCTCAGCCTGCCGACACTGACCCTACATGACGTTCGGCTCGCTTGACGTTTCATTTCCCCCCTTCTTCTTCTTCCTCCTTCACCGCTTCGACTAGATGTTGTTCTATACTGTAGATAAGTCAATGCTCCCCTTCATGTATAGAGGCGAGACGGTATTGAAGGATTGTGTGGCGTATTGGTGGTCTGCAGCAATCTCGGCCATTTTGTCCGACAAGCAGAGGGGGAACTCGAGCCAATGTGAACGATACGCGCGGGATGCTGAAGTCTGGACAATTTGGTTGACCTGTAGCATTAAGCGCTACATAGACGAAGTTATTGAGTACGTAAGAAGGATGCTAGGAAGAGGGAAGGAGAGACGCGCAGTTCCGATAAGCTGAGTGAGATCTCCTCGACGGTTCATCGTAGTAGTCTGTAGCAGTAGTTGCGCGTTGAAGACGTGAACGGACATCTTGAAACAGATTGTGACGATGCGCAGCACATAGGACTGTGAACCACTGTTCCATGCCCCGATGAATAGCGTGCCTGTGCTAGAGACTGGCAAAAGAAAAGGGTATGTCAGGACGACCTTCAACATTGTTGGGTGACTTCTAATAGTAGCCAGGGGTTAAATATCTCGAAAAATCACGTCTCACGGAGAATTCCAAAACGATGGTACGGTAAGACAAGATACATTACCCTAGTAAAATTCTTCTGCAAACGTTCACATGGAGTTTATGGTAATCAGCATCCGCTCCTCCGCTCGGCTTGACCTACCTTCAGTTTCGTCGTGCTCACGCTTTCACGTCTTATAGTTGCGGTAAGGGAAAAACAAGCATCAAGCTCATGGCCGCTTGCTCAGAAAGCGATAGATCGCATGTTGAGCCCGTTCTCTCGGCAAGTGTGGGCTTTCTGTGACGGAAACCGAACCCAAGGGGTCGATCAGAGGAAAGCAGGTCCGGGATACAAACTTCCAGATCGGTTGAGTGGAGCCACGAGGATCCATTAGGATGCACGAGCATGACTTTAGTCACATACGTAGTCGGCTGCATCAATCGAAAGGCATGAGATGGGGAGGCATGCGGTTCTTGACTCTCGCAAGTGGGGGAACTGGTTGTCACACCGCGTTTCCGCCGCCTAGGCTTGCTGTCGCCAAAGCGGCCAGCTGATCAGCGGCAAGATGGACCGTCCATTATTCCCTCGACTGTCCGGGAACGCATTGCACGCGCGTGCCATCCTTCGGCCGAATATGCCATCCCACATGGTTACATAATCGACGTCTGTGAACAAGATGCGTCGAAAGGCAAGTTTTCGTCTTTTCATCGAGTTCGGGGCTCTGGAAGAGCAGCCGATTGGAAAGCCAAACTGAGCGCACAATTGGGATCAGTAACGAGGGCGTGGGGGGACTGTTCCGGAGACGACCGGAAGATTGGACTTGTTTGAGCACCTGTTGGGAGAACCAGCATCCAGAGAACACGGCATGGCGTGCCATGCCAATCAAACCGATGAGGAAAAATTGACTGCGGTACAAAAGGGTACGAAAAATGTGCCTGCATAAGCAGATCAGCATGCGAGCAAGAGTAGGTTTGACCAGTAGGGAAGCTAAGGACGGAGTCCAATCTTCCAAATTCCAGAGAATAATACGGGAAAATTCCGTAGGTTCTCCATCCGTCAGTCCAAAATCGAAATGTGGGTGAAGTCGAGATCTCCAACACAAATTGACAGTGTAAGGACATCGCTGGTGCCAGAAACTAGATCATTAATTGCTGCTGTTGCTCGCCCATGAGGTAATTCACGGTCCCCGGATTCGCTGCCATGGGAAATACACTTCGATGTGGTCCGCAAGCAATGATGATGGAACTTCCTTCTCCGGGTATTTTCTCTAGCGCTGCCGCCAACCTCATTCGCTGCTTTCTGCAGAGCAATGAAAAACTGAGCCGCGCCAG
The DNA here is from genome assembly GCA_019775845.1 of Myrmaecium sp. VS I D KN 1. Lineage (NCBI taxonomy): Eukaryota > Fungi > Ascomycota > Dothideomycetes > Valsariales > Valsariaceae > Myrmaecium > Myrmaecium sp. VS I D KN 1. Next base: position 336,348 of record JADQAV010000047.1, read on the forward strand.
CCGCTGCAAAGCCATGCCGAGTTGGGCGAGACCTTGGCTCGTACGAGGTCCTGTTGCCGGGCAACGTAGCTTCCGCAGCAGACGGAGCTGCCGTAGATAGCTGGAACGGCCTTCGTATTGCTGTCTCGCGAGGTTTTTCTTGATTGCTCGCCACAGCGGATGCAGGAGTAGACCTCGAGATTGCAAGAACCTCACTGTAACAAGAATCCGGCAATGAAGTCCAAGCAGCTATCGATCCAGATCCATCTGAACCCCAACAGGTTTGTGGACAGGGTCTCAAGGGACGTTGGAGCCGAAGGTCGTTGCGAGACTACGCCGCAATCGGAAGTCCAGCATGTATACAAGGCTCGCGCTGGACTCCAGGTAAAGTCCAGGGGAGGCTCAGAAGCCCCCCGCAGAACCACAGGCGTAACTATGGTAGCGACAAGGATTTTCGCGTCCCGTTCCCCATCACCCGCGTGAAGGATCTGGGCTGATGCTCCGTCCGGCAGGATTGCGGCTGCTCCACCGCTAGAGCCCTGACCGCTTAAGAGATCCTACCGTTATCAGCACGAGCAAAAGTTGACCTGGCAGCCGGTATTGAAGGATTTGGGTAGCCCTTGCAAGGTTTTGAGAATTGGTAAAGTATATGTAGTCCAGAAGTAAATCGGCATCCCTAGGCGGATAGTCATACTTTGAGACCGCTTGCGGGGGCATATTCTGGTGTCTAAGAAAGGGCCGGCTGGTCTTGACCGCTGCATCAAGACCACTTTCTGGAATACTTAGACTATGTGGGATTGAGTCAATTTGACACACATGTGCCACCGTTGAGGCCCGGAATGAGTTCCAGCGAAGGTCTCTCTTGATTTATGGCAAGCCACGCGAATAGGCATGTGTTGTATATGATCCGACCATAACTCCCTTCCAATGATCCTGGAGGCCTAGCCGTTGTGATCCGTTAATGCGGCCTAAAGGTCTGCAACGAAGGACCATGCATGGCGATTGTTCATACCACTTTCATCTGATTACAGAGCGGCAGCCACCTGGCGACACCATCGAGCGTATTCAGGGCCAATCGTGACCGCAACTGATAATTCCCAACATTTTGCTGATCTAGAGGAGCCCGAGCGACCTCCTTTACCATGTGACGAAGCCAGGTCAATTGCAGCTCTGAAAAGGTGAGTTGTTACTTGGCAAATCAGAGGTGGAACCAACACATGACAAATGAAATAGGGGAGTGCGGAAGCCAGCGGCGAAGAAGATGCCAACGCGGTTGAGCAGGCGTACATCAGTCGGAAGGAACAATACAGAGCCCTAGGCCAGGAATGTTTGGGTAGAGTCTTTTTAGGAGAGTTATATTGCCAGTTCCTCGTTCGTCTTGAGACACTAGGCTGTCCCGGGCATCTGTAAAATGCTATGCCGCGAATTTGATATGCCTAAGTCCTTGCACAGGTCGAATGCGCAACTTCGCTAGCTGAGAACGCCTAGGATGGCATGATCGCAGGATTATTCGGATGGGTATGGCCAGAAGTGAGGCCTAGCGCTACTTCCCCCCTTTTCGCTTGTGGCGTTAAGCGCGCAGATGTTGATAGATGAACGGATTTACTGGCTGGATTACCGCTCTAGAGCTTGCTGAGCTGGATGCCGCGTAACCAAGGTCATCATGACCCATGCAACTGGTATCGACGGCCCGCCGCTCGGCTGCCAGGGGAAATGTTGGATTGTGGTGAGGGCGGTCTGCCTCGCCCCATGGTGCGAACGGTAGGTATCCTAGTGGGTGCCTCCGGATGGACCTCTATGTGAGGTCCCAGACGTCACTGGGCTCCTTCAAGTTGGGCGGCCTAGGACCGTTAGTGACAAGTCGTCCCAGCGGGGTATGCGGGAGTGACCATTGCATGGAACCGAGCCCATCGCCTCGAGCTCCCCGTGCAGCTTGAAGCTGTGGCTGGAGAGTACATGTTCTGTAGGACCCAGCACGACGTGAAAGTGTTTCGGCTGGCGTGGATCAGCCACGAGTGTAGGAACGGGAGGACGGCGGTACGAGGTTGACGGTGCGCGGTTGATTTTGCCTTCCCCCGGCGCGGCGGCTACTGGAAATCAAGGGCCGGTACGGGCTCTGATTGGAGCGACCGGCTGACTAACCCTATGACCGTCTGAGCTTTGAGGCGCCGCAAGGCTTGCAGACGTGCCCGACACTGCGGCCTTAAGGCTGCACCAGCGTGGCACGGCTTATACATGCATACACGTTCAAGCACGGGACTTCAGCAAGAGTGGCCATAAGAGAGAATTAAGAAGCCTTGACGGCGGCTTGAGGAAGTTACGTCCATGGTAAAATACAAATGAGGGTCGGCAGCAAGTAGGCTGCAAAGACAAGAAGTGGTCAGACAACCGCCTGTTAAAATGCAATTTACCATAGCCTCCCAAACACAAGAACGCAAACCGATTGAGCAAAGATTGAATCAGGGTCGGAATGTGAACCGAAAAAATAACAGACAGCGCCAACTAGGTCTCCGTGTAAACAGCGGGACGGAGTGGACTGCGAGCAGGGCTGATGAGCGCTGACGTCTAGTAGAAGCCGTCATGCTGGCGGTAGTTACCGCATCGCTTCAGGAACTGAGGGACATTGACATAGCCCGGGACCGCATCAACCTCACCCGCAAGAGCATCCATCATCTGGGCAGCGTTCTGGGTAGCTCCAGGTGCACCTGGGTTGCCCGGGTTGTTCGGACCAGGAGTGTTCGGAACCCCGCGTGGTGACTTCAGGCCTTTACTCATACAGTTCGTACAAGCGTCGCCCTTTTGGTTGACCCAGACACGACAGTCGGGGTTTTGCCCGCTCGCGTAGTAGGCGCAATGGTACTGCTCGATGTCGGTGGCAGGTCCAAAAAAACCTCCAGGTCCATCGGCCCCCTGGTATGGTCAGCAATCAGAAACTACGGTATGCGAACGCTGCGTTCGAGCATACAGTCTCGTGAAAAGCCGGGCCATCATGGCCATGGACAGTCACATTGAAGCGTCCCAAGGACTGAGCGTAAACAGAGCCGGAAAACGTGGAGAAAGGCATGGTTGAGGTTATGGTTGATTGATGAAGTGCAAAAAGACGAAACTGCCGCCCGAATGATGTAGGAGTATGTGCAAAAGCAGAAAATCAGAGAGCCGCGTCTTCTCACAAAATGCGGACAGCGGTCCCTTTTATGCCTCTCTTGCTGCTGCTGAACCTCGTGAGGCAATGCCATTGCGGCGTTCAGTAGCCATAACGAAATAGAAGGAGACTCGGAGGCAAAGCAATCGACCGTGACGTTCCTAGATTCACAAGCCAAATCAACCGACCACACCTGACAAGACTGGAGTGTTGGAGCAAGCCATTGGCTGCCTCGTAAATCGCTCTTCAACATCCAACATCCGGGACTAGAGTTGCTGTGCCTTTCACTAGCTAACCTCCCTCAATGGAGTGCCGACTAAGGCCTGAATATCGGCCCATCGATGCTCTTCTTCTTTCCACTTCTTCTCAAAGAGTGATGGTACTGTTGGTTTCTTGCAGAAACCAACTGCAAGGCCGCCTCGTCCATTCCTAACGGAGCTTCATCGCCATCAGCTGCTCTGCAAGGATCGTTCCTCGTCTCTTTCGCCCTCTTGCATACAGGTGCCCGTGCAGATGGATGATACCTGACGGATTCGCGTGGGGGTGGTTCAATCGAGTGGAAACACTCAAACCCTGGCTTCGAGCGGAAGGAGCATATGACGCTGGTGAACGGGATACGTAGACATCAGCGCTGATGTGGAGTGCAGCCGAAGCCGCACGTTGACGAAACGGTCCCCAGCATAAGTGGGAGCGACCGTGGGGTTCTGAGCAGACACCAAGCAGTCTGGAACCTCGAGTGGGCTAGTTGCTCAGGGAAAGGGAGAACACGCAAAGGTGGCGGGTGATGAACGTGCAGTTGTCGGTTGAAGATGCTCTCTTGAGCTTGCATCCTTCGAGCTTGCTTCTCTTGAGCCTTCCCCTCTGCAGACCACTTTGTCAACGAACGTCAACCAAGGGGAATCCAAAGCACGACAGTAAACATGCGGGAAAGCGGAAAAAAGCAACCGACGTAGGAAATGATGTTTCACAACCGTAAAGAAACCACGGTTAGAAAACAGGGAATCCTATTGGTACGTGCTGGGCCAGCAGTAAGTGGAAGAAGACGTTTCCTCAGTCCTATTGTCTCGGTCAGTCGTACACCGTTGCCAATCCTCAACGTCGTACCTAAACTAACCTACAAGTTCAAGCTCGATCATATGCTCAACTCTCAATGTCGCATTGGCCATATTAGCTCAAGCTGTCTTCGAATTGGCTTGCTGGACAGTGCAGAAAGGAGATGACTTCTTGAATGTCGCAACCTGCAATAAGCTGCAGTGAAACACACACGCAATACATGAACAGACCATGATTATGATGGGTATTGTGTAGTCAGAGTCCGTCAGAGTCAAGTATAAATCCTTTTTTCAGGAAACCCACACCACTGACCATCGAGCAGAGAACGGTACCCAACCGAAAGCAAAGCGAACTGCTGAGTCCAGCGATCAGATGAAATGATCAGGCAATGAGGGATGACTATCCTCCGCCAGTCGCCTCTTCTACGGCATGGGAACGTCCAGTAACGGAACGGAAACAAAACAAACACACTGTATCAGACACTGAGCCTACTTGAGGCGAACACATCAAAACAGCAGAGAGCGACTGTGGTGACCAATCCAAAAGCCCTGAAACGCCCTGAAATGCTCTACGAGAAGAAAAAGGGCCAATAAAAAGGGCCATTGGGATGACAGAACAAGGGCGCTCAGTGCAAAGTGAACGAAAGCAAGAAGAAGCAAACGGACACCACAGATACGATAGACGTGGAGAATGGAAAGCTGAAGAAACACGCGAATATCCAGAAGAGGAGAGGAAGTGAGTAACGGAGGCAAGGCTATCATCACCAGCACAACGCACGGCAGTCAGGCCTTGCCCTAGGGACCTCAAACTCACAGAGAAAGGGACGTCAGAGCATCATGTGAATAGCATCCCAACTCAGGCAGACAGGCAGACAGGTACGCAGGGCATGACGTCTTCTTGCACACCCACGGCCTTCCTTATTTGCTGTTTCAGGCCTTGTCGGCCTTAGGGCAGACTGGAGCAAAGCCCGGGAAGTCCATGCCGCCCGAACCGCCCGAGCCGCGACATCCTGTTGTCGTCACCCTTGCCAACTGCGTCCGCTTCTACTCGGATCGAAGCAAAGGAAGAGGCAAGTCGAGTGAGCGGCGCTAGAAGTCTGCCCTGCTAGGTACCAACGTCTCAAGGCGCCGCCAACAGGCAGGCAATGCCAACGGGTGGGGACGAGAGGAAAGCCTACGAGGCGCACAGGAGACGTACGCACACTGCGGCAGATCAGTGTATGGAGACGAAAGGGATGAATAAAGGAGCTTGAGCAGAAAAAGAGAGAGGGGGCGGTGCAGTTTGGTGCGGAGCGGTACGGTACGGTGCGGTCCGTAAGCACTGTGCACCAAAACGTCCATCCACCCTTACCTCATCAGGAGCAATCTTCTCTCTCCCTCTTCCCGGCTGTTCCCTATTGTTTCTCTTTCTGTCGCTCGAGAGCAAGACTTCCAGCTCCTTCCTCTTTCTCGGAAGCCCGCGGGGAAAAATTCTGGAGATCCTTTCAGAAAGCCCTGTGACAGGAAGCCCCTGAAACACAGCCTGAATAAGGAAGCAGAAAGGAACTGAAGAACGTTATGGAGTTGGTCTGATGCGTTCCAAAGGGAGCGTATCACTTGGACGAAGGAGAAGCCGAGAAAATGTATCCTAGAATCCCTCAGGTGTGAGATGCTAACCCAGGAGCATGCGAATATATAGCAAAGCGAACCATGGCCACTCCAAAGTTCATACCCACCCCTGCAGTGAACAGTTACCTTTCTAGAGCGAATGTGAGGGCATAGGGGAAAGAAGGAACAATTCTAGATGCTCTGGAGCCGCGCAAGACAGGCATAAGCGGCCAGGAGGAAAGAAACCAGATCATCAGATCATACCCGTGAAGAACGGATAAAATAAGGGAGACGACATGGCCTCTTACCTGCAAGCTGTCAAGCAGGGCCGTATATTTTCTTTTCCCCTCCTTTCCTATTATCTCTATTTTTCTTTACTTTCTCTCACAGTGCTCTGTTTTCTTCTACTATTTCTCCTTTGTTATGTTTTCTCTTTCGGTTTTCCTACAGTCCCGACTCCCCTCCAGTTTCCTTCTGTCTTCCTTAATGCTCTATCAAGGCAGACACATACAAACAAAGCTGCTCAAAGCCTTCTTTCCCGGCCGCCTCTCAGCATCGAAGTGAATGCATCAGATCGAACATATATGCGGCTACCGCAACCATGTAAGGTCATGTAAGCAACCCACTTGCTTCACATGCGAACACGGAGCTCCTCTCAGAACGAGGGCAAAAGGACTAAGTGTATGTGGTCTCTACAAGCATAATCAAACCACTGCATCTCCAAACGGGGATTATATTACACACGTCGATCTCCTCTCCGCATTCCATGTGAACGATCGGCGGTGTATACCTCCATTTATAATCAGGAAAGTGAGCTGCAAGGAGACACATGCGTTCAGAGAATCACCCACAAAGGAGGAGAAAAGCATAAGCATGTGAGTTTTCCCCCTTTCCCCTTTCCTTCCACCCTCCCTAACTCGTAACTCATTGCACGGTGGTTCGAGACTCTCTTTTGTCATCCGTAAGAATGCCGAGACCAAAGGAAAGGGAAAAGAGAAGCTCCCTTAACGCCTACAGACATATTTATGCTTATTTTTCCACTTTCTTTCCCACAATCAGGGCCAGAAATCAGAAGCAAACACAGAGAGAGTGTCCAGCCTGTCTCCTACCGTAGCCTAGTGATCAGCTTTGCTTATGCATACTCTGTACACACCTTAGTCCGGAGGCATGAAACAGCACGCATTCATCACAGCCGTCACTCAATGCACACAAAGCACCGCTGGAATTTCCCGCCTCCTAGCCGGCACGGCAAAACCGAGAACCGTCATCTGCTGTCGAGAAAGATGAGATGAATGAAATGCGTGCAAATATATGTACGTGATGCGTCCTTCTCCGTCGCCCACAGATCGGAGAGCAAGGCGTGAGCGTTCACTTAACCTTCCTCCTCGTCCATCCTGCTTTCACTCTTGAGACGGAACTTCACGCCTTCGAGCATCACACAAGAGCAAAAAAGGGGCTCCTTCCACTCATAACTTTCCTCCTCTCTCTCTCTCTCTCGTTCTTCCTTTCTGCCCCTCTCCCCCTCTTTCCCTTCCTTCTGGATTCTCACGTACATGGGTCCCCGCATGACAACTTGAAAAAGCCAAATATAAAACAGGAAAGACAAAAGTGAAGCATACGGGTTTGTCCATGTATTATATATATCATATCGCCCCCCAGCACCTCAAGATAGCTCCGGCGGGTTCGCGCTTGGGTAAAGTGAAGCGGATGGAAGAGGTGTAGATATACGTACTACGGGGACGGAGGAAGGTAAATTAGTTGACGGGCGACTTGTTGATGTACATACCATATGTATAGACGGCACCTTAGTAGTTGGTAGGTAGGCAGTACACCTCGGCTTTCGCCAACGTCCAACCGATGCTAAGCGTCATGCATACGGCGGGGAGACCGGGGAGCGAGGGAGAGTGCATCTTCACACTCACATGTATACATATATACCTACATTGATGGAGAAGGGAGAAGGGGAGCAGACAAAGCGAGTACTCCTTCATGTCGTGATCTGATCAATCACCTATTTATTCCTCCTTCCTTTCTTTCTTCAACTTTGCTGCGTTCGAATTCGCCGGGAGGAGAGATGCAGGCCTGACTTACATGGCATGACATGCATACATACGACTGCCGGTTTATCATACTCATGGTCTAACGGGCGTGAGTTCATATACATATACTGTAAATACCACGGCAAACCCTTTCCATCAATCTATCTATCTATATATCCAGCCAGTTCACCTCGCGACTTCACAATACAAAGCGGAGGGAGGACCAAGGTGCCGCTGACGAAGGTGGAAAAATCCCACTTCCCCCCTCCCCATCCCCCCCGCCATTGGGGCCATGCAGGCATATGCCGAGAGAACGTACCGCTTGGGGAGGGTTTCTCCTCGGTCCTGTCAGATGCAATGCAGGTGTGTGTGCGGTAATAATGGTCGTTGATTGACTGAAAAGGGTACAGGAGTAAGGTGGAAAGGTATCGACCAGGCAATACCCTGAACCAGGCACGGGGTGATTGGTGGAGTGTTTAGCGGAGAGAGGGGGCCCTCCCGGTCTCCGTCCGTACAGTACCCACGACCCACAACCCACAACCCGCGGCCCCACAACCTACCCACTCACACATCCCCCGATCCCAGTCCCACGCTATAAAAGATAGCCACGGCGAGAACCGATGAAATACGAAGCGCGTGAGAACCCGGTGAATAGTTCCGCGGATTTCGGCTCTTCTACACACGGTGGAAGAGACGAGCGACGGAACATGTCTCGGTGTTGTAGTGGCACTTGATGAATAGTGCCGGACAACAGCGACCGAGAAGAAAGACAACGGCGGTTGATGATCATGCCAAACTTCGAACCAGAAGAAACACAGCGAACCACGGAAGAAGACTGGCGATAACTAGTGTGGAGGAAAGGGAGGGGGGAGGAAGAGGGGAGAGGAAATTGTTCCGGCGCCGGCACGGCTTAACTCAAAGAGAAGATATTCCCTTACCTTTTCCTGTCGTCTCATCACCTCGGGTGGTTTTTGCGTTATCTCTCTCGCGCGCAAGGTGCAAGGGAGGGAGACCCGGCCGCTCGGGACACGGACGCCAAGGGAATCCCGCGCAGCAGGAACACATGAAGAGGGCGAGGATCGTGATGCAAGAGTGCATGGTCGTTGGTGTTCTTTGACGAGGGAGGTGCCGGCAGGATGAGCGGCACCAGACACACAGAGAGCGAGAGAGGAAGAGGTCACGATCGATGTCACCGTCAATCTTCCAGTGTCATCATGGCGGACCGCTCTCGCCCGACCCCAAACCTGGGGAAGAAACCATACACCCCGATATTGATCGCCACGTCCCGTCCGCGTCACTTCAAAGGGGAACGGAGAAACCGTCGTTCTGCCGAGCTCCCCCGAGATGAGGGATACAGGTCGTGCGGGGATGGGCATGTGTGGATAACGGGTTGTCCCACCAGCGGTGAATAGCGAGCCCGCGGAGATGAACTCTTATATTGAAAAAATGAGGAGATGAGGAGCAAGTTCAAGTGGAGATATCAACCCCGCTCGCGGGCATGCTGGGAGTACCTACAATGGTTTGTTTATACGAGGTCTTGATGGAGTGCTTCATGCCGATGAAGTACCTACGAATGCAGAGGAGTACCTAGGAGTATTTTTGGAATGGCGGGAGTGGCGAGAGAAGGGCCGGCATGGTTTCGATGCAGGCTTCTCTTGCAGCCTCCAACGGCTTCGATTGCAACCAGCAGAGAGATGCAGAAGAGGAGAAGAGGAGGCTCAACCTTAAGGGAGAACTAACGCAGCGCCTCCGGTCAGTCCCGTCGCCGGGGTAGGGTGAGCGCGCTGACGAGTGGCGGACGGGCATGAGGCTGGTTTGGGTGGTGAGCAAGGGAGGCCGACGGCGGCGGCGGAGGCGAGATGAATAGCGTCGGGCGTCAGGCGTCAGGCGCAGAAGAACGAGGATGGATGTGGACGTGGATGTGAGTGGTGTGGTGGGAAAGAGAGGGGAGATGGGTGCGCGTGGCTGAGGCTGCCTCCCGCAGGCTACTGGCCACTAAGGGGGATTCACAAGCCTACCACTGGCTGCTCCCTCCGCTGGCCTACCCCCGGCCGCCTTTCCGCCTTTCCCTCTGCCGAGATGGCGGCCGCCGGGGCAGATGCAGGCTTGATTGGCCGGCCGATGGCGTGGCGTGCGGGCGTGTGGGAGGGCCAAGGAGCCTACCAGCCGACCAACCCACCAGCCCGTCCGTCGCTCCCAGCCAACCTTGGATTTCTCCGGCCGAACGCGATGTAACCCCATGTCCTCCATACGAAGCCAACCTCACCCGGTCCATGCTCGACGCTCGACGGCCGATGCTCGATGCTCGATTCTCGATGCTCGATGCTCCACAGTCGAATCCTCGACGCTTCCTGCTCCGTGCGTGCTCGCTATCATCCGTACCGAGCTTCGAAGCTCAACGGCGAAATCCCCACCATCCCATATCTCGACTCATCTGCTGGCTTGAACACCCCCTCCGTCCAGTCGTCCAGTGTCTTCCTGGTCTGGTGTGGGGTTTGTTGCCGTCTTGGATGCCTGGGGGCACGCCATCAGATGAGGGAGTGAATTCAAGAGCATGGGAGCCGCGAGGGATCAGACGGACCGAAGTACGATGCTATGTAGGTAAAGAGACATTCTGCTGCATACGCCAGGGGCATTGGCGAGCGTTGAAAAGCAACTCCTCCGGATGCGGTGGGGAGCAGGAGCAGGAGCAGGGTCAAGGTCGATTTACCTTGATCCCGGCTTGCCTGCCTGTCCGCCTGTCGTCCTGTCAGTCCGCCTGCCCACCTCCCTCCTCATCCTGCTTCTGATGGTCACTCGTTCCTGAATGACATGTGCCTTTTCTACCCCCCTTGACTAGGGAGGAACGGCCATCGACCGAGCCTTGGGTTGCGCTATCCATCCCCGCCAGAGCGGCGTGCAGTGATATCGTTTATGCAACCCCTTGGCGTATCTCCGTCCCTGGTCCATGAGCCCTGATCTTATCTTGACCACACATATGCCGGCTGTTGTCGACAGTTAGCTACGACGAATCAATAAGTACTAAATGCTGCACACACACACGGACGCGCATCTGAGCGTCCTCACGATACCCGGGCCCTTCCTTGACTTCTACCCCGCCTCCTCCACCCCATCGCCGCTCTCCTCGCGCCTCTTCGTCCTCTCTCCCTTTCTCTCTACCGACTTCCCCTTCGTTGTGCTTGAGAAGCCACGACTTTCGAAATTCGAGGAACAGAGCAGATGGCCGTGTCCACGGGAGCCACACGCGCTGTGGATCACCCCGGTGCTGTAGCCGCTGACCATGGCCAAGCTGCCGTTCCTAGAAAGCGGCGTAGGAGGGCACCAACAACCGGTGCCACAGAGGATTGCTTCGCGTGCCGCAAACGCCAGACAAAATGTGACCGCCGACGTCCGTATTGCGGCCAATGCATCGAGTTGGGCAAGGAGTGCTCCGGGTACCGTACCACCCTGACCTGGGGCGTGGGCGTTGCAAGTCGTGGCAAGCTTCGAGGCATGTCACTCCCCATCGCAAAGTCGCCGCAGACTACCACCGCAGCTTCCAGGACCCAGGCCTCGTCGAGCGCGGGAAACACCAGTTGCACACAGGCGACCAAAACCGTCTCCACGAAAGCCCGTCCAGCAGGTCCGCATCTGTCTAGCAACCCAAATGTCAGCCATGGCCAGTCCTCCTTTGAAGTCACAAACTACAATGCCACGAGCCCGATTCCCATACCAGCGCCGCTTCCTAACCTCCCATGGCATGTTCCTGGATTTAGCGAGCATGCCGAAGGCTACCATCTGATGTCCGGAAAACCGACCCGCCAGCGTTTACACTCACGACCGCTGCAGAGGCTGCATACTTCCTTCACTTCACCTTACGAAGAGCATGGCTTTTCCGCCTCCACTGGCTCGCTCAGTGGCTTCAGTGATGGTGACTACTCCTCCCCAAGCGATTACCCGCATACGCCGGACGATTTTACCTTCTTTGAGCCTTCTCTCCCGTGTTATCACAACTATTACCTGCATGAAGTCGTGCCCCTCAATTCCACTGAGCATCCTGGGCACCGCGGATCGCCGCGATCATATCCTACTGTGACCGATGACATGTGCTCAAGCATCAGTTCGGATCAAAGCACCCAGGACCTATCCGAAGTTCATTCTGTACGCTCATCGTCATTTGGCCATGCCAGCATCGTCGAGGGCTCGTATGGTGCCGACATGAGCACAACCACTACGCCGCTGCAATACGCTACATACAGCTATTGCCAACAGTTGGGGGATTTACCAGAAGAGCACGTCCCGTCGGACTTGGCTGTGTTGTCTCCGGATGTGACGAGTCAGATGTGTCCGTCAATGCCTCGCAGTGTATATACGTCGACGTCAGTACATCTCTCTCCTCGAATGTCATATCTTTTGGATTACTATGATAAGTTCATCTGTCCCGTGCTCGTCGCATTTGATGGACCATCCAACCCATATCGCATGCACGTCTTGCATCTGGCCATGCATAACGAAGGCTTACAGAACGCCATCGCAGCGCTTGCCACGAACAACCTCAGGATGAGAGGAGGCACCGAGCACCGACCTTTGGCGTTCGAGCAAGGGGCTCAGTCCGAGGTTACGGCGGAGGAGCTGCGGGAGCTGCAAGGGAAGCCTTCGCCGGAAGAGCAGCGCTACAAAGCGGCATCGATTCGCATGCTCAATGAGCAGTTGGCCAACCCACAACAGGCCAAAGATGATTCCGTCCTCGCCACGCTCCTGATCCTTTGTCTCTTCCACGTGTGCGACAGCGGGTTCTCCAAGTTCAAGACGCAGCTCGCCGGCGTGCAGAAGCTCCTCGGCATGCGCGACCGCCGCGTTCCGTCGGATTTCCTCGGCTGGATCGAGGTCTTCTTCACATGGTTCGACGTCATGACCTCGACCGTCAACGACCGGGAAACGCAGGTCCGCGGAGACTCGCTCGACATGCCCAACCTCTCGGCCAACCTCGGCGCCCTCGAGCACCTGGCCGGCTGCGAAGGCCGTCTGTTTAAGCTGATTGCCCGCCTTGGCCGCCTTAACTTGCTCAGCCAGAACCGTCCCGTCCGTGAACGGAACCACACCACGCTCCGGCCGGACCCTCTTCCAAAGTCGGGCTCCTACCACGGCTTCCGATCGCCTCACGAGCGCTTCCGAAGCGGCGAAACCAGCCCCGTACTCTCTCCACCCTCTCCATCCCCGCACGATCCCCGCACCGAGTTCTGGACGGAATGGCACGACCTCCACACACGGCTCCAGAAGTGGGATTACGATCCCAGCACGTCTCCTGTCCCTCCCTATCCCCACGACAACCCTCATGACACCACCACCATCACTAACACCGCCACTGCTACCACTGACCTCTACCACATCAGCTCCGCCTTTCGCGCCGCCGCGCTCCTCTACCTAGCCCGGCTCGCCGCGCCCCCGGGCCCGCCCCGACCACTCGGCCCGTCGGACCGCCACCTCGCCTCCATCGCTCTCGGCCACATCGCCGCGATCCCCGTCCACAGCCCGGTGAACAAGTTCCTCCTCTGGCCGCTCTTCATCGCCGGCGCCGAGGCCGAGGCCGGGACCGGGACCGATTCCACCACTCATCGCGATCAGGTCCGCCGCCGCTGCCTCGCGATCCAGCGCGAGAGTGGCTTTTGGAACAACCTCAGCGTGCTCGAGGTGCTGGAGCGGGTCTGGCGGGATGAGGATGACGATAAGGGTGGAGGTGGGGAACCGGGGGCATGGGGAAGGAACCGCCAGGCGGGCACGCAGGATGATCGAACGGACTGGACGGGTCAGCCGTTCCCCTGGCGCAAGGCGATGCTTCGTCATGTTGAGGGGGAGTATATCATCATCTGAGCGCAGGACGTAGGCGAGCGAGCGGAGTGGGAGGGTTGCGGCGGGCTGCAACATTTTAGCATTATGACCTGCCACGATGTTATCCTTTTCTGCTCTTTCTTTCCGTGCGTCTATACCTTTTGTTTCCTACTACTCTCATCATCATTGTCTGGTACTTTGGGCAGGGTGGGAGTACATCTATACATATATCACGCCATCCTATACCGTATCGCCTCTCCCTTTCCCTCTCTCATCTTCTTTCCTTGAGGTTTCTTTTTCTGTGAAGATACCTTAATTTGGGGCATGGTGCGGTAAATCCGGACATATAAGTGTGTCTGTGTGTGTCCGTCTTCCTTTTCCGTCCTTCCTTTCAATAGAACGAAAAGGAGAAGACCAAAAAGATAAGACAGAGATGAAAGAAAGATAAATAAGACCGAGGGATGAGTTTCCTTACGAAGCCGCAGGACATGCATAAAGAATAGATTTCTCCTTTGGTTCCCCTTTGCCCTGACGAGAACAACGCCCTGTTCCTGGTTTTCGTCATAAGCTCAGTCTCCATCGACGCGAACTGCGCCTGACAGGTCTCCCTTATCGTACATGACTCCCCTCCCGTCAGCACGGGACTCCTCCCTCTTTCACTCTCATTTCCCCTCGTGCCCCTTTCACGGTCTTTTCTTACGTGTGAGATTTGTAATTTACATAGATGCAATGCGATTATCTAGCCCTTTCTCTTGCTCTTTTTCCTGCATCACGCCATCGGCACCGGTCGCAGATGACCATCCTTGTCGTATCGTGCTTCTGTGAAAGAGGAGGAGAAGACGGTTAGTCGCGTGCGCCAGGCTCGAAGGGCAAGGGGAGCAAGTTTTCGACCCCAGAGATTTAGGGGGTCGCGGTAGGACAGAAAGACAAAACCCATGAAATGAAGGAATCCGGCACTCACTGAAGAAAGTGTAATTCAAGGTGATGGTGTTGATGCCCTTCATATTAATATCGTTAACGAACTCGGGATCGATATAGAAGAAAACAGGCATGTCGACCGTCTCGCCAGCATTGAGGCGCTGCTCCTCGAAGCAAAAGCACTGGATCTTGCTGAAGTAGGGCGCGACCTGGCCGGGGGTGACCGAGTACGTGGCCACGCCGATGATGTCCTCCTCGCTGCGGTTGGTGGCGGTGTAGAAGGCGAGGGCGGTCTCGCCGGGGAGGACACGGACCTCGCGCTGCTGGGGGGTGAACTTCCACGGCAGCACGTCCGACACGGACCCGTTGAAGGTGATGCGGAGCCGGGGCACGCTCGTCACCGGCTGCAGCCGGCTGGCCGGGTCGGCGTCCGCGGTCGTGGAGGCGTGCGCGGCCGACTTGATCGGCTGCCCGCCCCAGCCGGTCGTTTGGCAGATCTGGAGAGGGAGGGAGGGAGTGCGTGAGAACAGGCTGCGATTCGCCGGGGAAGGGTTTCCTTCTCCGCTCACGGGGGAGCGTGAGGAATGCGTACCATCTTGTACATGGGCACCGACCCGTAAGACAGCGCTACGGTGCCCAGGATCACACTGAGCGTATAGTATCTGTGGCGGGAGGGGATATCGATTAGAGAGAGAACCGCCCGGGTGTCGAGGAAGAGCAAGATGGGGAAGGCCGGGCGGGAGATCCCTTACAGAACGGTCGCATTCCGCTTCCGGTATTCACTCCGCATCTGTTCCATGCGCGGGACTGCCTTCGGTGGCTCGGACGCGGCCTCGGAGGGGGAGGCGGAGGTAGAGGGGGAAGTATGCTGGTTCCGCCGGAAGGGCCGCAGGCGGGCGGGCGATTGGAGGTGAAGGCCGCTCGGTCGGGCGCGGGCGCAGGAGCGGCAGATCCATGGCTCCGACAGCGGCGCAAAGGCTCGCAGGAGGGAGGTGGTCGGTTTGTTCATGATTGGGAAGAGGCGGAGGTTGGAGATGTTTTGCGGAGAGACTCGGTGGTGAGTCGGAAGTGAAGCTCAGGGCAGCCCGGCAGGGCAGTGGCGGCGGATGATCAATTGGCCGACCACTTTTTTCCCGCGAGGCCGCGGCCGCGGGCAATGGATGTCCATACGAGTACTTATATCAGAATGTGAATCGGCACGGCACCAGCAAATCGAACCAAAGAGACCATGCAGTCCTGCTCCTCCCAGCACAACCAACACCACCACCACATCCCATCTCTCCCACGATGAGCGCCGCCACCACGTCCACCTGCTGCATCTGCCACGCCCAACCATCCAAATACAAATGTCCCAGCTGCAAGCTCCCCTAGTACGTTCCCCTACCCACCAAACAAAAATCCCATAACTCACAACTCCCACAGCTGCTCCCTCACCTGCTACAAACCGCACAAAGCCCAGCACGACGACGGCGGCTCGGCCACCACCAATCCTCCACCACCAGCAACACCAGCAACACCACTCCAACCCCCCACGACCGCACCGCCTCTCCCAGCAGCCCAACCACCACAACCCAGCGACTCCCCCTTCACAACCCTCCCATCACACCCCCTCCTCCACACCCTCCTCACCAACCACCCCTCCCTCCGGCCCACGCTTCAGGAACTCTACACCAGCGCCACCTCCCCACCACCACCACCACCCGCAGACGACTCGCCCTCCCACCTTCCTTACCCCTCCCCCCACCACCGCGGTCGCGGACGCGGTCGCGGACGCGGAAGCCGGGTCCGCGGCGGCGGAAGTGGGAGGGGCGGTGCGGCGGCGGCAGCCGCGACCTGGACGCCGGAGAAGGGGGAGCGCTGGGCGCGGGCGCGGTTCGGGCGGATGCTGAGGGAGCGTTCGGAGGTCGGGGAGGGACTGCGGGAGTTTGTGAGGGTGGTGGGGGTGGTTTGTGGGGGGAAAGGGACGGGGGAAGGGGGAGAGGGAGAGGGAGAGAGAGGGGGGGAGATGGTGGGGGAGGGGTTGTGAGGATGACTTTTGGATGGAGAGGAATGGGCTCTTTCGGATGAGCTGAAGGGTTGGCTTGGTGGATGGATGATCTGAGGATGTATGATATTACTTGCAGTGGTTTGTGGTGGGAATCCAGCGATCTGGGACGCTGCTGCCCCACGAGTGCTTGATTCCTCATACACAAACGGAGTCATGAGGTATGTATGATAAAAGTACAATGGATGGGGAAAGGGAAAGCATCGATCCCCATCCATTCTCCGCAAACGGAGAAAACAAAGGAAGAAGAAACAAAAGACAACTCCTCACGCATCCACCTTCGTCGGGATCTTGACCTGTCCCTTCTTGCGGTCCTGGTGCGGGAACCCGTACCGCCAGCCGACGCCGCGCGGATCCCGGCCGTCCTGGCCGACGGCCTCGACGCTGATATCCTCGAACTTGAAGTCCCACCGGCGACCCTGGACGGTGGTCACGCGCTCTTCCGCCCGGGCCTTCCGCTCCGCTTGCCGCTGCTTCTCCCGCCGCCGGCGCTCCGCCCACTCCTGCTTGACCTTCTCGACCGCCTCCAGGCCGAGCGCGCTGGCCCGCTCGATCGCCACCATCTCCGGGTGCGGGATGCGCTTGTCGGCCGGCAGGAGGGAGGCGTCGAACACCTTCGCCGCGTCCTCACGGGTGAACGGCCGCGATTCAGGGACCGGGTAGAAGATCTGCGCCCGCGTGGCCGAGTGCACCGGCAGGTCGTTGACCGACTCGAACGGCCGCCGGCCCGTGTACCGGGGCGGCGTCTCGGTTGGGATCATGCCCAGGACGGCGCGGCTGTAGGGTCTCGCAAGCGGCTTTCCCTATTGATGGGCGAGGTTGGTTAGCTAAACGACGCAACGGATAATAGGAATGACCGGTTTATGATAGTGATGTACGAAGATGTGGAGGAACCGCCGGAGAGCTTTGATCAGAGTGATGGGTGATTTCTAACCATGTAGGAGTCTTCAAGACTAATCGAATTTTTTCCATGTCTCATCATTGAAAGCAAGCTCATCCGGAGTCCAATTGAATTGGCAAAAGGAGGGGAAACAGGATCGATGCACGAAGGGGGAAGTAAAATGGTGCCATACCTCTTTTTCAAAGTCCTTCTCCAACTGCTTCAACCGCACCACAGCCGCGACGCGCTCCATGCTCACACCGTACTGCGCGCTGACCTCAACAATCTCCTCCTTGCGCCGCACAACCCGATCATAGATGAGCTCACGATAACTCTCATCCAGCACGCGCTGCGCCTGGAACTCGCGGTTGAGCGGGAAGGGGAATAGATCCTTGCCCTCCTCCCGCACGAGCTCCTTCTCGCCCTCGCCGCCCTCCCCGTCCGCCGTCTTGCGACCGCTCCCCTCCCCCTCCTTCTTCGCCGCCTTGTCCCCCCCGCTTCCGTCCTCGGACGGCCGCATCCGCCACAGGTTGCCGTCCTTGTCGTACGCGGACAGGTAGTTCGTCGAGCCCGGCAGCGGGTACTTGAACGCGGCGCCCGGTCCGTTCAGCCAGGCGTACATCTCCCGCCGCAGCCGGGTGGCCGGCCGCGCGCATGTGTGTGAGAAGGGACGGAGTTGAGAGGATGAGGAGGATGAAGGGGAAGGATGTGATGGGCGAGGTGCGAGGTAGGGTGACAGCGCCGCGTGCACGGCGTTGCCCCGTATCCGCGGGGCCATGGCCATGGAATTGGTGAGTGAGACGGGGAAGGGGGAAACGAAGGGGGGGTAAGGCGGGCAAGGGATGATTGTGTCGGGTGTGGGAAGCGGGATGGTGGAGGTGGAGAGTGAAAGAAAGTGTGTGGTTGGGAGATCGTTTCTGCTGATGGTGGACTTTCGGAAAAGTTCGCGCGAGTGGAGCGTCGGGGTTTGCCGAGCCTTCCCGCTTGCCCACGCTTGCCGTATACATCACAGCAACCAACATATATCACTTCTCGCATTATTCAACGTCAGATATACACCGCATGGCCAACAACGCTCTATCAATCGAAGCAGAGCAACGACAATAACTAACCATTGCGATACTGAGAGTAGTAAACTACCAACAAATTGACTCCCTACACATGCTGTAACGACAGGCGTTTCCCGATCTGATGTTAGCCGATCAATTCCCCCCCAGTCTTCGACGCCAAAACATTTCCCAATCTAAAAAATCCGTCACCGTTGTGTGAAGAAAAAGAAAAGGAAGAAAAGAGAAGCTGGGAAAGGTGGCGCGCGCAACCGCAGTGTCCAAGCAAAGGGGGAGAAAACACCATACAAGCAACATTGCCATGCAAGAAAAGGGGGGAGGGGAAAAGGGGAGAGGTGACGGTGTAAGTAGTAAAGGGAAAGGGAAAAAAAAGTTATATCCTCCAGCCATAAAGTCATGCTTCAGTCCGATTGCAAAACGCAACGCCCTGCCGATGTGTGCGATTCAGAAAAGTAAACAGGTCTGGAAAAAAGAAACGCTTGGAAAAAAAGGTCTCAGGCATCAGGTAGTGGAGAAAAAGAGCAAAACAAAAAAGGAAAAAGCTATCGAAGCACCCACTGCCAGCCATCTGGCCCCCTTCGGAGAGGAAGCAGTGACGCTGCTGAGAAAATGCATCCGGAACACAAAAAGCAGGAACCCTTCCTCCTCTTCCCGCAACCGCACGGCTCCTACCACCTCCCCGAATGCATGCGACGACTGTCTTCCCAGAAATGTCAAGTCCTTCCACTTTTCCCCGCCCCAGAAAGCCGATACGACTCGTAGCGAAGCGGAAAAGGCAGGAAGGAAAAAAAGGACAAACAGCATCGCGAAACTGCCCCGAGAAAAAGGAAGATGATCTGGCAAGGGAAAAAAAAAAGAAAAAAGGAAAAGAAAAGCAGTGTGCCAAAAAAACCCCCCACCGCTGACATTTGCGCCCGGGCTCCTAAACAGTGCTCTGTGATAAGAACGCACAAGGGGGAATCATTCGGTATACGATGCTCGGAAAAAGGGGAAGCCGATCTCCCAGCGAAAACGACGAACGACACACGCACGCACACACACAGAGGCGGGTGGTCTTCGCATGATCTCGCGCCGCCGTAATCCCACGCCATCATACCAATGGAAAAGGAAATAAAGACGATGACAACAGAAACCCCCCAGCGCGCCGTAGTTGAGCGAGAAAATGACAGGGTCGTGAATGGATTAAAAATGCAGGGAAGTAAAAAGGAAATGGAAGGAAATGAAGTTGCAAGGCTCGGTGCAATGATATGTGCTGTTGCTGTGCATGCGTTTCTCGGGTCTTGGGCGCATCGCAAGTGGACAAAACCGTGGGGATAGAGCAAGTGCGATTAGCGCCCCATCATGTAGTTAGGATAATTGCCGGTAAGGCCACCGAAGCCATTTCCGGGAGCAGTCGGGGCACCGTTCGCGGGGTTGAACTGAGCACGCGGGTTGCTGAGTTCGCTTGGGGGAGGCGCAAAGCCGCCGTTGGAGAACACGCCAAAGCTGGAAGCATTGTTCAAGTGCGGAGGCGCCGACAACCCCGGAGGAGCCGCAAGCCCCGGTGGCGGTCCCGTTGCAGTGGAGAATCCAGGAGGCGCGGCTATGTTACCTCCCAGGCCAGGGAGAGCCGCTTGCTGGGCCATGACTGCTTGGGCACCCATGTTGTTGTTCTGTCCAGTCCGTACGCCGAGCGGGTTCTTCGAAAAGCTCAAACGGATGCCGCCTTTGACGCTGTTGTGCAATGGGTGACCATAAAGCTCATTCAGCGCCTTGGTCGCGAAGGAGATGTCCTCAAACTCAACGAAGCACATCGGACCATTTTGCTTGGTACGGAAACACAGGCGCTTGTAACCACGTTGCTTGGAGAATAAGGCTTTCAATTCGTCCTCCGATGTATCGATGGGAAGGTTTCCGACGTAGAGGGTATTGCAAGGTGGATTTTGGTCAGCTGGATTGACGGGCGGGTAGTTGTGCCTCTGGTAATGTTGATTGAACTGAGGGTAGTTGCCGTTGGGCCCCATAGCAGCCATCGTCCCCGGTACGCTGTGAGGCGACAAAGCGGATATTGTCGAGGTCGGGGACTGGATGGGCGCGGCGGTCCTCGGAGAGGCATAGTTCGCCATCGGAGGGGACGTCATTCCGTTGCTGGTCGTGTTCAGTGAAAGGCTGTTGTACCGTGATACCGGTGGTATGGCAGGGTTCGTGGTCCGGCGAGGCATTGGCACAGCGATGTTTTGACTGCTCGTAGCGTAACCGATGGACTCCTTGAGCAGCCCTTCGGTCTCATCATCACCATCATTGTTGATGATATCTTTGCCGAGGTTATGATGGCCGAAGCTGTTGGTGACGGGAGATGTCGGCGAGAAAAGGCTCTGGATATGCGTTCCGTTCTCCGAGATGGAGAACTCGCCGTTGCCCAATCCTGTGCCGGCATTTGGGGGTGACATCTTTTCCAGACTCTGGAACGTCCCGTTATACCGTGAGGATTGTCGGTTCGGTTGGCCATTAGCTGATGCCATAGGTGCAGCAGCCGCCGATCCTTGTCTTGTGGATGAACCGTCGACCGTATTCCTTCTCGCACCGAAGTTTGCGGGTAGGGTGTCCTGGACCAGCTCTACAATCATATTCGCATCATTCGCGGCATTCGCTTTTCCGTTCAAGCGATCCCGCGCTTCTTGTGCGCCAGCTAATGTTTTGAAGCGTGCAATGGCAGCGGCAAACCCGCTATCTTCCGGAAACCGCGGCGTGATGAGTTCTGCATCGATGAGGTCCTTGGCGAATAGAAGCATGCTTCGCAGTGCTTCATTTCCCGTACTGGCGGGCAGTTTGCGCATGAGGATGGCAGGTGTAGCCGTCCGCAACTCCGTGTTGTTGAGCGCGGCTTCCATGTCGCTGAAATTCAATAGAGAGGTGTTGTTTTTCTCTAGAGGTCTCCTTTCTCCGATAGGCGCGAGTCCGAATGCGTGCGACGACGGTGCCGAAGCGCCTGTGAATACGTCGGCGGTCATGGTCTTCTGCTGGTGGAAAGCCGCTGTTGGCGGCGAAGATGCGGTCGAGCTGAAGGATCCGTGGTTGAACGGACTGACTGAGAGATTCGAAGGACTTGTACTGTTGGGACTCGGCCCACTGGTCATTATTTCCTTTGTTATGCTATCGTCGTCCAGTGATGAGGTGAAACAAAGAGTATTCGGCACGGATCGACAGGGCTCGTTTCAGGGGAACTGCGAAGTCGTATCCCTGCGCAATGCACACTTGTCGCTCCAATAGCTGACCGAAATGGGGAGAGTTCTACGAGGTGGTTGTATTAGTGAGCTGGTCGTCGCAGAGAACCCACGATAACGACACCTGTCGCAAGAAGGCAGGAGCTACACATACAGTAGTACGCGCCTTTCGATGCTGTCAGCACCAAATGTCAGAACCGAACAATATCTAGCACGGTCTCTCGCGGAAATAGTTCTTGACGTCTAACGCGCGCTCGAGGCTCGAGATTGCGTGAATGCGTAAATGCGTGGATGCGTGGATGCGTGTTGTGTTGGTGATGTCGAAGCAGCGAGTGC
The DNA here is from genome assembly GCA_019775845.1 of Myrmaecium sp. VS I D KN 1. NCBI lineage: Eukaryota > Fungi > Ascomycota > Dothideomycetes > Valsariales > Valsariaceae > Myrmaecium > Myrmaecium sp. VS I D KN 1. The sequence continues at coordinate 358,403 of JADQAV010000047.1, forward strand.
AGTGCGATGCGACCGGTAGAGCGACCGAAGGCGAGGAAAACCGGGCAGCGGATGAGCCTCGATGGCCCGCAGGGTACTATGCTCCGAAGGGTCTAATCGGCCGGACGGGTGTGGTGGAAAGCTGTTGCAATTGGACTTGCGCGATGAGGTGTGAGGTCGCGACAGCAGCGAGTCCAATGGTCGGGAGGGTGCAGGCGATGATGATGGACGGGCTCGGTCGGGTGTTCAACTCGGTAGGCGTTCGCGGTGGAGTCGTCGGGTGGGAAGGCTGAGCCAGGCCGACGATAAGGGGAATGGGGGGGCACAGTCAGGCAGCCGGGTCGGTCAGCGCAGGCGTGGGGAAAACGGGCTCTGCCTCTGGTCTGGTCTGGTCGTGATCGCGGGCCGGGATGAGACAGGCCGCATCTGCGGTGGACAACCGAAGAAGCTTTGTGGATACTGTAGATGCCGGATGATGGAGGGTGCAAGGTGAAGGGTGAAGGGTGAAAGGTGGAGGGTGCCAGTGGTGATGGTGGAAGAGGGATGGGGGAAGGGGGAGGGGGGGAAAGAGAGGGGGGGGGGAGAGAAAACGGCGCGCGTTGGGGAACTGGCCGAGGGGTGGAAGGTTTTGGCTGCGTCCTGCCCGGTGGAAAAGCAACGGGAGCGCGCTCCGACGACGGCCTTCCAGCACGACGAATGAATGTGAGGCGGTAGGAAAGTTGTGTGTGTGTGTCCTTGTGCTTCTGGCGGATGCCTCCGAGTGCAGGCTCGGAAAAGGAGTAGGTAAGTAGTAGCAGCGAGGAGCAAGCAGCCAGACAGCCAGACAGCCAGACAGCCAGCGGCAAGCCGGAGCAAAGAAGCAATTCCCACGGTTCCGCGCGGGAGGGAGGAAGCTTGCACTTGCTGGAGGGGACCTTTAGGTAGCTCCACCGTACGGAAGGTCAGGCAGCTTGCTACAGTACTCCTCACAGCAGCAGCAGGAGCAGGAGCACCTGAAGGAGCGAATGGCGAGCGCCCGCTGGGGGCCAATGGACCCCGTAACCGTCGACGAGCTGGCAGAGGAGAGGACCGCAGGCTGCGAAGTTGCACTCGCACGCACGTTAGGGAGGCTTTGCACGGAGGGAGTTGAGTGGCAGCCGGGCGCCGTTCTATCGGTTATGTTTGACAGGAATAGCATCTTACAACCCATAACTGCCTACTACTAAGCTTACTACTACCGTATTCTACTACCTGACAAAGCAAAGTGCCTTGCCTGCAGCGATGCCCTCTGATTGCTGAGCGGAAGAAGTTGGGGAACACAGAAAAAACCCACCTCGAAACCCGACGCTTTCGCCCAGCAACAGCAAGGGCGCGCGGGCATGTCTTTGGGCAGCGCTCGAGGTCAGCTTCGTGCTGTACACGCACGGAGAGGGAGACACACTTGCTACCATTCCATTTGTGGGTAGTAGCTGGCCGCACACAACGTATGTTACGGCGGGCCTGGATAACTGAATACTACTAACCGGGTGTACTGCGAGAGTGGAAGTGTGTCCTTGTACCCTGTGTGCGTCCACGATGGTACAGAGACCGTCTATCCGCAACGCGACGAGCTAAAGTACCTCACTAGTGGCCCTTCGCGCGTCGAGGTCGACGGCGCGGTGATAGGCGCCATGCGTTCCTGATCAGCGCGAGATGGGCTCCCTGTCGCGACGGTGCCGTATTGTCCGTCCGTGGTACGCTATATACATGCATCTCTACTATATATTCACGGACCCGGGTGCCCATCTGGCATTGCCCTGGGTCTTCCAGGCCTCCATTGACGCCCATGTGGAGTCGGGAATGCTCCCTCGCTCACCCGTCGTGATGCTGCATGGCCCGCCGGCCGGCACGAAGGCAGCTGACGGGCCCGCGTCCAGCAGATGGGAGGGACGGACGGCTTCATCTCGAGCGACGACAGGGCCGAAGGGAAAGCGGCAAGCCACCGGATGCAGCTCGACGGTTGAATCGCCAATGATCGAGAAGGGGAGGGGAGGTAGAGGCGGGACTCGAGCAACTGGCAACTGGCAGCTACTCCGTACTAGTACCGTTGTTGTTACTGTGCTATATCATCAGCCCGATGGGATGTCTCTCCCTCGACATCCCAACGTCTCGGTGCCTCGTTGGCCATCCCTCCCCCTTCCGACCCCCACCCCCCGGCGCACCTTGCTGCCAGCCCAAGCATTCACCTTGACTTGGTATTGTACGCGGTCGAGAACAGGATGATACACGCACAGGATCACAGTCGGTCACAGCTTGTTCATGCACCACGATCTCCAGCAATTCGACTCGCACAAGCAAGCAAGTCCAGAAATGCCCATCTGGGGAGGACGGTGGAAGGACGGTGGAAGGACGGTTGCTTCATCGGCGTAGGCAGTATTTATGTACATGTCCCCGGCAGTATGTATATCACGACGTAGTCGACCGGCATGCGAGAGGGAAGAAGGAGGCAGTAGCTAGGCAAGCTGACGCAGCCCTGCTTGCGGTGGGTTTCCACGGATCTGAAGCGGCATTTTCACTGTGTTATGTGTGGAGGCCCATCCATTATATAGTCGTCCCATTAGGGCAAGGGTTCGAGAACTGTGAGGGAGGGATGGAATGGCTTCAAATTCCAGCAATCAATGGCGTGCAGCACACTAATTCCCTCTCCCCCTCCCCTACACACCATCCGTCCGTCCCTCGATACTGGTCGCTGGTCGCTGGATGCTGGTCGCTGGTGCATGTCCTCAAACACCCTTCCCATGCCATCCCATCGACGACGCCCGCTTCGTCCACTCGTCTGCAACGCGACGCGCTCCCGAATCCAAGGCAACCAGGACCCTCTAGCGTGTCAACCTGGAAAGACGAGGGGAGAAATGCGCCCAACACTCAGGCAGAACCGGCTGATGAGAGGATTGAGCGGTCGTAGGGTACATGGTTATCCCTCCCTATCACACTGCCCGTTCCGACGAAAGGACCGGGTGAGCCCCGGGCACCCTCCGACGGCTGCTGCCCCTCGAGCACCACGGGAGGACGCGAGTTGCCGAGCAAGCATGCGTGTGCGCTAGGCCGTCCCGGCCTGTTCTGTCAGGCATCCCTACCTGCTAACCGTTTCCCACGGCTTTGGGGACGACGTCTCTGAATAAAGTCCGCGCCGTCGAAAGAGGTGCTAGGTGCTAGGTGTGCTCTGGAGATCTTCGAGCCCGGCGGACCGGAGCATCCCAACTGGTGAGAAGCGACCTATTGTACTGCTTTGTCCATGTCCGCCTCCCCCCCGTACGTTCATTCCCCGTGCCGGGCAAGCACACCGGACGGAGTCGCGCAGGACCAGCATCTTCTACCGAGTCTCCGCGCGCGCCGAACGAACGACGTGAACCATGCCGATCAACAAACACCCCAGCCTTGGCCTGCGCCCGGTTTTTGTCAACCGCACCGGTTTCTGCACGACTTCAAATCCCCCGTGAGCAACGGCTCTTCAACCGGCCCAGCCGTGCAGCCGGTCTGCTCGGGACCTCAAATGTGGAGGTCCCACGGTTTCGGAGGGGAGTACTTCCTCCGTGGACGAGAGCGACGTGACCTGATTGAACCGCACAGGAGGACCTCGGCAGGTCGTGCTATCTCGTGCCTTGATCCCACCTGCTGCTGCTATGGCTGCTGCTGCTGTACACGTCGTGTATGTCCTGGACCTGCTTTGCGCCTTGAGGGTTTGGAGATCACGAGTGCTTCGCGACGCCAACTTGGCTCAACAGCACGTCGATTGTTCGACTTTTGAAAGATGAAGGAGTGATTCGTACAGGAATAACCATCTCCCCCCGATTCGTCCTCTCCTCCGGTCATCCACTTCCTGCTCTGACCCTGCCAGTGGATAAAACCCGTTCCTCCGGAGGATGGAGACGACGGACGCGAAGTGATCATGCTGGTAAGCCGTAGAAAATACGCCGCCAACGACCTGCTTACAATCTCGAAAAGCGAACCCCAGTGTCCGCATCGGGCGCAAAAGGATTGCCAACGGGCTGAAGGCCACGGACTTCGAGCAGAAAACCGAGGGTGAGCATCCGCTCGGCGACTTGATGACCGGTAGTACGATGACATGGCGGGGGGTTCGTCGCTGGCAATTCAGGTGAGTGATATGGTAGGGTTTGGAGCTCCTGGCTCGCTTTTGTTCTCGTCAGCCGCTGTTTTCCGCTCGTCGTTCATTTTCGGATTTTTTTCTCTTTTCTGTTCCTGTCAGATTCAACCGTCGCTGCCTGGAAGTATCGCGCCGCCCAAAACGGTCCCTTCGCAGACCGCCTTGTGTTGATCCGAACTGGTGATGTCCCTTTGCCGGGGACTCATGTCTGATATGGGTGCTCGCCGCCGTGCCATATGGAATGCATGAGAGCCCCTGGGAGACTTCACCATGGAGTTATTCAGAGGAGCCGCAAGCATATATGAAGCGCATTTCAGCATGAGGACCGGTTTGGATCAACGGTGACCGGAGTGTTGCACAGAAATAGACGCTCGGCATTATCGACGGTCCTCACGTGTCGTTTGCTCCGATGCAATCATTCTGCGCCATCGCTGCTCCGGATATGGCAGACCACGCAAGACACAGCACGTATCCGGTGGAAGTCTTGCGGACGGCAGTCATTCCAAGGCCAGATGATTCACTGCTTTCATGATTATGTCCATACTGTCATCGCAATTTCTTCCTTTGGCTCATCGTTCCATCCAGCTCGATGGAACTTGAGGCCTCCGTGATGTCTACTCTCTTTCCATCCTCGCGGCTTTGACCATTAGACTCTGCCGGTTTCTTGTTATATTCCTATTTCTAAACATCCCGCTCATGGTGCGTCTGCTCCGGCTTCATGATCGCGCAGTGAAGATGTCTTCTAGCTTCTCGTGGTTGCGTCGTCGATCAACTCATTTGGATATGGTCTTTCACTCGTCGGTCCTCTTGATTTCAGTCTATAAGCAGTCTTACCGTTGAAGCTTTGTCGCAGCATATTCCTGGCATAAAGGGCTTTTGCATGCTATCCGCTCAACCAACTCCGGGACATCTATGCTTCACATTCACTGCAGTCTCACCGCTCATTACCATCCTTCCCGGAAGACCCTGATTAAGCTCAAGAAAACTTGACGCACTCGTTTGCCGTCTGCAATACTGCCCTTTCTGGTTAGCTGTGGCCGAAGCCTGAATTCACTACAAGCCTCTACCCCGCTTCGGTTGTCTTTTCGTTTGTTTACAACCTCTTCTGCTTCCTCACAATCGTCTTTCCTCTCCATCCAACCACGAGCACGCCTTCTGACCTTCTTGATAGTGGTGCATCTGACCGACTCGCAACGCTTGACCTCTTACAGCACACCTCAAGACAACAACAGGAACGTCGCCCACAAGATGCCCTTCCCTGTTTGTGCTGATGGCGATGTTCTCATCATCATCCCGCCCTCTGGAAGACTGCAGCTTCACGCCAGCACGCTGCGTGAATCTTCCCCCGTCCTCGCGAAGCTGCTCAAGCAGGAATATGCAGCCATCCTTTCTACCAATGCCCTGAATGCGGGTGTGAATGTGCGTTTCCGGTTGGAGCTTCGTCACCACACCAACCGCCGCGACGACATCGGATACTGGGTCAGAGTGGTAAGCTGCGGTCTCATGCCTTTCTGCAGTGCGTGCTTAATAACTGACTACCACACCCCTAGCCCCTCGACCACGCTGCTCGTCCCGTCGGTGACGACATTGTCACGACCGCACACGGTGTCAACGACAATGGCAAGATCCCTAACCCGGTTCACCAGTGCTACATGAGCATCCTCGGAGCGTTCTACAATATCACGGTGCCGATCGACGACGCCAACGTGTCGACGATCTTGAAGACCTCGCTCCTGCTGCTCGATGTCGCGCAGGCTCTGGACTGCGTTCGCTTCGTGTCACCCGCCATCGACATGACGCTGGTCAAGCAGGCGCAGACGCTCTGGCGCTCCGTCTCCTTCAACCCGGTTGCCTGGGCAAAGGTCGCGTACCGCATCCAGTCCGACATCATCTTCAAGGAAGCCGTCATTCACCTGGTCGGACAATGGAACCAGTGCACGCACGCGCAGAAGCAGGAGTGCGGCAAGACGATCCGGGAGTACGTGGAGGCGAAGCACGCCGAGCTGCACCAGCGGAAGGTGCTGCTGGAGGCGATCCTGATGGGCATCTACCTCAAGTACCTCGAACGGGACATCGAGACGGGCCGGTCCGGGTACGCGAACGACATCCTCGTCTGGATCTCCATGGCCTTCTTCCGGCACTGGATCGGGCAGCAGGTGGCGTACGAGCGGGGCGCCCGCGCCCCCGACGGCGGCCACGCCTTCTACCGCCTCCTCGGCCAGGCCGGCGACGCCTACATGGACCGCGACGACCTGAACGACTTCCAGCACCGCTTCCCCATGACCCGCAAGGGCCAGGCCGTCGTCGAGAATCACGTCAAGGAGCTCAAGGAGCTGGCCAAGGAGCGCGTCCTTCGCTCCGGCATCCTCGCCAACGCCAGCTCCCTCGACATCAGCGCCCACCCGGTCGCTTACCTCCTCTCCGCCCGCGTCGACAAGGCCGAGTTCGTCTGGAACTTGCAGCCCTCGCTGAAGCGCACCCGCAGCGAGAGCTACGACGTCGACGCGTTCGAGGATGAAGACGACGAAGAAGAAGATGATGACGACGAGGATGTGGGCTCGGACGACGGTCCGTACAAAGTGCCACGCCTTGGTTGAGATGGTGCGCCGGGTGCGTTGAGCATGGTGCTATCGTCGGTCTCTCTACAAGCCCTTGGACATTCTTTTCAGGACCCCAGCGTCATGCATGTCGGGAAACTGCTGCGAGAGTCTTCGTTGGTTTGTTCTAATCCCCTCATTCTTGAAATTCCGATCATCCTTGAAGCTGCAACAAAGACATCTCTTACCCTAACCTTGGAATCATGTGGAGCGCTCATGGCGTGCGTCTAACTATATGGCCTAGTCAACTGACTCAGTGAGGCGAGCAGGCTGGTCAGATAGGTCACTTGCATCCATTCCTAGCACACGACGTTAAAAACCCCCTCCATCATCAGGTATCAAATAGCTCTCAAAAGAATGAAGAAGCCACTCTTGAAATCAGAAAAAAAAAATCGCTTGATTCGCTCTTGCATTATGAAACAGGAAAGAAAAGTTATGTATGTCCACACGCCCTCGAAGAGAAAAGAGAAAACGCCCCCAATCCCAGCACCGGCATCGCGTATGTTGTTGATTTGACGCCTTGCATACGTCTCGCCTCCGAATACGCATGTAGAGTATTGTGTTGGCGGTGTAGGTAACCCCGTCCTCGCACCCCAGCAACATCCTCATGCCCTGGATGCATTCTTCCGCGTGTCTCGCTCTTGCTGTGGTCCACAGACCAGTGCATATACCCCCTTCACCCGCCGCACCAACTTAATCATCATACCCCTCCGGAATCACGCGAGGGCCCTTGGGTACTACACCGCACATCCAATCAGCAATCCCATTCCAAAAAAAAGAAGGGCAAAAGGAGGCAAACGTACTCGGATAAGTCAACGGAATAGGCTCGACGCGCTCGTAGCCGAGCCGGCGGCGGATGGGCGGGACGGTGACGGCGATGACGGGGCCGAGCGAGCCGATGACGACGGAGTAGAAGAGCGCGGGCTTCTCGTGCGAGGCCCAGCGCATGTACGCCAGCGGCGTCCTCCAGAAGTGCGGCTTGGACATTGTATTGTTGCTGGGGTGGCTGGGCTTGGGAGTCGGGTGTGATGCTGATGAGGAGGGGCGCGGAAGCAGTTGTTTGTAGGGACGGTGAGGCGGTGTGGTGTAGACGGCGCTGTTTTGCTTCGAGGTGTGTTGAGCGTGGACGGTGGTTGTCAATTGTTGTTGGCGTAGACACCGGATTGCGGTGGTGAGGGCGTGATGGTCCGGGGAATGCCCACCTCGATGGCCCGATCCCCTCCCCAGAGAGCTGTCGGAAGGGAGGATTCTCCGCTTTGCCTGTGCGGGCTGCCCTGCCCAGGTGTGGAGTTGCGCGGCGGGAGTGGTCGGCGGCTTGGCAAAACGCATACGTCTCCCCTTGAGCTATGGACACTTGGACGGTTTGACAGAACAGAAGAGACACTGCCTGCCTCCTCTCGTGTCCCGGCCCCGACAAAGATGAAGTGGCTATTCTCCTGCCTCCTCCTGGCGCTGCTGGGCGCGGTGCAGGCACTCAGCTTCAGCGGCAACCGATTGCTCGTCGTTTTGGAGGACGCGGCTGAGAAGCAGAGCTACTCGCAGTTCTTCGACGATCTGACCTGTAAGTGCGAAGGGAGGGGCCTTTGCTTCCCCCATTGCTCGTCCTCAGTGCGAGCTGCCCTGCGCAAAGTTCATACGCGGGATCTAATACATCGCTCTACAGCTAGAGGATACCATATCACCTTCGAATCCCCCAAAAGCGAGAGCCTCTCGCTCTTCCAACATGGCGAGCGTGCGTACGACCACCTGCTCCTCCTCCCGCCGAAGTCGAAGGGCTACGGTCCCAGCCTCGCCCCCAACACCATCCTCGAGTTTGCGAAGAGGGAAGGCAATGTCATGCTTGGACTCTCTGCGACCCATCCCACCCCGAGCGCCATCGTCTCGCTCCTCCTCGAGCTCGACATTCACCTCCCGACGGACCGTAACGCGGTTGTGGTGGACCACTTCAACTATGACGCCGCATCGGCTGCCGAGCAGCACGACGTGATCCTCGTCTCGCCTCCGAAGCCCCTGCGCCCGGACGTCAAGAACTACTTCGACGTCCAGGGTACGCTTGCCGTCCCCAAGGCTGTAGGCCAGAGCCTCGGACCCGCCAGCCCACTTCTCGCACCGATTCTCCGTGCCCCCAAGACGGCGTACAGCTACAACCCGAAGGATGAAGCGGACATTGTGGAAGATCCCTTCGCCTCTGGCGAGCAGCTTACGCTGGTGTCTGCCTTCCAGGCTCGCAACTCTGCGCGCTTCACCGTCGTGGGATCGGCTGATATGCTCAAGAACCAGTGGTTCGGAGCCGAGGTCAAGACTAACGGCAAGGCTACGGAGACGGCTAACCGCGAGTTCGCCCAGAGGTTGTCGGAGTGGACATTCAAGGAGCTGGGCGTGCTTCGTGTGGGCAGGCTTCAGCATTTCCTCACCGAGACGGACGGCAAGTATGGCATCAACAACACTGCCATTGGCGTCCCGGTGGAGAACCCCAAGATCTACCGCATCAAGAACGATGTCGTAAGTAACCGTGCAAACGGCTCTCCCCTGCTCGCACACTGACATGAACCCAGACATTCCAAATCGAACTGTCCGAGTACTCCGTTGATCGCCTCGTGCCCTTCGAGCCTCCCGTGGGCGACGCCGTGCAACTGGAGTTCTCCATGCTCTCGCCGTTCCACCGCCTGAACCTTTCCCCCGTCGCCAAAACCGCCAACAGCACCATCTTCGGCACCTCCTTCACGCTGCCGGACCAGCACGGCATCTTCAACTTCCGCGTCAACTACCGGCGCCCGTTCCTGACCAACGTCGACGAGAAGCGGCAGGTCACGGTCCGCCACTTCGCGCACGACGAGTGGCCGCGCAGCTGGCGGATCAGCGGCGCCTGGACGTGGATCGCCGGCATCTGGGTCACGGTGGCCGGCTGGCTGGCGTTCGTCTTGGTGTGGTTGTACAGTGCGCCGACGGATCGGAGCGTTAAGAAGACACAGTAAGTGAGCGATATAGGCGCGCATGTGATGGTATGTTATAGGGGTAAAAGAGCTGGACGTTGCGATTAGAAGGCGGGCTCGTGGTTTCTTTGTTTCTTGGCGTCCATGTATATCGTCCTCTGGTTTTGTGTCTGCAGGAATGATTAAAAAAAGTTCGAAACGAACGTTCACAACTCCTCCTCTCCTTCTCTCTCTGTCTCTCTTTCGCCGCTTGCGTGCGTGATCTCGCTGGCAGTGTCATGTGCAATCTCCTCAGTGATGGGCTCGTGAGGTATCTGGTCGGTCTCTTTCCCACCTCCTCGATTCACACAGGAAACCACTCCTCCCCCATAACTCCGTCTCTTTCCTTTCCATGTGATCAACCGCCCGTGCCGTACTTACTGATGTGTCGCATACAGGATAATCTCCACACCGCAAAACCTGAGGCAGAAATTTGAGTCTCCGCGGAAGCTTGTCCAATCACGAACGCCCCCCGGCCGGGGCCCGGTCAAGACTAGGAGTATTTTGACTACTCCGGTCCGGTCAGACGCGGACTCCGTTCCAATTTCTCCTCCTCCTGCTCCGTTTGCCTTTGACGAAACTCCGCTCTCCGCCTCCGCCTCCGCCTCTGCCCCTGCGCTTGCCCAGGTTCGTTGGTGGTTGGGAGTGGATGTTGCCATTTTTAGGGGGGTTTTGGGCGGAGGGAAGGGGTGGGGCCCCTTCCCGCTCGTATTTCCCGGCAACAACCTCCAGGGCAATCTTGATCGGGCTAAAAAATGTCAAGGTTGAGTTGATGACGGGATGGACTTTGGTTTAGCGACTCCGTTCTCACTAGTTTTTAGGTAGCCTTTTTCTTGTTATTATTGCTGAGGCTTGGAGTGCTGTTTTGCTTTGTTTGCTTATCTGCTTGTCCTTTCCTTTCGACTTCTTTTGCCTTTTCCATTTGTCTTGTTCTTGTTGTTATTTGGATATTTCGCTACCTCGTTGCCTCGCTGGGAGGTGAAGAGACGTTGTGTGTTTCTTAATATCAAGGACCGCCACCTCAGTCTCCTTCCGAAGATCTGTTGGTCACCCGTTGAGTTATCAATTCGCCTCTTCACAAGTTGTGTGGCGACTCGGTCAAACACGCCGTTCACCTCTCCTCTCACTCCTCCACCATGGACATCATCGCAACCCTGCTGCTCGCGCGGGACGACCAGCACCCGACAACATACAACGCCTCCGACAGCTACGCAGCCCGCAAGTATTTCCGCGATCACTGCACGCTGGACAACCCCAACTGCCCCCTCAGCCTGTCGTACTGGGACTACATCCCCTCGCTCGCCGCCAATGCCTTCTTCCTCGCCCTCTTCGCGCTCTCGCTGTGCCTCTTCCTGCTCGAGGGAGCCCTCTCTCGTCGCTTCCTCGCCTTCACCATCTCCATGGTTTGTGGCAACGTCCTTGAGGTCCTTGGATACATTGGACGGATTATGAGCCATTATAACCCCTTCAATGAGGTGAGTCGCATTTCCCTTCCCGGATGCCCTCTCCTCCCTGGACGCTAACCGGAGCACGCAATCTTCAGAACGGCTTCCTCATGCAAATCGTCTGCCTCACCATCGCGCCCGCCTTCCTCGCCGCCGGCCTCTACTTCTGCCTCTCCCGCATCGTCGTGACCTTCGGCGCGGAAAACTCCCGCCTCAAGCCGGCCTGGTACCCGCGGCTCTTCATCCCCTGCGACGTGATCTCGCTGCTGCTGCAGGCGGCCGGGGGCGGGCTCGCCTCGGCCCAGTCGCACGCCGACAAGGACCCGGCCACGGGCGACGACATCATGATCGCCGGCCTCGCCTTTCAGGTCCTCACCCTGCTCCTCTTCATCCTCCTCGCCGCCGACTTCGCCATCCGCACCGCCCTGCGCACCCGCCGCCTCGGCCGCGAGCAAGCCCTCGACCCCACCCACGCCGCCCTCCGCGCTTCCTGGCCCTTCCGCGGCTTCCTCGTCGCCCTTGCCCTCGCGACCCTGTGCATCTTCACCCGCTCCGTTTACCGCGTCGCTGAGCTGAGCGATGGCTGGGATGGCTACCTGATTCACACTCAGCGCTACTTCATCGGCTTGGAGGGCGCGGTTGTGGGACTTGCCGTCCTGGCGCTGAACCTCTTTCACCCGGGTCTGTGCTTCCAGGAGGGCTACGAGGAGCGTGGCGGATTCGGGTTTGGGAGGAAGAAGAAGGCGACGGGTTCGTCGATTGAGAAGGCGGATGCGGAGGCGGCGGTTGATCAGGTTGGGGAGATTTAGACTGGGAGTGTGTAATGTTTTGCATTGCGGCGTCCGGGAGGGGAAGTCACCTTTTTCTTGCAAATATGTTCAGATTTTCTATCATCTTTTAGAATGTACCTATACTTAATCAATGTTTATAGGCAGGCCTGCTACCTATCTGCCTGCCTGTCTTCCGCCCTTCTATCGCCTATTCTCTGCCTTCCATCCCAACTCTGCATCAGCCCAAAACAGAAAAACCAAACCGTCATTCACCAACAAGCCCAGTTGCAGGAAAAGAAAGTAAAAAAGACAAAAACATACAGCAGCGGGGATTCGCTAATGGTCACCCACTTAACTACTAATCCGCCGGTAGGCTGCTTAACTTTGGAAGAGCGGACGGGGTTCCGTGTTCTCAACCTCCTGTGGCCGTATGTGCTAAAGAGAATTAAATTGAGGTCTGATATGGGATGACTTGGGGGGGTTGGCGGGTGGTTAGGTGGATGATGGTGGTGATGGCTCCCTTGTTGATTTTGCGGACGCGGTCCTGATGAGGATGAGTCGCATAAAATGCGGTTTGTCGTCTGGGATGGGCGTGCGTGTCTAATGTGAACTACAATTACACTTGTACAGCTGAATACACATGGAATATTATATCTTTAACCGTACGGTTGCACGTTGTATCGTATATGTCCAGCCTTTCTCTGCGTACATGGAGCCTCGATGACGTCGCGCTTGGCGTCTCCCATCGTCGCCTCACCCGCGCCCGATCTTCACGTCCGCCGCCGCCGCCGGTGGTCATCGCCAGCGCCAGATAGCCGAACGGGGCGATCCAGATCCCGGCCGATCGACCCCCAATTCCAGCCCGTCCACTGCCGTCATCATCTCTCCTGCCAAACCGCTCTCTTCCCCTTCCGGGCATAGGAGCTTTTTTGGAGGAGCTTTTGTCACGATGTTTTCCTTCACGTCTCCTCCATTTTCTTTCTTCCTTCATACCCGCTCATACCTTCTTCTCCCATCCCCTTTGTCCTCCCCTCTATGTCCTCACTCCCCCGCATTGGGAGGTCAAGTGTAACATTCACGCTGCCATTGCTCTCCAGAGTTTCACGTACTAGTATCCGACTACATCGACCTTTTTGCCCCCTCGCCACCGCGTCCTTTGCCCTGTCAATGGGTCCCAAACGCAAGCGCTCTACCGCGGCCGCACGAGCGACCACGGCCATACCTCTGCCGCCTAATGTTTCAGGACAGCCTCCTGCACCTCAAAGGCGAGCTTCGCGGCGCGCGGTGGCGACGAGCGCAGCCGTCAACCCGGAGACCGATGATGATATCCTGGACGGCCCGGACGCGTTGAGGGCGTCGCCTGATGCTGAGGTTGACGAGAATATCACGCCTGGAAGGATCAAGGATGAGTCGGAGTCTGATCTCTCTGACGTACCGCTTGAGGTTCAGGATGTTCCCAAGGGAAAGCAGAAGAAGAATGCGGCCGCTGCGAAGACGAAGGCTAACGGGGTTGCAACCACCGCGTCGAAGAAAGGAATTGTGGATTTGGGAGCTGGCGTTGGTAGCGATCCAGAAGCCGACGAGGAGGTGGAGGAGGACGAGGAAGAGATTCTGAAGTCGGTGACCAGGCCGCCGCCGGTAAATAGCCCGTACCTGCCCTTGCCCTGGAAGGGTCGAATCGGTTATGCCTGTCTCAACACGTACCTCCGCTATTCCAACCCACCCGTCTTTTGCTCCCGCACTTGCCGCATCGCATCGATCCTCGAACATCGCCACCCACTCAAGGATCCCAGCCAGCCCGAGCATGCTACCAAGAACCGCCCGGACAAGGACCTGCCGGCCGACGTGGGCCGCGGCATGCGCTACGTGGAGGAGATTGGTTTAGCGAATGCTCGCGACCTGATTAAGATGCTCCGCTGGAACGACCGCTACGGCATCAAGTTCATGCGCTTGAGCAGCGAGATGTTCCCCTTTGCATCTCACGACACCTACGGGTACAAGCTAGCCCCCTTTGCGTCGGAAGTGCTTGCAGAAGTAGGCAAGGTCGTTGCTGAGCTCGGCCATCGTGTGACGACACATCCGGGACAATTCACCCAGCTCGGCTCGCCGCGGAAGCAGGTCGTGGAGAATGCGTTCCGGGACTTGGAGTACCACGATGAAATGCTGTCGCTGCTCAAGCTCCCCGAGCAGCAGAATCGCGACGCGGTCATGATCATTCACATGGGCGGCATCTTCGGCGATAAAGCCGCGACGCTCGCCCGGTTCAAGCAGAATTACGCCAAGCTCCCTCAGTCGGTCAAGAACCGGCTCGTCCTCGAGAACGACGACGTAAGCTGGAGTGTGCACGACCTGCTGCCGGTCTGCCAGGAGCTCAACATCCCCCTCGTGCTCGACTTCCACCACCACAACATCATCTTCGACTCCACCCAGCTGCGCGAGGGCACCCAGGACATCACCGCGCTCTTCCCCGCCATCGCGGCGACGTGGACGCGGAAAGGGATCCGGCAGAAGATGCACTACTCGGAGCCGACGGCGGGGGCGGTGACGCCGATGAAGCGGCGCAAGCACAGCGCCCGCGTGGCCACCCTGCCGCCGTGCGCGCCGGACATGGACCTCATGATCGAGGCCAAGGACAAGGAGCAGGCCGTCTTCGAGCTGATGCGCACGTTCAAGCTGCCCGGCTTCGAGAAGATCAACGACGTCATCCCGCACGTGCGCGAGGATGACAACCGGCCCCCGCCGCGCGTCAAGAAGGCGCCCACGCCGCGGAAGCGGAAGGCGAAGAAGATGGATGACGGCGAGGAGCTGGACGAGGGGGTCGCGGCGCAGGTCCAGGCCCAGGTGGCCGAAGAGAAGAAGCCGGTGCCCGAAGAGGAGGTCGGCATGGGCGGCCCGGATGGGCGGGTGTATTGGCCGCCGGGGATGGAGGACTGGCTCCGCCCGAAGAAGCGCGAGATCAAGAAGAAAGACCCCGATGCGCCGGTGAAGCTGACGCCGGCGCAGAAGAGGAAGGCGGCGGCGGCGGAGGAAGCGGAGGTGAAAGGGGAGGAGGCACCTGCGGCACCACCGCCGCCGCCGGCGAAGAAGGGCAAGGCTGCTCCGGTGAAGGGGAGGAGGCAGGCGAAGGCGGCACCGAAGGATGTCCCGACGCCGGAGGAGACGTCGGCGGATGAGGATGGGGATGAGCTGGAGCTGTTGGATTTGGGGGATGAAGATGAGGATGTTGATGTGTCGGCGTCTGCGTCTGCGGCGAAGAAGCAGAGGAAGCCGGCTTCTGGGAGTCGGAAGAGCGCGCGGGCTGCGCGGGTGAGTTATGCGGAGGCGGAGGGGTCGGAGTGATTAAGTTTACTACACGGATTGGAGTAACAGTGATGTATGTATATGTTTTGAAGCGGGCACGTCTTGTATTATCATCATTGATCCTTGCATTATTAGGAAAGAAAAATATAAAAGCTTTGCTTGGGATGCAGTGTACTCGACACCTGAGGCCAGTCAGGCTGGGATGAAGTCGGAGTGGTTGGCACTATCCGTACCTATTTACCTCCATAAGGCATTCAGGCAGCAACCCAAAGGACCGGGCGACCCGCCGATCCGCCAATGTCCGCGGTGGGATGTCACATCGACGCCCCGCACCGCGGACGCTGAGAGGTGAACCCTGAGTTTCCATTACTCACACCTCACCCCAGAACATCAACAACTCTGACAGCTGCTGCAAAGGACCCTTGCGGGGGGGGGGGGGGGGGGGGGGGGGGGG
>JADQAV010000047.1:374096-466433 GCA_019775845.1 Myrmaecium sp. VS I D KN 1
CCCCCCCCCCCCCCCCCCCCCCATCCGAGCTCGACAATCATCCATTGAAAACCGCCTATATATAGGTATAAATCCGCCGGTCGCCATGTCCCACACCCACTCCCATGATGGTCCGGCACACTCTCACTCCCACGACGGGGGCGTTGCCGAACATGGCCATAGCCATGAGATCCTCGATGGACCGGGCTCGTATTTGGGGCGCGAGATGCCCCTCATTGAGGGCCGTAATTGGGATGAGCGTGCGTTCACCATTGGGATTGGCGGGTGAGTTCTTCCTCCTCAATCGCTTCTTCTCCTTCCAGCCAACCAGCCTAACTAACTGGACTCTGCTTCCCCCCTCCCCCTCCTCAGACCCGTGGGCTCCGGCAAAACGGCGCTGATGCTGGCCCTCTGCCTCGCGCTACGGGACCGGTACTCGATCGCGGCGGTGACGAACGACATCTTCACGCGGGAGGACTGCGAGTTCCTCACGCGACGGAACGCGCTGCCGGCGGCGCGGATCCGGGCAATCGAGACGGGGGGTTGTCCGCACGCGGCGGTGCGGGAGGACATCAGCGCCAACCTGGCCGCGCTCGAGGACCTGCACCGGGCCTTCGACACCGACCTCCTCCTCATCGAGAGCGGCGGGGATAACCTGGCGGCCAACTACAGCCGCGAGCTGGCCGACTTCATCGTCTACGTCATCGACGTCAGCGGCGGCGACAAGATCCCCCGCAAGGGCGGGCCCGGCATCACCCAGAGCGACCTGCTCGTCGTCAACAAGACCGACCTCGCCGACATCGTCGGCGCGGATTTGGCCGTCATGGAGCGGGACGCGCGGAAGATGCGGTACGTCCTTTCCCTCCCCCATCCCATCCCATCCCATCCCCGTTCCCGCAAACCGGTCCACTTAGTCTCTTGACTGACTGACACGCACGAAAAACACAGCGAGGGCGGCCCGACCATCTTCGCCCAGGTCAAGAACGGCCGCAACGTCGACCACATCGTCAACCTCATCCTCAGCGCCTGGCAGGCCAGCGGCGCCACCCAGGCCCGGCGGAAGGCGCACGCCTGAGTAGGGTGAACGAGAGAGAGATATATGTGTGCTTAAAGGAGGGGTGAGTGGGTGGGTGGGTGGGTGGGATGGGGAGGGAGGAGAGATGCTGGTGTGATATGTGTGGGAGGAGCTGGGGAGGGGGAATCCTGTGGTGATACATCCTGTGTATCTGTGCTCGCTTGTACGCCCTGGCGATGAAGGATTGGATGAACGAATGAATGATGAAATCACGATGATGCGTGTAGCATGTGTACTGCATATGTGTGTGGTGTACTCGTACATTATGTATGGATGCATGCGCGATGCAATTGCAAGTCGGATTCGATTACATGGGTATAGTAGTATTTACTGTACATTCTATACCCTCCCCGCAACAAGAGGATCAACAGGCGGGAACATCCGCAGCATGCACACCACGCAGCCCAACAGAAAATACCATAAAAAAAGAAAAAAAGGGGAGGTAACGTTCATTCATCCATTCAATAAACCTCCTCTCTACATACATAACCGGACAGGGTATCAACATTCTCTCCATCGCTCAAAAGGCAGGCAACAGGAGTATATATCGCACAAAAAGAAACGGGAAGTAAAAGTATAAGGTCCGCCCTGGGATATCTTCCAGTAAGACCCAGAAAATAGCACGCGCTCACGAGGAAAGTGAAGAAGAAGTGAATGGTCGAAAGCCCATCAACTCCCATCCGCCCCCTCCTTGCTGCCAACCCCGGCGGCGGGGCGGGGAGAAGATAAAATACCCTTCAAACCTCCCCACCAATGTCCAAACAAAAGAAGGGAAAAAAAAAAAAAATTCATAGCTTCATGCATCATCAGCGTCAAAAATGATCATCATCATCATCCATCATCGCGGCAGCCCCCGCACCAACCAGCGCTCCCACCACGCGCGAAGGGCAAGGATAGTCGCGCGGCCATCGTCGGCGGTCGCGGCGGCGGACCCGTCCGAGCTGGCACCGGCACCGGCAGGATCCGGGTCCCCGAGGATGGCGGAGAAGAACCAGAAGCAGGCGGCGACCCAGGCGGCGAAGGCGACGCCGCCGGCGACGAGGGGGGAGAGCAGGTGCACGAGCAGCAGTAGCAGCGGGGCACGGTGCGCGTCGTTTGTGTGATGCTGGTGCGGGGAGTGGATGAGGCGGAGTTCTAGGTGTAGGGCTGGCGTGAGGAGGCGGGTGAGTTGAGCGCTGAGGGAGGAGGAGCCCGGGCGGCAGAGACGGAGGGGCTGCAGGAGCAGGGCGGCGAGGAGGGAGATGAGGGTTGTGAGGAAGATGGCGAGGGAGAGGAGGAAGCAGGGGGCGGAGAGGTAGATCTGGAGCGGTCAGTGGATCGGTCCGGGTGGGCAGGCAGTGGAGGGGCGGAAAAGCTCACCAGCAGGCGCAATGCGTTCGATTCCAGGTCGTCTGGCTCCGGGTCTCCATCGTCGTATCGCACGACCGTTGCGCTGGGCGGCGGGGCGATCGAGGCGGGTTGACGAGAGGTGGGGAGAGGATACGGATATGGGAGTTGCTTCTCGATGTCTCGGGTGGAAATGCGTGATCGGTCGCTGTCCCAGTCCGAGGCCGGTTGGCGTACTATTGGTACCTCCTGTCGGCGGGAGGTCGAGCGGTCGTCGTTCCGCTCGGAGCTGAACGGTGCGGGGCTTGGCGGGGAGGGAGGCTGCTTCTCGGCGCCTGAGGGGACGACCGGGTCATGCGTGTGATTCGGAATCGCCCTGTGACCGTCCGCGGGATTCGAGCGCGCCGATGAGGTCGGGGAGTGTTGCTGAGGGCGCGCGGCGAAGGGGACAGGTGTAGGGTCGTTGCGGCTGTACTCGTAGGACGGGTACTGGTACTGGGCCGGGGCGATGTAGGCCATCGGAGGCGGAGGCAGACGGGAAGACATTATTGGGCCTGGCAGGGGCGACGGGAGCCGAGCTCCACTACCGGTACCGGATTAGGCGGCGGCGAAGCCTGGCGGCAACGACACCGGGGGGTCCTTCCTTGGGTGTGCAGACGCTCGTGGGGGGAGGGGAGGAGAGGAAAACGAAAGCGGGCGGAGAGGAGGGCGCCCGTCATGGGATATATGTAGACCAGGACGGACGACTAGTCCTTCTCCTCCTCTCCCGGCGGCAGGACGAGCAAAGAAATGGAGTACATACGGATAGGCTCATCTGCTCCTCCTGTGCTTCCAAGCCTTTGCGCTCGACAGCCAAGCCCTTGGCCGCCGCGCTTTCGTCCAATCGCAGCCGCCCTGCGTCGGCCGGACGGTGTGAGACGTGATCCTGTTCCGGGAGGGTCGACGTGCCCAGTCCCACGACCAAGCCCTTGGCCTTTCTCTCGGTGCGCGGTCGTACGGCGCATGCTTTTTTTTTTTTTTTTTTTTTTTCTAAAATCGTTCATGGGACATCGGAGGAGCGATGGAGTGACGAGATACCAAGACCACCTCAGCCCGCTGGCTAGGCGGCTGGGAGCCCCTACAACGCTCCGCCCTCACTTCTCCTACGATTATGGTGTATGAGGGTACTACTGTACCAACCCTGCTCCAGGATCTTGATAACGGTCTTCAGCAATGTTTCCACCGCCTGCCGCAACCCACAATGCAGCTTGCCGGCACGCCTACACAACGATCTGCTCTGCGCCCTGCGCTCTGCAACGCCGGGATGACCTCTGAGAGCGAGAGCATGCCGGAAAAGCAAGCCGAAGTGGAGGGAACTGGAAGGGAAGGATGAACGGGGCAGGCGCGGTCGAAAAAGTTCAGCCCGTTCCGCTTGGCGGAGAGGGGGAGGGAGGGGGGGAAGAGGATCACATTTCCGCCTAAACATTCGATATGATTTCAGGGCATTCCGCCCAGGACCTGCCAAGGGCCTTGGCTTGTCGCGCTGAGTTTCTTGGGAGGTGGTCCTGCGCCGTATTTTTGTGACTGTCCGCCTGAGGCGACATAGCGGCGGCTTCTCGGCACGATACTCATCTCTTCCTCTACGGACGGTCTGTCGCCAGTTGATGTCTTCATAACTAAGAGTAGATGACACGAGGGTGTCCGGGATAGATCAATCCAGTATTTGAGAATCTTTTTTCTTTTCCCTCAGATTGCTTCAGCACCAAAGCGATGGATGCCTCACAAACCGTGGTTTAAGCTCTGAGGTTTTCCATGGATGCAGGGAGACATGCGTTGGTTTATCAACTTGAATAATTGTACCAGCATCCTGATAACTGGTATTATAGACTGGGGTCAAAAAAGGTGTTCTGGGGTTGCGCATAGCAAGGCCAGTGGATATGAAAGCCTTAATAAAGCTCAAAATTCTTGAATGCCTCGTTGCCTTCTTTCGTAGGTCTTCTCAAAGCCTTGATGCCCCGATGCCTGATTCAGTTTCAGGCAGCTGCAGGCATCCAACCGCCAACCGGGAACATCAACCGCGCAGCGGTTTCTCTGCAGAAAAGTGCCTACCAGAATGGACATGCAGATGATGATTCAGAAGCAGGTGATGGGAAGAGACTTCTCTAGTTCTTCTCCGGCGGCGGTGCAGCATTGGTAGCGTTCCATTCCCATTCGTGTAGAACCAGGCACCGCATGGATGATCCGGGCAGGGTCCCAACGGAAGCTTCGGAGATGTTGGCGGGCGTGCAGAGAGTCATTCCGCTTACGAAAGCCGCGAGGGGCTCGCCTCTCTCTGCCTGCCTGAGCCTATCATGGACGCCTCAGGCCGGAATGAAAGGTGGGCGGGGCTGCTCTAACAGCGTTAGGCCCAGCACTTGCCACATGTGACGTACCAATGGATGGATCTCGCAACGAGCATAAAACAGCCCCGCGTCAAATAAATCTCAGCAGCCTCCGTCCATCATTGACTATCCCAACAACAACTTCTCAACCTCCTCCTCATCTCTACCTCCTGTCGATTATACCCAATATACCCACCATTCCTTCATCAACTCACACAATGCCTTCCTCCCTCGACCAGCTCAAGGCCACCGGCACCGTGAGTTCCCCCTCCCGCCTCTCTCGCTCAGCCCCGCTTCCCACCGGACCGCATCGGAGCCCCTCCGCTGAGCGGTCACGACACGTTTTCTCATCCCCTTCATCCATCAACAAACATCCGTACTGACAATGGCCTCGTTGCGATAGACCGTGGTGTGCGACTCTGGCGACTTCGCCACCATGGAGAAGTACAAGCCTCAGGATGCCACCACCAACCCCTCCTTGATCCTCGCCGCTTCCAAGAAGCCCGAGTACGAGAAGCTCATCAACGCCGCCGTCCAGTACGGCAAGGAGCAGGGCAACACCATCACCGAGCAGGTCGATGCCACATTGGATGCTCTGCTCGTGCAATTCGGCAAGGAGATCCTGAAGATCGTCCCTGGCCGCGTCTCCACTGAGGTCGATGCCCGGTTGTCCTTCGACATCCAGGGCTCCGTCGACAAGGCCCTCCACATCATCAAGGTAAGCACGCTCGCCGTAGCCCTTTTGGTGCGGATATTAACTCTGCATAGCTCTACGAGAAGGAGGGTATCTCTAAGGACCGCGTCCTGATCAAGCTCGCCTCGACCTGGGAGGGCATCAAGGCTGCCGAGATCCTCCAGTCCAAGCACGGTATCAACTGCAACCTTACTCTCATGTTCTCCCTCGTCCAGGCCATCGCTGCTGCCGAGGCCGGCGCTTTCCTCATCTCCCCCTTCGTTGGCCGTATCCTTGACTGGTACAAGGCTGCGGAAAAGAAGGACTTCGCCCCTCACGAGGACCCCGGTGTCAAGTCCGTGCAGACCATCTTCAACTACTACAAGAAGTTCGGCTACAAGACCATCGTCATGGGTGCCTCCTTCCGTAACGTCGGCGAGATCACCGAGCTCGCTGGCTGCGACTACCTCACCATCGCCCCCGCCCTCCTCGAGCAGCTCTACAACTCCCAGGACCCCGTGCCTAAGAAGCTCGACTCCAACGATGTGGCCAAGCTCAACATCGAGAAGAAGACCTACATCAACAACGAGCCCGAGTTCCGCTTCGACTTCAACGAGGAGCAGATGGCCGTCGAGAAGCTCCGTGAGGGTATCTCCAAGTTTGCGGCCGATGCCGTTACCCTGCGCGAGCTCCTCAAGGAGAAGATCCAGAAGGCTTAAGCGGGTGGATTCGAAAATTGCTTGTGATGACGGGATGAGTTTCTTTGGTACTGCGTGCACGATGGCGGTTTTGATTCCACATAATTCACTTTAGGAGACTGTAGCTAGCTAGCAATTACCCTGTTGATACACCCAAAATATAGAGCGGATATCTAAGTCAATACTGTATTCAGAGAAGCTGTTCCATGTCAGAGGGGAAGCAGCAAGAAAACAAAGTGATGGCAAAACCGCGGCCAAGATGATGCCAGCGCATCGAGAAGTGCGACTCGCTCGGTTTCCGAGGGGATTCCACGACCCTCCATGAACTCCACTCTGGCCCTGACGGGGAGTAGGTGGGGCAGCAAGGTCCGAATCGACCATTTCTATTGGCGAGGGGGGGAGCGGAGATGGAAGCGGCCGGCCGCGGTCTCGGAGGAGGGGGGTTCGCGGAACGGGTTTAAGACGTCAGTTCCATGGTGGATGTAGGTAGGTAAGATTTGAAAGCGAGCTCGTGTGCGGGGTTTGCTGCTCCCCCTCACCCACCTTTATCTGAGCTCTTTCTCTCTCCTCTCCTCTCTCTCTTCGATTTTCTTCACTCACACCTACGCTTGACGTTCTTCCGTTTTCGCATTCTCGAACAGCAACTTATCCCATCTCATTTCATCCATCACCGCAAACATGGTCAAGGCTGGTACGTTTCCCCCACCCCTCTTTTTTTTGTTTAATAGTGTGGAGGAGTACTAGGGGGTGTGAGAGGAGAGAGAGAGAGTGCAGAGTGAGGTGGGGTCGTAGTCGAGTCGAGTTGAGGTTGTTTGAGCAAGATTTCCCACCCCCTTTTTTTTCTCTTTCTCCAGGCACTGGCACTGGCACTGGCACCCGTCCACTGTCCACTGTCCGCTGTCCGCTGCGTCCGCTGTGAATGGACGGACGGGACCGTCCACACACCTTGTTGCGAGGACAATGTTGGACGACACGGGCTACCTAGGTACTACCTGGTATGGTATGGTACGGTGCGGTGCCTGATTAGCCCTTCCCTCCCTCGTGCAATGCGCTTTTCCAACGCTGGAACCGCCAGTCGGATGGCCTGCCGGTTGGAGAGGTTTCCATTGGAAGCCTGGAGGGAACGGGACGGGATGATCCTCATCACCTAGGAGTACTACTGTACCTGTACCTACCGTATGCTAGGAGTACGGGCGGGCATGCTCCATGCCTTCCCGCCCCCCGCCCGCGCGGGAACGACCGTCGAGAGTAGTAGGCGAGGAAGAGCAGGGAGGAAGCTTTGTCGATCGTCCTTTGGTGAACATCTTGCTGACTCAACCCTGGTCACACAGTCGCTGTTCTCCGGGGAGACTCCACCGTCCGGGGCACCGTCACGTTCGAGCAGGCGTCCGAGTCGAGCCCGACGACGATCGCGTGGGACATCACGGGTCACGACGCGAACGCGGAGCGCGGCATGCACGTCCACACCTTCGGCGACAACACCAACGGTTGCACGTCCGCTGGGCCTCACTGTACGTTTCCCTTTCCCTTTCCCTTTCCCTCGTCCCGTCCCGCGTCGTCGGGCGTGGAGAAGCAGACACCCCCAGAGACTAACGGAACGCAAACAGTCAACCCGCACAACAAGACCCATGGTGCTCCGGATGATGAGGAGCGCCACGTGGGCGACCTGGGCAACTTCAAGACTGACGCCCAGGGCAATGCCAAGGGCTCTGTCACCGATCGGCTCATCAAGCTGATTGGGCCTGAGAGCGTTATTGGGGTGAGTTTTTGGCCTTTCTTTCCTTCCCTTCCCTCCTGTTCCTGGGGGTAGGGCATATGATGCCCCACTTCACTGGAGTTCAGTTCGAAACTGACGTTTTTCTCTTTCTTTTTCTTCTTTTCTTTGCAGCGCACCATCGTCGTCCACGCCGGCACCGACGATCTTGGCCGCGGCAACACGGAGGAGTCGAAGAAGACGGGCAACGCGGGCGGGCGTCCGGCTTGCGGTGTTATCGGTGTGGCTAACTAAGGAGGGAGAAAAGAGAAAAGAGAAAGAAGGAAAGATGGAGATGGAAATGGAAATGATGTGAATGATGATGAGATGACGTTGATTGATGTTGTTCTTGTTCGTTTTTTGTTGATACTGCTGTTTTTTTGAGATGTAGAAATGGAGAGGTGTGAAGAGAGTTTGTTTGTGT
Organism: Myrmaecium sp. VS I D KN 1; assembly: GCA_019775845.1. NCBI lineage: Eukaryota > Fungi > Ascomycota > Dothideomycetes > Valsariales > Valsariaceae > Myrmaecium > Myrmaecium sp. VS I D KN 1. The sequence goes on from JADQAV010000047.1 coordinate 382,385, forward strand.
TTTGGGTCACTGAGCCCTTCCCTACCGTCCCTTACTGTTGTGTAGTAGGCTGGGAAGAGATATATATATATATATATATATATATAGCTCCTTATTTTCTACAGTTGACGACGTGAAAAGAAGAGAGCTTGAATACTTGAGACGTTTGAAAATACCTACTATCATTGACGCTCGATAAAACCACGGCGCGGTATACTAGATGTACTGTGTAGCAGATGTTATAGGTCGATGAAGAAGAGGCTACGGCTATATATGGATATAACTCTTTGCCTTGAGACTCTTGGCTCAGCTGCGGAGAGGCCACCTTCGCCGCACACGGCCGCGGGGAAACTCATTGGCTGAATGGGAGCTGCCAGGTGCCCAGCTCCTGAGGATGATGCCGAGATTTTGCACTCTATCACGTCAATTGCAGGTCTCTTGTCGTTCCAGTCAGCTCAAACTTATGGGGACGGTCTTTCAATGTTGCCGTGCTGGTGTTATACCTACCTTACTGTACATCAGATGTAAAGGCAAAGGTGGCCTTCGGGAAAAGGGGTCCGTGTCCGCTACATCCAGGCCTAAGGAAACCCCCACGGGACCCTAATGTGTCGTCCGCAGCTCAACGACCTCTTCTCTGCCCACTGTTTGCCAGCTTGACCTCTTCCCCCACACACATACATACAAGTCCCACCGCGATACAACATCCTTCTTCACACGGCTTCTCCATTCCCTTGAGAACCCGTCACCGATTTTGATCTCCGATCTCTTGCTCCCACAACCTGCCCCTCCTTCGAATTTCGTAGAGTACCGTTCCTCCTTACATATACCGCTTGGCCGCCACTGAACAGGTTGTTGGAAAGTTGAAATAGCTTGTGTGAGTTATCCCATGTCGGGAGCTTGTCCTGGCACTTCGCACACAAGTTCACATATATACACGACGACGTCTGGACAACGTAGCAGGAAGGGAATTATAATTACTGACCCCGAGGACTTCTCACAGAACTACCTTTCTTTTCTTCCAACATCATCATGGCTCCCCTTGAAGCGAAAGTCAAGAGCGTGCTCTCCGGCGATACCGTCATCCTTCACCACCTACACAACCCGAAGCAAGAACGCGTCCTCAGCCTTGCGTTCGTCTCCGCTCCTCGACTGCGCCGAGAGGGCGATGAGGTCCGTCACGCCACTCTTTCCCACACAATTGCTCTGCAGTCAGCCCGCTGAGGTGGACTGCGGAGAGATGCACGCTCGCTCATGGTCCCCTCCGCACGCAAGGCAACGTTGCTAATACTTGACCTCAACGCAGCCCTTCGCATTCGAATCCCGCGAATTCCTCCGCAAGCTCCTCGTCGGCAAGGTCGTGCAGTTCTTCGTGCTGTACAAGATACCGACCGGCGTGAACCGCGAATATGGCGTCATCATCATGCCCTCCGTGGACGGCGGCGTGATACAACTGCCCAAGGTCGCCGTCGCCGAAGGCTGGGTCAGGATCCGCGACGACGCCGCCCGCAAGGATGACTCCGAGCAGTCGCAGGCCATGCTTGAGGAGCTCCAGATGTACGAAGCTCGCGCCAGGGCCGACTCGAAGGGCGTCTGGTCCGAGACCATCAGCAAACTCGAGACCGACTACGAGCTCCCCAACCCCAAAGAATTCGCCGCGCAACTCAAGGGAAAGCCGGTGGAAGGTGAGTGCAATGTCGAAACGCGAGAAGGCATCACATGCTCCAGTGCTGATTTTTGTATCCAGCCATCGTCGAGAAAGTGCTCAGCGGCGACCGTATCATCGCTCGCCTGCTCGTCTCTCCGACGCACCACGTTCAAACTATGCTCCTCATTGCCGGTATCCGCGCTCCTGCCACAAAACGTGTGAATACATCGGATGGCGCAGAGCAACCTGCAGAGCCCTTCGGAGAAGAAGCACAAGCATTCATTGAGCTCCGACTCCTGCAACGCACCGTCACCGTCGACATCCTCGGCACAAGCCCCCAGGGACAGCTGGTTGGCAACGTCAAACACCCTATCCAGGGCAGCATTGCTCCATTCATCCTCAAGGCTGGGCTCGCGCGATGCACAGATCACCACACGACCATGCTGGGACCGGAGATGGCACAGCTGCGGCAGGCGGAGAAGGCAGCTCGGGACAGCCAGGCTGGCTTGTTCCACGGCCATGTCGCGAAGCGCACCGGCGGGTCCGGTGAGTTCGAGGCCATCGTGAGCAGAGTACAGACCGCCGACACCCTCTTCATCCGCGGCAAGACCGGTGCCGAAAGGCGCATCAACCTCAGCAGTGTTCGCCAGCCCAAGCCATCGGATCCCAAGCAGGCGCCGTGGGGTGCTGAGGCGAAGGAGTTCCTCCGCAAGAGGCTCATCGGGAAACACGTCAAGGTCACGATCGATGGCAAGAGGCCGGCTACCGAGGGCTATGACGAGCGTGAGATGGCCACGGTGACTTACAATGGTAAGAACATCGCCCTGCTCTTGGTGGAGAACGGGATGGCTTCTGTCATCCGACACCGTGCCGAGGACACGGATCGGAGCCCGATCTATGACGAGCTTCTCCTTGCCGAGGACGAGGCTCAGAAGAAGGGCGTTGGCCTCTGGTCGCCCAAGACGCCCGCTGTTAAGCAGTACGTGGACTACTCCGAGAGCCTTGAGAAGGCGAAGCGTGCGCTCTCGCTCCTTTCCCGCCAGCGCAAGGTCCCAGCCGTGGTCGACTTCGTCAAGTCCGGATCCCGCTTCACTGTCCTCGTCCCTCGTGAGAACGCCAAGCTCACCTTCGTTCTTGCTGGCATCCGTGCTCCCAAATCGGCCCGCAACCCTACCGACACCTCGGAGCCTTTCGGTCAGGAAGCGCACGATTTCGCGAACAGGCGCTGCTTGCAGCGCGACGTGGAGATCGACGTGGAGGACTGCGACAAGGTCGGTGGTTTCATCGGCAGCCTTTACGTGAACCGTGAGAACTTCGCCAAGCTGCTGCTCGAGGAAGGCCTCGCTTCCGTCCATGCCTACTCCGCGGAGAAGCTGAGTAACGGAAACGAGCTGTTCGCTGCGGAGCAGAGAGCGAAGGAGGCTCGCAAGGGCATGTGGCACGACTGGGACCCGAGCAAGGAAGAGGATGGTAGCGATGAGGTGCAAGAGCAGAGCAACGGCACCAATGGTGACGCTGCTCCTGTTCAGCGCCGCAAGGACTACAAGGATGTCATGGTCACGAACTGCGACGAGAGTGGCAAGCTGAAGATTCAGCTCATCGGTGCGGGTACGACTGCGCTGACGGAGATGATGAACGCTTTCAGGAAATTCCACCTGGACAAGGCCAACGACAAGCCCCTAGAGGGGACCCCGAAGGCTGGCGATTACGTTGCCGCCCGTTTCACCGAAGACAACGAGTGGTATCGTGCACGCATTCGCCGCAACGACCGCGAAGCCAAGAAGGCCGAGGTGGTCTATATCGACTACGGCAACAGCGAGATCATCCCTTACTCGCGCCTTCGCCCCCTTACGCAGCCGCAGTTCTCCACCAAGGCGTTGAGGCCGATGGCTCAGGACGCTGTGCTCTCCTTCGTCCAACTACCGAGCGCTCCGCAGTACCTCGAGGACGCGGTGGGCTTCATCGCGGAAGAGACGGCCGGCCGCCAGCTCGTCGCCAACGTGGACTACACCTCCCCGGACAACACGATGTACGTCACGCTATTCGACCCCGCCAGCAGCAAGACGGAGGAAGAGAGCGTCAACGCCGATCTGGTCCGGGAAGGCCTCGCCATGGTGCCGAGGAAGCTCAAGGCATGGGAGAGAGCAGCGGGCGACCTGTTGAAGAGCCTGAAGGAGAAGGAAGAGGAGGCTAAGGCGGAGAGGAGGGGCATGTGGGAGTACGGTGACTTGACCGAGGATGACTAGATCAGTTCGCCTTGGGTCTTAGTCGTCATGGAGCATGAGGTTCTTTCCACCGATCATCCTTTTCGTTTACACTGAAAGGCACTGGATGGAGCAACCTTTCTGGTTCTTTGTGTGCACGAATGCTGATATCAGCTGTTTTTCCTTTCATTATTCTCTCGATAAGACGAAAAGCATTACCACCTTTGGGAAATCGGGGGATGGCATCGTTTACACGGGCTGAGGGCCATCAGATGTATTGGTTCAAACAAAAGTTTGCAGCAAGTGGGACGAGGCGGGGGCCTCTAATTTTGTGTACGATTATCGTCGGGTGCGGGGACAGCGATGCGTGCTATACAGTCAGTACAAGTGACCAAGGTCTTCAGTAACTATTGAGCGCTGAAGGAAGAAGTAGTAGAGTTCGAATCAATGACGCTGATTGGAATAAGGTATTCGATGATTCACCTCTGGCTGCTCCAACCTTAACCTGTCAACCACCACATATGTAAACTTACATTCGTGATGTTTCGCCGCGCGAATCTGAGCGGTCATGGTATTTGTAGTTTCAGTCGTCGTTGTTCCTTGCTACAGCCAGCCACCTTCACTGTCTCTGTCTCATCCCTCGGGCCAATCCGCCGTCTCCTCCCGCCAGCTGCCTCATCGGGATTCAGCCTCATCGGGGCCAGCCTCGTCCGCTCACCAATCAACCTCTCACCTCACCTCCTCCTTCTTCTCCTCCTCCTCCCCCCGTCTCCTCACTCGTTGTCGTCGACTGATAGGAAGATTCATAAAGCAGTGCGAGTCCCGCCCTCTCTCCTTCCGCAGGGCACCCACTGCTCACCTCGGATCCGGGACCTGCAACGCATACAGCGTGACGGCTTCAGCTTTCAGACCTGTGACCCTCCTACTCATCCGCCGCCATGACCGCCGACTCCTCTACTACCTCAGTCACTCTCTCTCCGACCGAGCATCATCACCAGCACCAGCACCACAACAACTCCACCGCCAACGACGACGACAACACCCCCTCCTCACCCCACCAAACACCAAAAACAACAACAGCAACAAAAACAACAAACCCAACCCTCCCCACCGAAACCGAACCCTCCCCCGCACCCACCAAACCCCCGCCCCCGCCCACCACCAACCCAGCCTTCCACCCCCCGCACACCTGGCCCCAACTCCGCGCCATCCTCTCCGCCCACGCCCTCGACGTCCTCGGCCGCTCCCCGGCCCAATCCGCCGCCTACGCCGCCTGGCGCGCCGACGTGCGCGCCCGCCACGGCAGCACGACCGCGTATTTGCTGCGGGTGCGGTTGGGGTGGTCGGAGGAGGAGGAGGAGGCTGTGGCCAGCGAGGCTGAGGCCGGCGAGGCTGAGGCGGAGGCCGCGGGGGACGTCGACCAACAACAACAACTCCTCGACCAACTCCTCGACCCCACCGCCGCCGCCGGAGAAGGCGACGGCGCAACGTGGAAGGTATTACGTAACGACTGGCCATACTGGTTCACGCAAGGTGATGAAGAAGAAGAAGAAGAAGAAGACAACAACACCATCACGCACCTCTGCATCTGGCTCCGCCAGCGCCTCCCCACTCTGCCTTCCTCCGGCGGGATCCTGACCCCGGCCGCGCACGCGCGGGTCGACGCCTTCGCGCGCGAGCACTTTGTCGCGCCGTTGCGGGAGGCGCTGGATCGCCGGCGCAGACCGTATGCCCGGACGGGGTGGGAGACGGAGTGGAAGGTGGGGGGGGATGCTGGAGGAGGAGGAGGAGGAGGAGGAGGAGGAGGGGGACCGAATTGTGGCGGCGATGGCGAGCGCGTGGTCTGGTTTCGGAATTGGACGGGCTTGCAGAGCGTGAAGGCGGTCGAGCATGTGCATGTCCTGGTGCGGGGCGCGCCGAGGGAGCTGTTGGAGCGGTGGGCGGTGTGAGGATTACGGGGGGTTGGTGTTTTGTGATTGGGTTCTTTTTCTTTTTTTTTCTTTTCTTTCCTTGGGTGTCTAGATCGAGGTCGGGATGGGGTGGGTAGATGTGGGATCTGTTTTATTTCCTTTGGCACGGGAATGGGAGATGAAAGAAAGTAAAACGGCAGGGCGTAATTGGTTGATAGAAGTCTCAATAGACGGAGAGATACTCACCTGTCATCGTTCAAGGGCAAACCGCTTCACAGGCCAGACAGGGAGAAGGGTAAGGGGAGAAAAAAAAGATCGCTTCCGGGTATCTAACGCAACATCTACTGTACATGCGAACGACATTCATCGGAGAGGGGGAAAAAGGTGAGGTGAAATGAAATGGAATTAAGAAACAAAGGAGCAAAGAAGAAAAAAAAGCAAGGAAAAAGGAGAAGTTATGGGAACCCACGAAACACCGTCCCTGCATCGCGCCATTCCTGATATTCCGTGAAAGAAGAAAAGAGAACGGTTTCCCGGGAGAGTACGATGTACCTTTTCTCCGTCTCTCTTGGGTGACGCCGTCCGAGTCGAACAGAAGAAAAAATGAGAGCAAAGAAAAAGGGAGGGGGAAAGGCAGAGATAAAAACACAGGGAGACTGAAGGGGAATATTAGGGAAGAAAAACGCAAACAGGTACCTCTCTGATATTTGGCCAGCTGCTGCTGAACCGACGGAGGCGAATGCCATGGTCTCGGGACCTGCAAATATAACCCGCATAAACGATATCGCGCACGCTCGATTCGAAAGGAGGCAAAAGCACAACGCGCAAATGGTATGAACGACGGGATTCGAAACAACGGGAGGAAGACGCGAAAGATGAACGACGAGGAGGCGAAGCAAACGACGAGCGAATCGAAATAGCAGAACTTCCACCCGTCCACACGCCGTCCGACCGCGGTCACCCACTTTTCACTCGCCGCACTCAGCAATAGAGCGGACGAGCCTTGGGCCCGTAGCCGGCGGAGTGGACGAGGGCGTCGTACAGCTGATGGAAGAAAGACGACGACGATGACGACGATGCGGCGGCTGCTGCTGCTGCAGCTGACGCTGCCGACGCCGGCGATGCCGCCGCAGCAGGATGGCGACGGTATTCGTAGACAAAGTACTGCCGGGTGAGCTCGTTAGCGTTCCGCCAGAGGGTCCGCTCGTGGACGGTGAGATACATGAGGAAGGCCAGGATGGCGACGAGGAAGGGGATCAGCTTTGGCCAGGCGAATAGGTCGGCGGGGGCGAGCGAGCGGGGGATCCAGTCGCCCAGGCTGCTGCTGCCGCTGTCGGTCTGGTTCGGTGGGTGGTCCGCGACGGTCGCGCGCAGGGCGGAGAGGTCCTGGGTGGTGCGCTCGTGTGCCCGCTCGAGCCGGGTGTTCTCCTCACGCAGCGAGGCGACGGTGGTGCGGTGCTCGTCGAGCGCGGCCGAGCGGGCCTGGAGCTCGGCCCGGAGCTCCTCGACTTCGGCGACGGAGATCTGCGCGGTGCCCTTGAGCGAGGCGATGTCCTCCGTCAGTCGCTTGACCGCCGTTTCCGCCGCCTGCTTCTCCCGCGTGGCCGCCGTCAGCTTCTCGATCGAGGAGCTGAGGGCCTGCTGCAGTTGCGCGATCGTGGCTTGTAGGTCCGCTTCGCGGGCCGTGACGTCCTGTATCTCCTTGGTGAGTTCACTGTTCTTGGTGTCGGATGCGTTGCCGTTTTCTGTCTGTTGGTCGGTTAGGCGCTTCACCTGTTGTTGGGCGGATGCGAGCTGTTCATCCAAGCGTTTCGTCGTAGCACTGTGTGCAGTACCGGCCGTAGCCGCTGCGGCCTTGAGATCGCGGATCTGAGCTTCGGACGCTTGTTGCGCGTCGCTGGCGTTCTTGATCTGGACCTGCAAGTCCGTGACCTGGCGTTGGTAAGTCGCAAGTTCTGTCTGCATACGCTGTGTGTCCGTCCTGGATTCGGAGCGGCCTCGCTCAGCGGCGTTGTTTAGCTCTTTTACCTTGCTGTTCAGCTTCATGATTGTAGCTCGAGAGGCTTGTCCGGCTTCGATGGCGGCCGTGATCTGATCCTTTAGAGCATTGACCTGCTGCTTATGCTCCTCCTTGACAGTGAGAGCAGTATTGTCGAGCTCCTTGATTTGAACCCGCAATGCCTCCACTTGCTGCTTGTGCTCTTCTTTCAGAGTCGAAGAAGCATCGTCAAGCTCCTTAATCCGACCTTGTAGAGCGCTAAGTCGTTGCTTGTACTCATCTCCAGTACCCAAAGCAGCATCCTCAAGCTCCTTGACGTGTGCGTGCAACGCCTGAACGTGCTTCTTACTCTCCTCACTCGCGGCCAAAGCAGCATCATCAAGCTCCTTGATCCGACCCTGCAACGCCTCAACGTTCTTCCTATGCTCATCTTCAGTAGTCGAAGCAACACCTTCAAGCTCCTCAACCCTCTTCCTCAGCGACTCCCTCTCCACCTCCGCCGCCCGTCGCGCCTCATCCACACGCTCCAGCCGCACCGTCAAGCGACCCACCTCCTCCTGCAGTGCCGCCGCGCTTGCCTCCCGCTCCTGCACCCCAGCATCAACCTCCTCCTGGGTACGAGTCGCAGCCCTCTCGAGCTCAGCAAGCGCCTCATGCAACCGCGCAACTTCCGCGTCGGAGTCCTGTTGATGCCGCACAGCCGTCATCAGCTGGCCCGTCAGCCGACGGACGTCCTTCTGCGCGGCAGCGAGCTGCTCCGTCACGGCCGCGCTATCCGCCTCCAGCTCCGCGCGGCTGGCGTCCATGGCTTCCTGCAGCGCAGCGAGTTCGTCGGTCAGCCGGCTCGAAGCGGCATCGGCTTCCGCCGCGGCGGCCTCGCTGGTGGCACGCTGCTGCGCCAGCTCGTCCTGCAGCCGGCTCACGTCGGCCCCGCGCTCGTGCTTGAGCTCGTTGGCGCGGGTGAGGTGCTTGTTCAGCATCGGGGTGAGCTTGTCGGACACGGCCGCGTTCGCCTTGAGCGCGGCGACCTCCTTCTGCGCGGCCGCCAGGGCGCTGGTGACGTCGTCCTTCGCGGCGGCGGCGTCGTCGCGTTCCTTCTGCAGCGCGGCGACGCGCGCTTCGGTGGCGCCCATGCTCTGCTGGGCTACGGTCAGCTCGTTTGTGGAGTGCTCGCGATCGGCTTGCGCTTCTGATAGCGCGAGCGCCAGCCGTTCGGACTCGGACTTGGCGGCTTCGAGGTCGTTTTGAATCGTGAGATTTTGTTGGGAAAGGCGCTCGTGATCTGCATGAGCGGTCGTCAACTCGGACTTCAGACGCTCCACTGTGGAGTTTGCCGAGTCCTTCGCCTGCTGGGCTGCCGCCAGCATCTCTTCAACACGCTTGGTTCCGGCCAGCGACTCTGCCAATTCTGTCCCGAGCCGGTCAGCGTTTGCCGACGACGACCGCTCCTTCTCTTTGGTAGTATTTAATTCGCCCTTGAGGTGATCGATTTCGGCTTGTGATTCATTAAGCTGCTGCTCCAAGCGCTCCAATGCGGACTCCGCCGAGTCCTTCGCCTGCTGGGCCGCCGCCAGCATCTCTTCAACACGCTTGGTTCCGGCCAACGATGCTGCCAGTTCCGTCTCAAGACGTTTCGCATTCGCCGACGACGCCTGTTCCTTCTCTTGGGTGATATTAATTTCGCCCTTGAGGCGATCGACTTCTGCTTGTGATTCCTTAAGCTGCTGCTCCAAACGCTCCACGGATGAGCCCGCCGACTCCTTCTCCTGCTGGCTCGCCGCCAGCATCTCCTCGACATGCTTAGTCTCAGCCTGCGAGGCTTTCAATTCCGTCTCGAGCCGGTCAGCGTTTGCCGACGACGACTGTTCCTTCTCTTTGGTAGTATTCAGTTCGCCCTTGAGGCGATCGACTTCTGCTTCCACATCCACAATCCGCCTCTCCAAGCCCTCCGCCTCCCGCCTCGCGCCCGCAAGCTCCTCACGGTAGCGCTCCATCTCCTCTCGTGAAGCGCTGAGCTTTGTCTCCAACTCACCGATCCTCGCCCGCGACGCCTCGGCCGCGGTCGCAGCATCATCTTCGAGTTTCTGCCTCAAGCTCTGGACCTCCGTCTCCGCCGCAGCGCGTTGGCGGTCGAGGCTTTCGATCGTGCGACGCGCGTCCGCGAGCGCGCCGTTCGAGCCGTGCTGGTCGAGGTGCGCTTGCTTGAGCGCCGTCGAGACGATCTGCAGCTGCTGCTGTGCGTCCGCGCGGTCGCGGCTCAGTTGGTCGCACTCGGCGTGTGCGGCGGCGAGGCTTTGCTGGGTGGTGTGGAGTTTGCGGGTTGCATCTTCCAGGGAGCTGTTGAGGTCATGCTCGCTCTTGTGGGCGGTTTCGAGCGCGGCGCCCAGCGTCTGGAGCTTCTGTTGGGTTTCGGCGAAATCGCCGCGCAGGGTGTGGAGTTCTGAGTGCGCAGACTCAAGATCTTGCTGGGTATTCTGGGATTTTTGGTTCGCAGTCTCAAGCTCTTGCTGGGTGATCTGGAGCTTGTGCTGGGCTTCCGCGTTATCGCTGCGCAGGGTGTCGCGCTCGGCGTTCACGGCGTCAAGCTCTTGCTGGGCAGTCTGGACCTTCTGGTTCGCAGCATCAAGGTCCTTCTGGGTATCCTCAACCTTCTGGTTCAAAGCAACAAGGTCCTTCTGGGTATCCTCGACCTTCTGGTTCGCATCTTCAAGATCCTTCTGGGTCGTCTGCAACTTCTGGTTCGCAACCTCAATATCCTGCTGGGCAGTCTGAACCTTCTGGTTCGCAGCCTCAAGGTCCTTCTGTGTATCCTGAACCTTCTGTTTCGCATCTTCAAGCTCTTGCTGGGTCGTCTCAATCTTCAGTTTCGCATCTTCAAGGGCAGCCTCCAAATCACGTCGCGCCTCGCTCAACCGATCACGCTCAGAAGCCGCCGCATCACGATCACGGCAGGAAGCAGCCAATTCCGCCTTCACCTCCACCAGCTCGTCCTCGCATTGGCCATTACGCTCCCGCACCTGAACAAGCTCACCTTCCAGGCCGGCCACGCGGTCCCGCGCATGGCCCGCCTCCTCGCGCACCCGCTGCAGCTCCGCCTCCGCCTGCTGGAAGTCGCGCTCGAGGGTGCGGATGAACTCCTCCGCGTCCTGCAGCTGCGCGGCCGTCTCGTCCAGCTGCAGGCGGAGCTCCTCGATCTCGGCGTGCAGCTCCTCGACCGGCTCCTGCTCGGCGAGCTCGGAGGCGAGGCTCTGCGGCGGCGCCGGCGCCGGGGATGGTGAGGGTGATAGTGATAGTGATGGCGACGGCGATGGCTGCCGGGAGGAGGTGGAGGGCGAGGGCGGCGGGTGCGGGCCGCCGGACTGGGAGATGGTGCGCGCGCGGCTGCGCCAGGTGGTGGGCGACTTGGAGGAGGAGGACGGCGACGACTTCGACTTGGGCTTGGAGCCGTGCTTGGAGAGGCAGTGAGCGCGGTGGTCTTCGAGCTCGGCGACGAGCTGGTTGAGCCGGTCGATCTCGTTGCGGGAGTGGTCGACCTCGGCGTGGACGGTGACGACCTCGGCCTGGCTGTCGTCGAGGCGGTCCTCGCACGCGCGCAGCCGGTCGACCTCGTCGCGGATGTGGCCGGTCGTCTCCTCGAGGTCGGCGAGGCGGACGGCGAGCTGGTCGCGCTCGCGCCGGAGGCTGAGCTTCTCGGCCTCTGATTCGCGGAGGTGGGCGCGCAGCTCGTCGAACTGGTCGGTCACGTGCTTGACGGCGCCCCGGTGGGTGTCGCGCTGCTCGATCGTCTCCTGCAGGCGCTCCTTCAGCTTCGCGTTCTCGTCCCGCTGCCGCTGCAGCTCGTCCTCGGCCTGCCGCAGGTCCTTCTCGTGCGCGGCGCGTTGGAGGTCGCGGCTGCGTCGGGCCTCGTCGAGCTCCCTGGTCACCAGCTGCAGCCGGTCGCTTGTCTGGCTAATGGTGTCTTCGTATTTGGCGAGCTGCTCCTCCTGCTCCGCCACCTTGGCATCCTGATGTTTGAGCTGGACCTGGAGATCCTCCTTCGATCTCGCGAGGTCCTCCTTGGCCTCCATCTTCTTCTTCGCGAAGCCGTCAAGGTTCAGTTGTGTCTTCTTTCGGGGGATCGGCGAGGGCAGGAGGTAGGCCTCATAGGAGAAAGGAGGCGGGCCATCATTGTTCCTCACCGACTGTTGTTCCTGGACGGTCTGGGCCTTGGCACCTGCGTCGCCGCCGAAAACGTACGTGAACTTCGCAGCCATTGTCACCGCTACGTCGGATGCGGATCCGAACAATGAACGATGAAAGCAAGTGTGATAATACGAAAGTGGTTTGGTCTAGGTCGAAATGGTGTCGCAGTGAAAAGTGAAGGTGTTTGTGCAGACGTGGGAAGATCTTGGGGGGAACAGAGATGTTCACGTTTGCGTTGCTGTTGCGTTGCTTTGCTTCGCCTGCGACTGAACAAAATAAATGACTGGCGAAGTGCAAACGGCTGCTTGTAACGTGACTTGCGAGTCGAAGCAATGCTGCTGCCGCTGCCTACTACGTAATCCCAACAGGTTCCTTTCACATGCTTCTCCCCTGCGTCCTATTGACGCTGAGCCTTGCAGGTGAGACCACGCATCCAAAGGTGAAGCCGCAATCTTCCTTCCAGAAGAAGGAGAACTGGCAGACCCGAATAGTAGCTCCTCTTCGACGCATGAGGTCACACCGTCGAATACCATGACCGCGAAGCCACTAAAGCCTCCTCCCTAAATCCCATGCGCTTGCTCGCGACTGAACCGCTCCTCCCCGTCACGGTCACCTCGGAGGGGAAACCAACGTCGCAAACAGTGCGGCGGACGTATACGCGCACCGACACGGTAACAATGTGAGAAATAAAGATCACGGGAGAGACAGATAGCTGGACTGTAGAGGAACGGAAACGAGAAATAAGAACAAGGAAAATAAGACAGAATTCTGCATCACTTTCGCCCCACAAGTTTTCCACCACCACTCAGTACCTTGCAACACCGCGCCGTCGCCACCCTTCCCTCCCATCAAAACAGATCCCTGTCTCGACAAGGGTCCGTCCGGGAGGAGAAATATAGTAGCAGGAACGAACGCGGAGTGAAAAGAAAAAGAAAAGGAAAGACTGAACGATTGACAGTCGAAAAGTGAAAAGTGAAATGAGGAAGGAAAATTGGGAGGTTCCGGTGCGACTTGAGAATATACTACTCTGATTGCCTCCTTTCCGGCATGGATCGAAACGAAAAAAGAAGATTCTCACGACCTCGTCAATGACTCACTTTTTCTGTATATCATTGACGCGCGAGAGACGAGAAAAGCATTAAAAGAAGACGATTTATATGTGTGGGACGCCAAACGTTGCTCTTGGTTTCTAGCGTGTATCGGGACTCGCATGCGCTCTCTCCCTCTCCCTCGGCAACGAAGATGACGAGAGACGGGGAAAAAAGGCGCGGTACAAAATACCGCAGCTTTCCGCCCACATCCACGCGCAGACATTCCGACGTCCGACAAGCTTCCAAGTAGAGCTGGAAAAGAAAGGAAAAGAAAGCAAAAAGACGGGGAAAAAAAAAGAAAAAAAAACCGGTCGAAGAGAAGCCCGCTCTATATTAAAACACAAAACCCATCAGAATTCCTCTCCCATTTTATTCTTTCTCGATGGTGGCCGCCGCGTGGGAAAGGGGCGCTTGAAAGAGACACGAAAAGAGGATAAAGGAAGAAAAGGGCAGAAACCGAAAACCGAGAAAGCCAATGCAAAAGATGGGGATGATGTATGCCACGAAGAAATGAGAATGAGAAGTGAGCAGGGCGTTTGCCGGGACAGAGGGCGTGTGCAACACCGTGTTGCAAGTGACACAAAGGCCGTGTCCTTAGTCACTCACTTTCTTACTGTATCTCTTTCGACGTGGTCCCCTTTTGTTGATGCTTTTGATGCGTTGAACCGGGCGAGGGCTACCGGTTCATGGTGCACCTCATCAGGGCTTCCAACAGCTCCGGCCGCTCCGCCAACGCCTCCTTCGCCTGGCTGAAGGACATCCACTGCCGATTCCGCTTGTGCTGCTCCGGCCAGGCGGTCTCCTGCTTCTCGACCTGGGCCTCGAAGAAGTGGTAGCTGGCCTTGGGGGCCTGGGCGGTGAGCTGCTCGGGCTTGCGCCGCTCCGGGATGGTGCCGAGGTCGGAGGTGATCTTGCAGATGATGCCGGCCTCCTCCCAGGCCTCCCGGCACGCGGCGTCCTGCGCGGTCTCCTCGTCCGTCTCCCACCCGCCCTTGGGCAGGACCCAGCCGCCGCGGCGGGTCGACTGGATCAGCAGGACGGAGTTCATGTCGGCGGACAGGGGCACGATCCCAGCCACGAGGCGCTCGCCTTGCGAACCGTAGCCTGTTCGAGCAAACGGAGGAATGTGTTAGTCAGACCGGACGGGCTCGTCGGTTTGACGACGCGGCGGACGTGTGGGCGCTGGGGGATGCGCTGTCTCGTGACCGCACTTACGTTGGTTGCTACGCCCGGTGCGCGCCTCCATCGACCGCTGCTGCTGCTGCTGCTGAGCCGCCACGGGTGCTGCCGGTTCACCTGTCATTGTGTCGGTTGGGATGGTCGTCACCGGTTGTCGTGTGAGGGCGATGTCGGGAAAAGAGTCGTCGTGCTCAATTGAGTGGGCGGCGGCGAAAAGAAGCGTGGAGGAGCCGAAGTGGCTTCGTGGATGGGGACTAGCGGATGCGGTGAAAGGAGTGATGGAGGTGCGAACGCGAGGGAGTTTTGGGTCAATGAGCGTGCGTGTGCGAGTGTGAGTTGGAGTAGTAGGTTGGTGGTTGGTGGTGAACGGTAAGCCTTCAGTCCCGCGGGGAACGGGGCTGAGGGGAGGTGCAGTGGCCTTTGAAGAAAGAGGAGCAAGGCATCGTGATATGTTCTGAGTGGTGGTTGAATCAGGGTCTGAAAACTTCGTAGGTTCGGGTAGGAAGCTAAGGCACGAGCTCCGGGGGGCCGGCCGTGCCAGGACGTGCCAGGACCAAGGGAAAGTGGACGTTGAGGTAAGGCACCGATCGCCCTCTGCATCCCTCCCTCCCGGGCGGCTTGCTGGTCTGAGGAAGCCAACCCGTTCGTTCGCCTTTCTCCAGTTCAATGATGATAACTTACGGATGGGATTCTCCAATCACACCAGATGATTATGACCGACCGTCACGTTGCACGGTCGCTTGATAGGTTGATAGGTAGTAACTAATACCTCCTGTACATCCATATAAGTGAACTTGTCCGGTCGTACATCGACATATCAATACACCAACCAGGCTTCCCCTATTGTCTCTTTCTTCGGGCGAAGCTGCGAGCGCTGTTGCCGCCGGACCCAGCCAGCAGCGGTC
The DNA here is from genome assembly GCA_019775845.1 of Myrmaecium sp. VS I D KN 1. Classification (NCBI taxonomy): domain Eukaryota; kingdom Fungi; phylum Ascomycota; class Dothideomycetes; order Valsariales; family Valsariaceae; genus Myrmaecium; species Myrmaecium sp. VS I D KN 1. The sequence continues at coordinate 397,479 of JADQAV010000047.1, forward strand.
GAACCACAGCGACGTCCGTTGTCTTGTGTCGGCTGCATGCAGCGAGCTGGCAGTCATGGGGATGGATGGCCATCATTCTGCATACGGAGTACTTGCTTTCTTTTTCCCCTTGGGTATCAATCATCTGTGATCAACAACGGTAGTTCAGATGCGGGCAGGTAGTCATTCGGCGAATGATACCCCTTATTGATCCAGGAGGTGATGATACATATATATGTAGATGTACCTATGCATATATTTAATCACTTTCTACCTGATTCACAGCTGGTCGCCACACAGCAAGACAGAAAGTCGTAAAGAAGAACAAAACGACCCAAGCTGATGATTATGATGATGACGATGACGATGCTGATGCTGGTGATGAGCCGGTTTGCTGCAAAACATCCCCCCCAGGCTCCTCCCGACGCACCGGCAAGCAACCTGAAATCCCTCCAATCTCGCTCGCAATGACCAGCAAGACGCGGGGCAGATCTGCTGTACCTAGTGTATATAGCCTTACTTACTCCTATTTCCAAGTCATTCAATTCGCCTTTTCAATGACCCAATCGAGCCTCTCAAATCTCGTTGCCTGAGACAGTCTCTCTCAGCGTGCCTGTGGCTGCCCGTCCACCCGACCGCCGCCGTCCCACAGCTCCTCCTCCGAAACTCCCGCCCGTCATCGTCATCGTCACTGTCACTCCCGTTCCGCTTTTCACAATGCAGCGCCCGCTGGACGACGCCGAATCCGTCTCCGTCCTGGCGCCGGTTGGTATGTCCCGTCCCTCCCACTCCCATTCTCTCCCGCTGCATTCTGCGCGAGCCAATGGCATGCGGATGGTCTCCCACCCTCCTCCCCCTGCCCGCTACATTACCTTACGTTCCAGCCCGGATCAAACCGTATGCTAACCCTCCACAGGCTACCAATGCGGTTCATGCGGATACTGCAAGCAAAGCGACTCCAGTCAGAGAACCCCAGATTCCCGTATTGAGCTCTCTCCCCATCACACCCATCCACCGTCCCGTCTCTCTCTCTGCTCTTGATATTATTTCGCAATTTTTGTTGCTTTCTGAATCATATTGCCTTTCGTACTGTCATTGTGTGCTTCCCTGTCATCGTTTGTTGTCAATTTCACTGTTAATGTGCCTGTCGAGCGATGTCTTTTGCCTTTTCTACACCGTTATCCAAGCGGACCATCCCTTGTACTGACGATGCCCGCTTGTCAGGCGCTTCATACTACGCTCGTGCCTCCCGGTTGACTCCAGAGCATTATCAAGAGCTGGCTGACCGAGGATGGAGACGGTAAGCGATCTTTCGATCTTTCTACCTAGTCTCCAACCCTATCCACTTACGCTTTGCTTCCGTCGAAGTTGTGCGACATGGTTGACGCGAAGGTCGATATGATGCAGCTCGGGGAACGTCCTCTACAAGCCTGACTTGAAGCGGCATTGCTGTCCGCACTACACGATCCGGTACGATCCACCCTTCCGTCTACCCATCTCATGCTTCCCACCTCGACTTGGCTAACCTCCTAGACTGCCCGTGTCCGAATTCAAACCGTCTCGGGACCAACGCCAGGCAGTGAACCGGTGGAACCACTTCGTCCTCGGCGACGCATACCTCAAAGAAGCCGCAAAACTGTACCCCAAAAGCAAAGAGTACGTAAGCACCAAAACGCCGATGCCCTTTCGCGGCACGCATCTTCGACGGCCGCTGCTGCTGCCGCCGCCGCCGCTGACACAAGCCCCTCGTCTCGCACCTCACGCAACAGGGAGAAGAAGCAAGCGAGGAACACCTTCGACCTTGTCACCAGCATCCACGCCGCTGAGACTGGCGTCGTCCGGACGCCGCCAACCCCCGCCCACACCTTCACCGTCACCCTCGAGCCCTCCACCTTCACCGAGGAGAAGTTCCTCCTCTACCGGCAGTACCAGATCGCCGTCCATCATGACGACCCGGCCGACGTGACTCGCTCCGGCTTCCGCCGCTTCCTGTGCGACTCGCCCATCCCGCGACGCACCCGGACGATCCCCCGCCGCAGCAGCGACAGCGGCAGCGGCGACAACGACGAGGAGGTACAGCAGCCGCTTGGCACGTACCACCAATGCTACCGACTCGACGGCGCCCTCATCGCCATCGGCGTCCTCGACCTGCTCCCCCGCTCCGTCAGCGGGGTCTACTTCCTCTACGACCCGGGCCTGGACCGGCACCGGCTCGGCGCGCTGTCCGCCCTGCGCGAGGCCGCCCTGGCCCGCGAGCGCGCCTACCCCTTCTACTACATGGGCTACTACATCCCCACCTGCCCCAAGATGCGCTACAAGGCCGACTACCGGCCCCAGCACGTCCTCCACCCCCGCCGGCCCGGCACCTGGCTCCCGCTCGACGACGACGCCGTTAGGACGGCCATGATGAACGCGCCTCAGACCGGGCGCGTGTGGGGGGTCGACGTGGATACGGGCGACGCCGATGGCGATGGTGGCGACGACGGTAGCAGCAAGGACGACCTCGTCGTCGAACGAAACCCCAAGGACGCCGCCCGCCGCTACGCCGACGGCGACGCGTCCCTCTTCGACCTCGCCATCCCCGGCGTCCTCACGCGGGCCGAGGTCGAGCGCCAGGTCGACTTGGACGCCATTCGCATCCTGCTCCCCCGGGGCTTGGGCGTCGTGCGAGCACGGGTAAGTAGATGCATGCGGAAGGCGCATGGCGTATATCCCGGCTAACCATACCCGGTCTCAGGATCTGGTCGCGTGGGAAGACGGAGACATCACTGCGCCGCACAGCCTCAAGGGCGTCGTCGGCCAGTTCGCCGCCGTCGTCGGGCCCGAGGTCGCAAGGGAGATGGTGGTTTCGTTTGCGTAGGGTCGGTATACAGTAGTAGGAGTAACGAGTCATAGGGAGGGTTCTATTTGGCGGATGGAAAAAACGAAAGATGAGTGGTTAGGTATGTAAAAGAGGTTTGTTCGGTTCTCGATCTGTCTTACTCTGTTCTTCGTTTCCATTTTGCATCGACGGACCTTTCGGCCCGCCTTTTTCTCCTTTTCTCATCCTCTTTTCTTCTCCCCTTGCTGTTACACATGCGCATTGCGGGACACAGACCTGCCCCTACATATATAGCCCGGGAAAAAGCCAAGATCGACGACATATACCACTTCTTTCCATCGGACGACGTGTAAAAAAAGCGGAAGACGCGCCCTCAAGCGACAAACGGACAAGGGCGGCAGATGGGTGTGACAAGAAGGCAGGAGAGGAATTCCATAATGAACTTGGTCTAACGATCCAAAAAATGGCCACCCTTCCTTTTGTGCCACGCTCACATCCCATGCACAGCAATGTGAACGAGGACAACAAACAGGAGCGCGCTCACATCCCATGCACAGCAATGTGAACGAGGACAACAAACAGGAGCGCGATGAAAGAGATACCGAACCGGTCAGAGAGCGATACGAGATAGGTATGTATGTAAGTATGAGTGTACAAAAGGGGAATATCCAGGCCAGTGATACAAGAGACGATAACAACAACAACAACAACAGTAATAGCAACAGCAACAGTAACCACGGACGCCCACCAGGGGATTCGAGCTTGTCTTTTTTTCCTTTCCTTTTCCTTTTCTAAATGCCGCCGTCCCAGTTCACCTTGAGCGCTGTGGGGAAAGAAAAGTCAAGTCAGCCATTGTCAAATTCAAGTCAAGTCGATCAATCAATCGACCCGCAAGAAGGAGAGCCAAGGAGGGCGGAAAGGGACGACGAAGAAAGAAAGAACACTTACAAGTCGGAAACGGCCAAAACCCGTCATGATTCTCCGTGAGATAAGCATGATACGGCCAGGGCTCGCCGGCGACGGTCGGCCTCGCAATCTTGTGCACGACGCCCTGGGGACCCGGCGCGGGTCGGAGTCCGTCCAGCCGGGCGACCATCTTCAGCATCGTCGTCAGCGCGACCCGGGTCATGGGCAGGCCGAGGCACTGGTGCGGACCGGCGCCGAGGTGGATGTACGACGCCACCGGCCGGTGCAGGTCGAGGACGTCCGGGTTCGGGAAGACGGTCGGGTCGTGGCTGGCTGCGCGCAGGTTGACCATGACCCGGTCGCCCTGCGTGAGGTGCAGGGTGCGGTCGCCGTCGACGACGTCGACGTCCTTCGCGACGCGGCGGAAGACGCCCGTCTCGCCGTAGAGCCGGGAGCCCTCGAGGAAGTAGTGGGTGAGGGTATCGAAGCTCTGCTCGTCCTCCAGCCGGGCGAGCCGCTGAATCTCCGGCAGGTGCTCCTTGCCCGCGGTGAGGAAGTACTCGATCGTCTGGCCGAAGAGCTGGCCCTGGTTGCTGACCATGCCGCCCGCCGTGCCCATGATGTGGCCCCAGACGAGCTCTTTCACGTCCATGCCCGAGGCGAGCAGCCGCTCGATCAGGTGCTTCCCGTACGACTTGAGCGGCGTGTTGTGCGGGAAGACGGTGTTGGCGAGGTCGCTGAAGATGCCGCTCGCCTTGATCTCCTCGACGTTGGCCTGGACCAGCTCGCCGAGGGTGTGCGTCGCCTTGTACGCCTTCTGCCGGAGCGGGAACGACGAGGCCGGGTCCAGGTCGAAGAAGACGCAGATGAACACGGCCGACATGATGAGGTAGAGCTCGTGCTCGGTGAAGATGCCGGCCGGATGCTCGTGCGTCTTCAGCGGCAGGCAGAAGAGCTCGGCGCAGAAGTGGACGTGGGCGAGGTTGCCGACGTCGCGGATGATGTCGACCTGGCGGACGTCGCCGAGCCGGTACGACTTCTCCCGCAGCAGCCGGGCGGTGACGTCCTCGTAGAACCGGCGGACCTCCTCGTTCCACTCGCGCACGTACAGCGCCTTCTCCATCATCTGTCGGGAACGCGCGTTAGCAAAACCGTCGCCGCTGAGCATGAAATCCCGGGCGGGCGAGCCCATGAGGAACTCCATCGCCGCGCCCCACGTTACCTTGAAAACCTCCTTGTTCCCCAAGATCGCGTCCGCCGTGGCGTACGAGCGCACCATCTGCGGCTCCCCCGTCGCCCGCGGGCGGTCGAAGGAGTACAGCTGGTCCTTGTTCAGATCTTGGAGGGCGATCTTCATGTAACGGGGCACGGTGAGCGGGTAGTGGGCGTAGACGGAGTCGACCGCGAAGTGGCGGGGGAAGGCGCGCAGGAAGAGCTTGTAGAACACGCAGCCGTTGTCGATCTCGAGGTCGTAGTTGACCTCGGAGTAGCCCCAGTTCGTCAGCTTCTTGGGGTGGTAGTCGATCGTGTAGAAGCGGTCGCCGCGGACGAGGGCGGTCGCGTCGGAGAGGACGGCGCGGGAGACGGTGTAGGAGGGCGTGAGGCCGGCGCCGGGCACCATCGGCTTCTTCGCCTCCTCCGCCACCAGGCCGGGGTACATCTCCACCAGGTCCGGGTGGTCGTATAGGTGCCGCAGCGTGTCGGCGACCTCCGGGTCCGAGTTGATGTCCTCGAACGTCCGGTGCGGCGTCAGGCCGAAGTACTTCCTGAACTCGTTCAGCGTCGCCAGGTTCCACGAGCGCGCCTGCTCGATGCCCAGGATCTCGACGGCCCGCATGACAGCCGGCACGCGCTGCGCGCCGAACGAGTTGGCGCAGTCGTCGATGCCGTCGGCGAGGATCTGGACGAGCCCGTCGTCCGGGTACCTCCCGTCCGCGCCGCGTTGGAGGCCGGCGAACTCCCGCTGCGGCGGATCGGCTGGGATCTTCTCGTCCAGCTCGCGCAGCTTCATGAGGAACTCGTACTTCCCCACCGACTTCGGGTCCCGGCCGGGGAACATCTGCTGCCAGCTCCCCTCCGTCCACTCCTCGTCGCGCTTGGAGATGGCCGCATGCCAGCGGTAGACCAGATTGAACTCGGCCGAGACTTGGTTGCCGACGCCCAACGGCGGGCCGTCCTTGATGGGCACGCGCGGGTTCAGCTGCCAGTTGCTGTCTGTCTTATTCAGGTTGAGGATCGTGCGGACGTAGTCGATCAGGATGATGTTCACGTAGAGGCCGCAGGTGATCAGCCTGCCGGTCTGGAAGAGATCCTCGTCGTATTTTGCGAGCTTGGCCTGGTCCTCGGTTTTCGGCTTGGTGAACCGACCGCCTTCGTTGATGGCCGCCAGCTGCTCCACGACGTAGTTGTGGAATCGGTTGAACATGATCAGGAGAGCGCCCACGCCCGGGGGGAACGAGAGCAGCCGTTTCTCGGAGAAGCAGTCGGCCTTGATCTTCCCATCCTCTCTCGTGCGCATCAGATCTTGCTCGTCCTGGTTGCTGCCGTAGAGCGGGGCGAGGTCCAGGTAAGACGAGGTTGTCGAGGTGGAGAAGTCGTTGTGGTCGGTGCGGAAGAGGTCGTGAATGATGATGGAGGCCAGGTAGAAAAGCATGCTCGAAATCCCATTGGGATGCTCCTCCGTGTGCTTCCGGGCGAAGAGCGTGTCGAAGATCACGCCCGGGTCCGGCCGAGCGCCAGGCTGCATCGTCGCCGGCTTTACGGACCGGGCATAGGGGGCCCCGGCCGCGCCCAACATGGGGTGAACGCGACTGTTGTGCGAGCCGTCGGCAGACCGGTACCCGAACTGATTGCCCATGAAGGCTTGCGGAGGGTGTTGCAAGTCGTTCCAGAGCTGGGTCAGGAACGAGTTGGTGAGCTTCTGCCCGAGCTCCGAACCGTCCGGAAGTTTGGCAGCGGCCTGTACGCGTGTCAATCAACTCGCCGAACAGAGGACGTCATTGGATCGTGAGAGTTTACCTGGATCAGCCCTTCCATCAGATATGTCCGGTCATCGATCAGCTGGCCCGTCTTGCTCTTATGCGAGACCTCAAGCAACGTCTTGACATCCTTCGCCCCGATATGGCTCAGGTCGTTGATGCCATTCTTGAGCTCCGTGACGAGCCGCCACGGGTCCTCGGGTTGGATATCCGATCCGTCTCCGGTCTCGTCCGGGACGGGCTTGCGGATGTGGCTGATGAGCTCGGCGAACTGCTTGAAGGATGGGTCGAGCTTGCTGCGGATCGCTTGCACGGCCGCCGGCTTCTCGATCCGCGGTGGCCCTCCGTTGCTCGTGAGGGCGGCGGGCGCCATGATTTTGATACACAACTGCACGGCATGGATTAGTATTTCTGTGATGGACCTACTGAGGAATGCTAGGATCATGGATGGCTCTCTGGAGGGAATCGTGCGTTTGGTGATGAGGAACGAGGATAAAAATGAACAAGGATTATTTTCTTTTGGAAAATGCGTGGGACGAAGGAGAAGAGAACAAGGGCTTTAGGATACGGGCGTGCAGGGAGATCGGAGCAGCATGATGATTGTGAGAGGTGTGAAGGTGAGGTCTCGGGTACAGAGCAGCTCTTGCATGATAAGGAAAGAAGGAGCAGTTCCGATCCCACACGCCACTGGCTTCCTTCTTTCTTTCCCTCAATCGAGCCAGCTTCAATAATCCGGTAGAGAAGAGCACTCACTCACTTTCTAGTGTTAAAATATGCGAATCGCCGCCTGACAGATCGGTGTATATCCTCCAATTCAAGGCGATCGCCTCTGTGTGAATCCACTGGACGGATGCCTTGGGGGAGGAATGTGACCTGGAAGAAAAAACGAAGATCCAAAATAAAACCGAACGCAAGGAGAAAACCTTTCCAGATCACGTCTGAAGAATAATTGAATAAAGTGGTGAGAAAAGATATGTATGGCAGCGGGCGGACGTCGTCAGCAAGAAACAATAAAAGGGCAAGACAAGGCTGTCGGACCTTCCCTAGAGCACTTATATGTACATACATACTACTACAACTGATCCGCCGGCGTCTACGCGCACATATTAACCCCATCCGCCCCGGTACCGAGGCACGGGGTGATGATGATGCTGATGATGACCCAGGTGCGGCTGAAAGAACCTAAGTGAGTGAGGAGAAGAAGATGTAGCCCCCAACCCACCAACCAACCAACCAACCCCATCCATTCATCCGCGGACGAGGCGCGGAGATCATGTCAGCAATAAACTTCTATCTGTATGTGATTTATGTAGGTACATACATACGATACCTACAGATCCGCTCCGCCTAGCCGCGCGACGAGAAACCAATCAATCAACCAACCAACCGAACGCAGCAAAAACGCACACATTCCACACTCCCATCCTTCACCGACGGCCAGACCGGGAGCCCTCATCAAGTACACTACACGGTAACCGTGAAGGGAGGAAAAAAAAATAGGGTGTGTTCCTGCGAACCACTGAAGCTGACGTGAATGACGATGCTGAGAAGAGCGAGGCTGAAGAGGCTGAGGCTGAGGCTGCGAAGCCACCACCACCACTATTTATCAGCAAGCGAGTACAGTATGTACTAATGTAGGTGTGAGGCTGAGGCCGAGGCGGTCAAGTCCACTCATACTGCATGCATGCATGCATGCGTGATTAGGCAGGGCAGGGCAGGGCTGATGGGATCTCACACCGAGAGCATCGATGTCGTTCGCGCCCGCGGCACGGGGTCAGCCTTGTGGTGATTCACCGGGCTGGCCGCGTGGGGGCTGGCTGACGACGTGGGAGAAGAAGGCTGACGGCGCTCATCCGATTTCTTTTTTCTTTTCTCTGGTTTCTGTGTCTGAGGACCGCGGTGGATAGCTTTTCTAGGTCTCATGGATGATACATAGATACAGGAAGAGGTATATCCTAAACATAGTAGGACATTACTGGCGGTCTGCAAAACCCCCCTCCTTCATTCACGCAGTTCCAGGCATTTCCCGTCAGCAAGATCACCGAGTATATACTGGTACCTCGAAATAAGCCAACGAGAAGAAGATTTCCGAGCTGATCTGACTCTCTAACTCCGATAAGGGTGGTAACGAGTGGTAACACACTCCATCTCACTCGTGTTCAAAGCGATCGATCGGTGCTCGTGTAGTATATGAATGGATGACGGTAGTATCCAAGACTTAAGGTAGGCATAGATGAACAGGGTGGGGGCCGGAGGAGCTGAACCCCTCCGCGCTGCAGCAGCAACCCAACCCCCCCCCCCCCCCCAAAAAAAAACAGCGAGAGGTATAGGTCGTGTTTTTGGTATGTAAGCCCTAGTATATTAAAAAGAGGACGCTCTTCTCCTTCTCCTCTCTCACGCACGTAATACCCGTCATAACTTACACCGATTTCCTTCGTTCGTGATTGTAGCTGTAGCCCACCACATATCATCACTCCCCGCGTCTCCAGACCCATGGGAGGTTAGAAGCTCACTTCCTCAAAGATGCCAGACTATAGCCGGCCGGCGAATGACACGTGAATCAGGGGAACGCAGTAACGCTCCGCACTTCCACCATGAGAAAGCACACACACACCCATGAAGATGAAACCAACATTTTCAGCGGTAAAACCGACATCCTGCCGTCCCCTAATAGATACCGGGAAGAATAACGTAGCGCTTGCGCGGGTAGCGGTCGCCAAACTCACGGCGGTACTGGTTCTCCTTCTTGCGCGCCCAGACGGCCATCTGGCCGACGGCGGCAACGAGGAAGACAACGGTGCTGAGGCTGCGGTTGACGAGCGCGATGCCGATCCAGGCGAGCGTTTCAAACATGTAGTTCGGGCAGGTGACGAGGCCGAAGCCGAAGCCGCGGGGGATGCCGCGCTCCTTCGTGCCCGGCCGCCGGAGGTCGCGCAGCGTCAGGTGGGCGGAGAGGTTGCCCAGCTCGCCGAGGGCGAAGAGGGCGAGGCCGGCGGCGGTGAGGAGGGGGTGGGCGGGTGCGGCGGTCGGGGCCGAGGGCGCGTACGTCCAGAGGGCGATGTTGAGGCCGGAGAGCAGCCAGTAGTGCGCGCTGTTCTTGACGATGTTCCGGGCCGGCATGGTGGCCAGGGAGAAGCGGTGCACGAAGATCGTCTCGTACTCCCGCTTGAGGAAGTGCAGCACGATTAGGACGAGGGAGAGCCATTGCAGCTGCGAGGGCGCGGCCGATGTCTTGTACAGCCACGGCCGCAGGTAGTAGATCAGCGGGTGGATGAGCAGTGGGCCCAGGTATTCGACGATGAACACGGTTCTCCACGAGATTTGAGGTCCTGTTCGAGAAGAAGAGCCAGGTCAGTATTCTGATATGTCGCTTTGCCGGGAACAGTTCAGAGGGAGTGCCTACCCAAGTCCTTCACCACAATCGTGCTGTTGTTCCGCAGGCCGGTCCGCTCGACGGGCACGGCCTCGTTGTTCGGCACGGCGGAGCCATCGCTTCCCTTCGTCACCCGGAGCCGGTGCACGGAGAAGTTCGCGGCGGAGGCGATGGCGTTGTAGATGTCCGCAGCCGACCCGTCCGGGCTGACCTGGATGTCCTCCGGAAGGTTCGGGATCGGCTTGCCTGAAGGTAGAGAGAAAAGAAGAAGAAGCCGTCAGCACGATCTCCTGGTGAACAGCAGCCGAGGAAGGATGGTCACTTACCGCGAGGCCTGACGATCAGCTTCAGAGTGTTCGACGCCATTGTGACTCCAGAAGTTGAGGAAATGGTTGGTGGAAAAGAGACGGGAAGCTCGACACGGCCAGCAAAAGCGTTGAGCTCTTGCGAGCTGGACAACGCTACAGGGTCCGGTAATATTACCCGATCCACATTAATTACGGCCCTAGCTGATTATATGATTGGCCATCCGTCCTCTCAACCGCCTCGAATCAGAGCGGCGATGTGAGGCTATGAGGCATGGATATGTGACAATATCATTAGTCACGATTCCTCGCCTCTCCTCTTCTTCCAGTAGAGGAGGGCGAAGGCACGGAGGAAGGAGGCAGCAGCCATACATATACTGTAGCAGAAAAAATCGAAATGAAATAACAACAGGCTGACCGCATATACGAATCAATTCGTTTATATTCTGAGATCTTTTTCCCATCCCACCCATGGTCTCCGACACACCGTCTAATGAATCGAACATGGTTTTTCTCCGTCACGCACATGTCATTCCCCGATCCCTTCTTCGCGCTCCCACGCACATACCGACCCGCTCAACCCCACACACTACACAGACACACTCTGTATTTCTCTCTTCCTCCTGATCTAAGCGTTCTCAAACAAAAACGTCGGGTTGCCTGGCTCGGCCGCAGCAGCCATCGGGGGCAGATCCTCACGGCGCTCACCATCAACGGTGGTGCCAGCCTTGCCGCCCTCCTCCACCAGGACGATCTCGACCTTCTTCAGCTTGGGGACGGGGATGACGGGAATCATCTGCTTGAGCAAGTCGACCTCGTCGAAGGGGAGGGTGCGGTCGAAGACGGCAGCGCCCTCGCCGGCGTCGACGCGCTTCTTGAGCGTCTGGATGAAGGGCGCGGCCTTCTTCATGTCCGGCTTGGCCACCGTCGCCATGACCTTCTTGGTGTCGAGGGTGAGGCCGTCGAAGGCCCGGCGGGCCTCCTCCAGGTACTTCTCCTGCCACGCCGGGAACGTGGACGCGGTGAAGATGGTGATCTTCTTGTCCTCCTTCGGGTTGTACGAGGCCTGCTTGCCCTTGGCGAGCTTCTTGATCTGCTGGCCCTCGCTCGAGGTGATGTTCGAGGTCGTCACGCGGATGTAGTTGAGGGCGGCGGTAAGGGTGGCGTCGGCCTCGGGCACTTGCGGCCAGCGGGCGACCTGAATGGAAGAAGGCTTCTTAAGGATGTCGAGCCAGAGGTATTCGGCGGTGTGGGGGGCGATGGGGGACATGAGGAGCGCTTGGATCTCGATCCACCAGCGGACCAGACCCTGGTGCATACCCACGCCGGCAGCCTTGGTAGCTTCCTTGTACGTGGACAGGGCGGAGGAGAGGTCATAGAGACCGGACTTGAGGGCGAGCTTGTAGAAGGTGTTGTCATAATGCTGCTCGGTCTCCTTCACGAGGGAGTTGACCTCATTTTCGAAGAGCTTGTCCCACAAGAGCTTCTCGGAGCCTTCCTTGCGTTGAATAACCTCGATGTTCTTGATCTTTTCGTTGTCGCGCACCTGGCGGTATTGCTCGGGGGAGTCGATGATCTTGGCGTCGTTGATGACTTCTTCGCACCATTTCTTCAGTTCGAAGAGACGCAGAATGCTGCTATTGGCGACCGCCTCTTCGAAGTTGGCATCCTCAATACCATCGCCTGCATCAGCGAGGGCAAGACGCGTGGCATCAGCACCAAACTTGGCGACAGCTTGGTCCATCGTCAAGAAGTTGCCGGTCGACTTGCTCATCTTTTCGCCGTTCAGCATAAGATGGCCGTTGACGCGGATACCTCTAGGCCAGTACTTCTTCGGGAAGATAGCAGCGTGGGTGTAGAGCATGAACACCAGATGGTTTTGGATAAGATCTGGATATTGTCAGTTGCGTTTCTTCCTAAGTCCACAGGGATACTCACCCTTGCCGCTGATCCTGCAGTCCAGGGGGTAGAAGTACTCGAATTCGCGGCGCATGGCCTCCAAGCTTTCCTTGCTGATGGAGGTTTCGAAGTTGGTGTCGTCGCGGCGTGCAAAGACGTAGTCCCACACGTCATCCGTCATGCTCTCGGCAGTAACATCCTTCAGAGCACCGGGCTCTTGACCATAGTAGTCCTTGTGAAGCAAGTGGGCGATCGTGTAGTAAGCCATGTAGATGGTGCTGTCAGACAGAGACTCCACAAGCTGATTGCCATTGCCCCAAGGGAGCTTGGAACCAAGACCATAGCTTCTCTCGCATGCCCAGTGACCCAGCCACTTCAGAGTGGCGATCAGCTGGTGCTTAGCCTCGGGATAGTAAGTGTTCAACTCCTCCTCGACGTACTTGATGACATCGTTGCACCATTGACCGTCACCACCGTTTTCCTCGGTACCATAGTTCATGTACCACTGGTCGAGCAAAGCCGAGACACAGGTGTCGCCGGACCGGCTGATAACCAGGCCATCAGGCTCGGAGTACTTGAATGCATCCTTAGCCTCGAGCAGCTGCGTCCTGACCAACTCCTTGACCTCCTGGACAGGCTTGCCCTTGAAGTCGCCGACAAGCATGGTGCCCTTGTAGAATCCGTCCTTGTAAGCGATACCCTTGGCCTCTTCCAGCTTCTTGGCATCCTTCGGGCTCTGGATCTTCATCTCCTTGTAGAGGGCAGGGGCGATCATGTCACCGTACTGAGGTGTAGAGATGATGGGGATGATCTCGAGTTTTGCCCAAGCTTCGTCGATCTTGTAGTAGGCAGCCTTCTTCTGGAGTTCCATGGTCATGGCATAGTCGTCAGGGCTGTCACTGGGGACGTTCAGCACAACGGCCGTTCCCTTAGAGTCCTTGATCGTGTCCATAGGAAGAACACGAACACCCTCGGTGTGAACGGAGCGGGGGGCATTGACCAGAGATCCAATGACATCAGCACCCTTCAAATCAGCAACCTTGGGGTAAACACCCCACTCCGGGAAGATTCCCTGATAGGCCATGTTACGCGCGGCACGGTCACTGATGACATAGAACTCGCTGTCGGAGACCTTGAACACGCCATAGGTGAGGATAGGGCTGACATAAACGGCAGTAGCACCGTAGACGGTTTCAGGTCGGAGAGTGGCAGGGACGAAGTAGACATTGGCACCCTCGGGAAGCTTTCCGGCGAGTTGTTCCTCCGCGGGCTTCGCCCACTCCTTGACCCTCATCTTCAAGGCGGTGTACTCCTGGACAGTGACACCTTCTCCGGAGCTTCGATCATGATCCAAACAGGCTTGGCCATCCTTCGGGCTGTACACGGTGTATCTGTTACCGAACTTCACCTTACCAAGCTCCTTCAGCTTGCGCATCTGCCAGGTGACAAAGCTGTCATAGTAAGGGTTCGCCGGAGTAGTGATGAACTGTCTCCTCCAATCGACCCTGGCTCCGAAGGCAGACATGTGCTGCTTAGCGAGGGGAGGGAAAGTCTTTAACCAATGCTGCGGGTCCGCGAACTTGTGGATCTCTTCGCGGGGGAAGCCTTGCGCAAGCATGATTTGGAACTGGTACTTGGCAGCAACGGCCTTCATACCAGCCTTACCTTTCGTGGCCTTGAATGAGGTGATGTCAGTCTTAGTCTCGGCCTGGGTGGGCGCCGGAGGGTCTTGAGCGGTCTCTTCGGCTTCCTCGGAGTAGCGTTCGAAGTTCTTGCCGAACAGCTCGATCTCACGGACGAGCTTATCGGCGCAGGCCTTGATAGGCATTCCCGTCGCATGGTAGCCAAGGGGGAAGAGAGCGCGCTTGCCCTTTAGGCGCTGGTAGCCGGTAGCATACTCAGTCTTGCTGATGGTGAAGGCATGGCCAGCGTGCAGGGTGCCGTTTTGATACGGGTAGGCGAAGCACTCAAAGTTCTTGGGGATCTTGGACCGGAGATCCTCGGGGGAGATGGAGCCAAAAGTGATCTCAGAGGTCGAAGGGGCATCCACCTCGAAGACGTGCTCGTCAGCCCACGTCTTTTGGAATCGCTGCTCATCCTTGATCAAGGAGTCACGCTTCTCTGTCTATGAAGCAGTGTGAGCACGCAGCTTGCGGATGAATGAAATGGATTCCCACTCGAACATACGTTCTCGATCTTCATGGTGCCCTTCTGGGCATCCTCCGGGAGGGCCGGAGCCTTGGTTGCGGGAGCGCTCATGTTGCTTGACTATGACCTAGTATCGCAAGTTTTGCCCCACTACGATGGTGTTGGAGGGGTCGCAAGCCAGACGATGAAGCCTAAGCACGGCGTCTGGGATGCACAATGAGAAGGAATCAATGCTCTGGGAGACTGATAGAGGTCGGAGGCCAGAGGAAGCGGGTCGGAACACCGGGTAAGGCAGGATCAAATGTCTATAGCTTGTTGGAGTCACCAAGCGGAGCCCATGCCACGATGCCGCGGAATGCTGCCCTGATCGCATTTTGTGCAGGGCGGTGAGAAGCGAGGTCGGCGCCCCGCGCCAAGCACGCCCGTTGCCAAGCCTTTCGTCCGCCTTGCCGCGGAGGATCTGAGCTTCCCCGACCTCTGACCTCTTCGGCCGGGGGAGCTCTGCAACTCACAACGAACATCCGACTGTAGCCCACCATGTGGCCGACGTTGTTACGGCGAAGCGCCGTGCCGAAGTTTCCCTTCAACATACATGACAATCCCTATAAAGCCAAGCGCTTATGGCCTCCGGACTTTACGCAGCTGTCAACGAAACATCAGTTCCGCCTGGAGCGGAGATATAGGAGAAGAGCCAAGCTCAAGTGGGCAAGGCCAACGTGGACGAAGGCTGTCATAATTGCACAATGGGGTACTGGCATATGTATGTTGACGACGTGAAGCAGGCCCGGAGCCATGACTGACGGCTTAAAGTTGTGGTGGTATACAGTGTGCTGTTCATGGATTGGGGGAGAGAAGACACCCCCTTTGAGGGCGTAAGTAACGCTTATACTCGTGTGAACTCTCCAGATCTGATTCTAGAAAGATCCGTGCTTGGTACAAAGATAAGGTCAATTCCCTCTGGTCCACGAACACAACGAGACCTCTGAGGCGGCCGGAGCCGAGATCGAACCCGGCAGATTCTCCGCAAACATGATTGATTGCCATAGTTAGGTACATCAGGTGCGCGATTGACTCCTAGTTGCTAGAGCTCATCCCGCTCCATCTATGGTCTATCCTGAATACGCCGGCGTAATCGCGCCACCATGGGGTTATGGGACTGCAGCCCGCCTTCAAGGTGCGAGCTTCAAGGCCCCATCAGCTACAGCAATACATTCACCGGATCATCAAACCCAAGGATTCGAAACATTGAAGGTATGGAATATGACCGCGTGCGGCCCCTTCGCGGCTTAACACCAGCTATCTCCGCTTCTACCCCAGGAACACATGTAACATTAGAATACCCAAGTACCATGACCATTTTGTTTTCGGTGTATCGGTTGGTGCATTATGAGGAATCCCGTCTTACACCAAATCTTCTTCCATGCGTAATTGCCGGTGATTATGTACAGTCAAAGCTGTCAGGTCGCCCCATTATCCTCTTTCATGACGGTGATGCACGAAGACACCAGCCTTAAACATGGGATTGAAGACTGTTCTTATGAAGCTCTGGTTTTCACGGTCAGTCGGGCATTTTCAAGGACTTCAGCTATCCCTTACGTCGTAGTAATTCCTCCTCGGAGAGAACATCTCTCTTTTTCTTCGGCTCTTCTTGTAGTGGCTGTGCCTGCGGTTTTGAGCGATTCGTCCCTTTATTCACGAGAGTGTCTCGGATCGAGGAAAGACGGTCGAGATGTGATGGCATCTTGATCCTCTTGGCTCGAGAGTACCAAGGATTGTTCGCCGGGTTGAAAGAAGCTTTGCTGGAAATTGAGACTTGGGATAGAATATTGTTTTAGATACCCCCGGATCTGTTCTGGGAGGACTGTTGGCTGTTTAAGTAGCGAATATCCAACAGCCGGATATGATTTGAGTTGATGTCGGAATTTAGAGAGAGGCGACGGTGTTCGAATCCCGTACGCAAGGCTGACGGGTGAGAAAGGGATGTCTACGATGATGCGTAACTCATGTCCAGTCTTGAAATTCCCACAACAGTCATGTCTATGATTGTATGAAGCAAAGTCCATAGAATTGTATGAGAGAAATCCTTCTTTGATAGTGACTTGACTATTTCTCTAGGGCTTACAACTCAGCTTTATTTGTTTTGAAATAAATTCGGGATGTGTAAGAACACTGATTCACCAGAAAATGCATAACTGTAGATTCTGGTTGCTGAGAGAGGCATTTCCAGCCTTGGTTCCATTATTGCCCCATTTCTGGGGACTCTCACGCATTTGATATGATGTGAGGGTGCAACATCCGTAGATACGTGCGAACTCCGTAAACTCCGCAGCATCGGCATTCGAACTCCGCACGGCCATACTTCCACCACTACCTAACCCAGGCTTTCTACCTCTACCAAAAAGATATCATCACCCATACAAATGCTTAACTTATATGCGAAAGGCCCAAAATGACACGGCTAGGCTTCACGTCTCGGCTGCGTCAAAGTCATGAAAACCAAAGGCTCAACACGGTGATGAGACGCAATGGCAAGCCGCAGTCATGCGAGCCATGTCGCAAAGGCAAATTGAAATGCGACCACATGCTCCCGACATGTGGACGATGTAGGCGTCGTAACCGCGCCGAGCAGTGCCTCTACCACCCTGCTCCCTTGACCAAGGCCCGCGCTGCCTCCCCTTCGCGCACTATCTCCGTGTCGTCGGAGGGAGAAGGTCGCACCTCTCCTAAAGTCGCTGCGAACAGTCCCAATGGGTTTTCCTATCAGCAGACCACCACGACCATCGCCAACAGCAACAGCAGCAATGACTGGCGCTCTCCTCCTCACGCGACCCGTGAGCCCCCGTATGCGGGGCCTCCTCGAACTACTGGTTTCATGGGACCGACCTCACTCTCCGCTTTGCTGGCCGAGAATGCCACTCATGTCGACATCCATATGGCGAACATGGAGGTGCCATCCGGGCTGACTCCCGCCTCAGAAAGCGTCCAGAAAGGCGCTGCCGTGCTGTCCCTTCTCAAGGACCTGCCGTACTTCGAACGCTGCATCGACCGTTGGTTTTCCCTGTACGAGGGCGTCGTCGTGATCAAGCCTATGGCGAAGCAGTGGACGCAAGGCATTTGGGAGTGCCATCGCGCAGTGCTGCAGTTCTCGAAGCCAGAGGAGCTGTTGGCTTTGTCAGAGCTGGTGTGGAGGAATACGCAGCGTCCGCTCCAGTTCAACGGAAGCACTACGCCCCGCGAGTGGACGGCGTTGTCGACCGGTCAGGGCCTTCGATGGGAGGTCGTCGGGATCGTCTTCTGTCTCGTGGGTCTGCTTGCCGTATCACTACTAGGTAAGAGGCATGTGGACACATAGAGGCTGACGCCAAGGGTAGCTGCTGATATCTATCGCGACAGATGGAGATATAATATTCTATAAGGAAGGTGAAGAGCCCATAGATCGCCATGCGCTGGCCGCCACCGCTTCTAAAATCTCCGAGGAGTGCATTGGGTTTTGCAGAGAGCTGGACATCCTTAACGATTTGTTTTGCTGGCTACTGTATGAGAATCTGGTACTCGCAAGTGGGTTAATGGGACGAGCCAGTAAGAAACTTCCCCAGCGATCCTTCTTACAAAACCATCTGTTACCCATACTGTACTATATGGACTGATTCCAGGGCTAACTATAAAATAGGTCACATAGTCTGGCAGAAGTCTGGCGAACTCAACAACATCCTCATCGCGCTAGGACTTCACCAGGAAATCACTGTAGATGATCAGACTCCTTTCTTTCTCTCGGAGTTCCGCAAAAAGACCTTCGTCTGCGCATACGCTAGCGACAAGACGACAGCAGCTTTTCTCGGCCGTCCTCCGAGGCTGAGCTACCGTTATTGCCTCCTACAACTTCCCCTGGACCTTGACGACACTCAGATCATGTGCGACGGACCGCAGCTGGAAGCGGCATTGGCAACGCTGGATGAAGATGGCTGGAACAAGCACCGGACCGCAGCTAATCTGATGCGGTGCACGTGTGCCCGTATATGGTGCCAGAACGCCGTAAGTATCCGGCATCGCGATGGTTTCCTGAATGGTCTCCTAACCTGTTGATCAGAAAATACGCGAAGATATCTTGGAGCTCTCCTTAGGGGTACAACAACAGGACATTGAGGCACGAGCAGAGTAAGCATGGTTGAAAGCCCTCCCTCAAGCAGATGGATGTAGTGTTAACCCAGGCACCAGGCAGATTCAAGGTGAAGTCGACCGTGTCTGGCGCGAGCTTCCCGCCTTCCTCCGCCGGGCCGGTTCTGAGTTCGATAGACGCGCGCCTGCAGAATCCATCTTCCTCAACTTTATCCGCCTCGAACATCTCAGTCACACTTTTCACCTCCAACGGCTGCTAGTCAGGAAAGCCGGCGCCGACCGTCGCCGCCTCATCGAAACCTCCCGTGAAATGTTCCAGCACTTCCTTGTGCTGGTAAACAACCGAGACACGCTCCGGGACTTCCAACTGGACATCATGACGATCGCGTCCACGCACGCGAGCCCGTGCTGCGTCACACTCGCCATCGAGCTTCTGTGGCAAGAGAACCGCGGGTACGGGCCGTCTGGCGACCCGCACGCGCCGCCGCTGCTTCCTCGCTCGGAAACGATCCAGGACCTCAGCGTGTTCGTCGCGTTTCTGGACACGGTCAAGCGGACCGACAGCGGCTGCGTGCCGTTTCAGCAGACGCGCACCATCGTCAAGCACATCCTGGATCGGATCCTGTCGCCGCCTGCTCCGATCTCGCCTCCGTCTAGCGACCCTACGGCGCCGGTCGTTGCGGGCGCTGAGATGGAGGCGGCAACCGAGGCAGACGCGATGGGCGCACTTCCACCGGCGCAGATGAGCGACGCCGATTTTATGACATGGCTGGATAACATGAATTGGGATCGCGAGCCGTGGGGCGCCGCCGCCGTGAGCGAGGTGCCCGGGTGGATATGCGGATGAATGCGACCGCTTAGGTAGACTGCTACACAACGGGCAATGCCCATCCCAGGTGTCAATAACCAAGTTAGCCCGACTGACGGGTAACTGAAAGCAAATGTTCTTCGGGACAGGATGTGGCCGGTTTTCTTTGTTGGCCTAACAAGGGGCACCTTTCATCCTCCCCACGGGGCGACCTTATAAGCCGTTTCCCCATCCACAACAGATTAAAGAAGGGAAAGGGGAAACAAGAGAATAGAAGGGAAACCATCCAAAAAACATCCGCCGAACCATGAGCGGCCGTCACCGGCGCAACTCCTCTCTCACAGACTTCCTGAGCCAACCTTCGGCTTACTATCGCGCGGACGTGGGCCCGCGCCACAACCACATCAATCCCAACAGCAACAGCCCTCTGGAGGATGAAAACGATGAAAACGACTGCGACGACGAACGATGGCCCCAAAGCCCCACCTTCATGTTCACGACGGAACGGAAACGACGAAGTCGGGTGTGGGATGTCGTAGCTTCTTTGTTCGGCCCGGTCGTGCGGCGGCCTTGTGCGGGGCCGGAGGTAGACCTGCTGTGGGATTACGGGATGGAAGCGGGATGGCATGGCGAGGAGCGGCAGCGGATGGCGGTGCTGAGGAGGGTTGGCTTCGTGATGGGCGGGTTTTTGGTGCTGGGTGTGGTTGGGTGGGTGGTGGTTTTGGGGTGGTTGTGACTGATGGACGTTTGACAGGCACTGCTATGTTGGGACAATGTGAGAAGTCTTGCACATGAGTTTCGCGTGAACAGCGACGCGTGTCTGCACGATGTTGACAGGATTGAGGGACATGGAGACTGGTCCAGCTTGCTGAGCACTCGAAGTCAAGGGAGGTCGCATTACATCGAGACGAAAAGAAAGATCGGCATGACGATATAGAAGTCATTTCTAATATTGATTAATGTCGTAACGAGGGTATGTTGCACTTTTTATGTCCCTTTTTCTTCTGTTTCCATCAAATCCCCATGTCATATCCGAGTCCTACATCGTACATGCCATCATTCCCACCACGGCCAACGCGCCCGCCACCCAGCTCACCCGACCGAGCTGCGCGCCCACACCCGTGAACGGGATCACGGAGCTCGCCGCCGCCGCCGGTGCCGAGGTCACCGTACCTGCGCTTGCCGCTGCTGCCGCCGCCGCCACAGTACCCGTCGCCGCGGCGGCGCCCGTCGAGGATGCCGCGCTCACGGTGCTGTTCCAGTTGCCGCCCTGGCCGGGGACGGCCGCGTTGCTCGGCGGCGCGACGAGGAAGAAGTTGGCGGCCACGGGCGTGTCGAGGCCGGCGGCGGTCATGAAGGCGGCGAGGTCGAAGCCGATCCGGTTCTGGACCGCGGACGCTTGCGAGGTGGGCAGGGAGAAGTTGGAGGGCTGGGGGAACAGCAGCTGGACGTAGCGGTGGGGGTGCGTGGCGTCCTTGGCCGGGGGGTTGGGGCCGATGTAGGCGGCGATGGTGGTGGAGGTCGTGTTGGGGGAGGTGAGGAGGGCGCTGCCGGTTGAGGTTGTCGTGGTGGAGGAGGCGCTGTAGTCGGTGTACATCGCGTGGAGCAAGGTCGTGCGGGCGGTGGTGCCGTCTGGAGATGGGACGTCGAGGTCTACCGTGGCGAGGGGTGTTAGTATTCTGAACTCTCGGCGGAAGAACAAGGGGACACGTTGCGTACCTATCATCATGAAGATGTACGTATCGCTGCCTGATGCCGCGGCGGCTTCTGCAGTGCTGGCCGACATGGCAAGTGAAGGCTGGTTTGCAGTTTCTGCGGTAAACACGTTAGCATATTCTTTCAACGTGGATCCAGCATAGAAACCTTACCAGCTTTTGTCATCGTCTGCCCATCAGTAACGGTTTTTCCACCGTAAATGACCTCGAGATTAGGGGCCACTGGAGGCTCGAAGCCCGCTGGAGTCTGCGCCAGCGCGACGCTTGAAAGGAGGAGGAGGGAAGAGATGGTTGATGTGAACATCTTGAGCGACGATCGACTAATAAAGATGTATGAGAGGCAAATGGGAGCAATGGCCAGCAATGCGTCAAGAAGAAGACAAAGGAGGAAGAGGAAGAAGAGGAAAAAGGAGATGACAGATGCAGGACTTTGGTACCTAGGGAAAAGACAATTTGCGCCGCCGTTCCGGCAGATGCTGCGCTGCCCGTTTATCTATACATAAGCTTTGCGGATGACGACGTTGGAGGTGACGCCTCCCGAAACGTGCTGTGTCCCAGCCTCTTCCCAACAAGCCCCATCGACCTCCGACGGTCTCTGAACGAAGATCCAACACGCGAGCCGCCACGGACCCGTGGAGTTTGTGCGGGGCGGCCGCCAAAGGTCTCAAGAAGGTGTTAGAGGAAATCGATCTGCTTTGACGATCGACGCCGTACGCGGAGGACTCCACTGCGGAGTCCGTCTCGAGGCTGAGATGCGGACGGGTATATCTCTCTTCCCAGCTGTTTCATATTTTTCTCCTTTGTACCGCATCAGACTGCTTGCGCGGCAGTTTGGCGACCGTAGGCCGTGGCGTTCCAAGGCGACCGCCGTAGTTCAGCCCTCAGTAAAACTCGTGGGAGGGATAGTTATTTGCAAAGATACATGTCAGACACACATGCCCAAACGCCTAACAAGACAACAACGTTGCGACGAAGATCTTGTTGGTGCATCTGTTCCAAGGTATCTCCTATTTGCAAGGTTCGGCGATGTTAGCGCGTTGAAGTATTACGGAGTACTTATAACACGGGTATATGGCTCAAGCCGGCGTCCAATCTTTAATTTTGGCTTGTTCAATCGCCATACAAGCTATATTTGGGCATGTTTCGCTGCTTCTTTCCTTCAGGAGTAGCGTAGACATCTATTGTCGTGCATGCTTTTACTATGCCTGAGCAAGGAGAAAGCTCTCTTCCTAGGCGACCTCTTCGACCATACTGCCATTCCAGCCGTCCTTCAAATGTTCTTTTTGAGGCTTAACGCTATTCTTAAACAGCTCTCCCACAGGCGCATCGAGCCACTCCTCAGGAACACCCAGCTGTGGCCCGTGGGAGTTCTGTACGTAGCGGGTGAATACCGGATTCGGCTTCGCGGGCCGCTGAGCTTCCTCCTGAGCCGGTGTCGAGTCATCGGCCGCAGCTTTACCGCGTCGCTTCGGGGCTTGTTTTTTGAGCAGGCGATTGATAGTATCCATCTTCAGGAAGTCAAGAGTCAGTGATGGCGCTTTCACGAAATTTATGAAGTCGTCGCAGTACCTTTTCTTCCTCGTTGCGTTTCTCGCTGAGATTCTTACGACGTCGAGCCATCTCCGCTCGGCGCATCGCATGTTCCTCGGCCGTGAGGTGCTTCTTCTTTTGGGCCTCTGGAAAAAGTGTTAAGGTGACATCACATAACTGCCTGTAGCATGTGCGGAGGCGTACCATTAGAGAGGGCTAGGAGGCTCCCGTCAAGATCCTCATATGCTGCCCTTTGGCGTCTTGTAAGCTTGGTAAGGTCCGGAGTTCCAGAACCAGGAGTGATTTCCTCTTCACTGTCACCCATCTCGTCCTCATCTTCTTGCTCGCCTTCAGCATCCTCCCCAATTTCTTCTTCCTCTTCTTCTTCCTCATCCTCATCCTCTTCCTGCTCTTCCTCCGCTTCTTCCTCTTCCTCTTCCCCTTCCGCATCTTCGTCGCCACCTTCATCCTCTTCTTCCTCGTCCTCTTCGTCTTGAGACTCCAATTCCGATAGCTCGTCATCATCGTCATCATCCGCCATGACCATCTCTTTGGCTTCAACAGCAGAGACGTCAGGGGCTGGTGGTTTCGGAGGCTTGACGTTGATGGTTTGGCGTATGGGTTTGACATCGTGCTTCGCATTTCTGGCAGCAATAGTTGGCCGCGTAGGTGGCGCGTCGTCCATATCAACATCCTCATCCTCTCCTTCCGCGTCCTCATCCTCATCCTTTTCATCGTCTTCATCCTCATCTACTTCCTCCCCTTCAGCGTCTTCTTCCTCCTCCTCTTCCTCCTCGCTAGACTCTTCGACGATGGTCTTCTTGTTCCGGGAACTCCGTGTACCGGTCAGGATTTCCCCGCCTTGAAATGAATCCCGCGAGTTCACTGTGATGTTCTGCCTGGTACCTCCGCTTGTAGCCTCGCGAAGCTTGCTAGGAGGGGCTTTGACGGTTAGACGTATGCTCGGGCGGGTGTGCTCGGGTGAGACTGTACTGGTACGCTCGACGGTTGCAGAGGAGGTGGGTGCGGCAGGAGCCCCGCGTCGTGATCGCGATGACACGGGTGCATTGTTGCTATCGGGTGGAGGAGGCGCGGTCAGTTGAGCCCGTGAACGTAAACGGCGTGTAGACATGTTGTAGGTGACGTTGGCTGAGGGAGTGGAGGGGTGCTCGGGGCGAAGGGTAAGAAGGGGCGAGATGGGCGCATGTGTATGCAGGGAGAGGATCCATGTAAGCCCCCGCCGGGGTAGAGTGCGAAGGATGGTGTTGTCTTGTGTACATGTACGAAGCAAAGCGGGCGCGAAAGCGAACCAAGCTGCTGAGTGGCTCCCGCCCACGCCGGTGCAACGCTGTTGGGGCAACGGCGGTGGAATGGTGGATGGTGAGAGAGCACACCCCATACCGGACACTTACCTTCCGGCCTGGTTGCCTTTGCCCTTGGGAGGCTGCGGGCGTGGCATCCAATCGTCATGAGTCTGGGAGTCGTCGGAGTCGGTGCTCAGGCGACGCTGTCGCTTTGCCGGTCGGGACGCCATGAGGAGTTGTGTGCGACGCGGTGTGATCCAATGCGATGGGATGCGATGTGAACGTGCGAGCGGACGAACGAGGGCGGTGTAATAGTTACAGCGGAGAAAGGGGAGAGCAAATGCCAATCGCGTTGTGCATAGAACCTCTGGAAAACCGCGGCCGTTGAGATAGGCCTCAGTTGGCTCCGCTGCGATTATGTAAGCATGGTACCTAAAGGGTCGGGGCAGGAGCCGAGGCATAGGGCTGGGAAAGCTCGCCCAGCCTCTCACCCCGACCTCGACAACTCACAATCATCGACCGTTGTCTCCCACTCGCACAGCCTACTCCTATCGTGCCCTACCATCCTTACACTCACACTGCTCGTTTGCGGATATGTCAGGCTCAGACGACTCAGAAAAGCCTTCATTACCCACTTGGCAACAAGCACAGTCGTCGAATACAGGTGCCGCTGCATCCAGGGCCTCCCGCGCCTCAACCGTTTCTTCGACTGGAACGGCAGCCGGCCGATCGTCACAACAATCTGACTCGAAAGAAGGAGCAGGCAGTCATGAAGGAGCACAGCGCAGAAAGCATCTCTTGGAGAAGGCCTCGAAATTCCTAGGAGACCCAAGCATTAAAGATGCAACCCGTGAACGAAAGGCGAGCTTCCTCGTGTCCAAGGGCCTGACCCGCAGCGAGACGGAGGAACTCCTGAGAGCGGCCGAGAAGCAGGAGCAACAGCGGACTTTATCAACGCAAAAGGGAGACCCTCAGGTTTCCCGGTCATCCCCGTGGGAGGTATGAGCGATACTATATCTGATTCTGCCCTGGCTGGCAATGTCTTCAAGCTGAGCGTTGAACTGACCCAATCCAGGAGCCCGCAGGAGAACAAGCCCCAGTCGCGCGTGATATTCCGCCGATCGTAACCTATCCCGAATTCCTTGCTCAGCCTTCCAAGCCGCCGCCTCTAATCACAATCTCTCGTCTGCTCAATACCGCTTACATTACTTCCGCCGCTGCTGCCTCCCTGTATGGATTGTCGAAGTTTGTTGTCCAGCCAATGACCGAAGCTCTCACTGCCGCACGACATGACCTCTGTTCGCAGACGATATCGGAGCTTGAGTATCTCAACCAACGTTTGGGAGACTTGGTCTCCGTAGATCCTTCCAAATTACCGAAGAAAGACCAATCCCCCTCTTCAGTGCTAGAAGACGACGATTTCTCAAGCAGTTCTGACCCAACAGAACTGTTTCACCGCGATTTTGGCACACAGACTTCGCCTATTCTATCTCGCCGTCCTTCTCAATCTTCTGAAACCAACTCTCTTAGCCCGCAATCTACGCTCGATATGCAGCAATCTCGGCTCCAAGCCATCACCTCCCAGCTTAGAGATCTCCAGGTGAACGCTTTGTCGAGTACCTCAACATCCGAGTCCTTGACTGGGAGCGTCAGGGACCTCAGCAATTACTTGACCGATCTCAGGTTCCAGCAAACCTTCGGTAGTTCCAGCGTATACGGGAGCGCTTTTGGAGAGAGACGATCAGGTACGCCCACAGGGGGCAAGGACGATGCTGCTGAGGCTGTCAAAGCCGACATCCGAAGTGTGAAGGGTGTACTCTTGAGCGCGAGGAATTTTCCTCTCGCCGGAAGAGGAGCTATGTGGAGAAAGACAGAAGACTGAAACGAGATTCTGCGATGGTTATGACTCAAGGCAAGTCTGAAGCTCTCTATCCTATTGCGACAAAATGCACCGTCTTGAATCGAAACTCGGCAAAATATGATGATATGGAGTCCAATTGGCAAAATCGGAGGCTCCGCTTCGGGGGGGTCTATGAATAGACAAACTCCTATGGTATCGTCGCTGCGCCTTTTGGGGCCGGCGAAGGAAACCGAGGAGGAGAGCTTTCACGACTGATACCATATTTATATCATTGCCTCACGATAGTTGCACGTATGGCAATGGCCAGCTAATCTCTTAACTGATAGGCATGCTGCGTGGCAACGCAAGCTACTCGAGACGGTGCGATGGCTATCGTTCATAGCATAAACGAGCTTCTAAGGTCATCTCACACGGTTTACATGCCAACACGCCCAGAGCTTGGATCTAGAATGTGGGCTTCACCAAACTCACGCCGCGTAAGGAACAGTCTCCTGATACAGTATACAACCACTGCCAGGTGCTTGCTATCATATCCTTGGGTGCGATCAGGTTATGATTGGATCCATATACTACACGACCCGTCCCGCTATAAACTACAGCACCATCACCACGATCACCATGAGATCAAGATTCCCTTTGAGGTTGGAAAATCCCCATAGCGGGCACTTACGGTGACATACATGGCTGTCTGTGATCAGGAAGAGCCGTGAAAGCTCAGAGCACAAGCTTCAGTCATTCGCATACTTCATACCCCTCGTCGGCATGAGTAGTACTGACAGGCAAGGTCTGCATCAAGCCGATGCTCATCGATGCAGCAGTTCACGATCGTTGAAATGTGTACTCCTGTCGCCTTCACTACTACGCCTTATAACCTACTCCGGTCATCTACAAGGGATATCGATGAGACAACAGGTATATATGCATGGCCATTCGTCTTCTTATTTAGGCATTCAGAGTCGATATAATAAACTTTCGGAGCAATTCAATATCACTCAAGTCACGCCTGTCATGCTTACCAATACCGTTTGCGCCTTTCTCCGCGTTCGCAGCCCCAGCCCTCTCCGTGCTGTAACAGATACTGCATTCACGATACAGAAACAAGCGCCTTCCATCCGGACCTCTGACCATCCTTGTTTCAAGCAACGCCCATCTGCTTCCTCGATCAGGGCTTTGCAAGAAGTAAGTTTACGACTTTGGGCATTTCCAGGTTTATTGAGGATCGTGATTGTAGACTGCGCCGATGGGATTACAATACGGTCCGATCTCCTCATTGGAAGTGGCACAATCATCCTATTCACTGACAGAGCAGCTATCTACGAGCTCCCAGATAATGGGGTGTCATCGACCCTGATATACCGCCTCAACAACATATCGGGATTTCGCCTGGCGGGACGAAACTTCGCTTCTCTGGACACGGACTCAGTCTGGCGGGCTCAACGCAGGTTGACGACGCACAGTCTGGCGGTGAGCTCGGCTCCGGGTCCACGGGCATGAGGGTTATCATAGCAGAAGCACCTACAAGGTCCTACCCTGCACTTCCAGAAATGCTGGATAAGACGATTGCGCCAATACAACGAGTGTGCAGTGGTATTCTATAGTCGGCCCTGCATCCGGACGCACAGGACTTTTTTCTTACACGGGCAGAAAGGAACGCGTGGCTCTGGTATGATGAGCGTGATACCAGGGACGCTCGGCAAGCCTGCAGGTTACCTACCTAGTCTGACTTCGACTTCCTTCGGTACATCGACTGCATTGTCACGGAAACCTTCGGGTTGATGCCAGTGTGAGTTGCCTCATATTGCTCTTTCGCGGACGCCCTTCAGTGTTGACTTACCCGTCTTCTCCCTCCTTAAGGTGCTATCCGGCATTGCGGCCAAAAGCACCGTCCTGGCCAATCTATGATCCCTGCAGCCGCCACTCCGCCATCACTGACGCGGCCAAAAACGGCCGAGGCGTTGCTCCCGGCCCCGTACGAGCACGCCAGCTGGTGCATCTGCCCGGGCCTGCACATGGCGGATCGCACCGTGCGGCGGCTCGGATCCCGCCCCGGGTGGCGGCGGAGCCGTTGAGCGCGGAGGATGTAGAGGACGGGTTCCTGACGGGTTCGGCGCCGTACAAGGACTGCTTCGTGCTGCGGAGCGAGGAGCATGCGGAGGTCTTCGGCAAGGAGTTCGAAAGCGTGCAAGACTACCTGAATCAGTGGGACGAGTGTGGAAAGGGAGGGAGGACTGGTCCGGACACATCGTCATATCCCCGAAACGAGAGAACTGGGCAAGGTGAAGCTTGGGAGAACAAGTGGATGGCAGCATGGGGTTTTCACAAAGCGGTCATCCACTATACGAACTATTCAAATCTCATGCACAACGATCCTCCACCTCATCGAGGGAGAGAGGACGCGGTATATCAATGTACCTATCGCGATCGCAGTGAATGCGTACTGTACCTTGCGTGCTTTGCTCTTTGCAGATCCCGGAATGACGACAGGTCCGGTATCTCTTTCGCAACACTCGCGAGCCCCTTTCCCTGGCCAATCAGGGTCCGTTTCACCATCCCGTCGCGGGTAAGCGTCGACGCCGTGCCGGGCGGGGTGGCGGTGGGGAAGGGGATGATGGGTGGGGGAGAGTGGGGAGAGTGGAGAGGGTGGAGCCGGGGGTGGGTGTGGACTGCGCATCCCTACATGGACGTACAGTGCCCTAACCCGGGTGCCTATAATAAACCAAACGCGTCCAAGGCTGATCCCAAGGCCAACGTACGTCGTGCCCATCCAAGATCCTCAGGCACCCTGAACCAACTCCAACACCACCTCCACCACCACCATCATCATCATTTCCTCCCCGCCGTACTCCCACCTTGCTTCTGCATCTCACCACCACCACCACCACCACCACCACAACTCACCTCTCACATCTCACCGCCTACTCGTACGCCACGATTCGCTGGGCGTGTTAGCCTTGGCAGAGACAGAGGTCGCCAGCAAGCTGCGCTCCCCCCTCCCAGGTCTCGCATCCGACGAATTCACGTGGCCCATCTAGCCGAAGCTCGAGTAGCCGGCTGATGTACATGGCGCCATAGGAACCTAGTCTTTGCAAACACCTGCCCCCTTTCACCACCAATCTCACCTCCCCGACTCCTCCTCCCTCCGCCCTTCCACCGCAGCAGCATCATCTTTGAATTCCGCACCCGTTTGCTTCCCCCCCCGTCCCCCTCCGTCACCGCGCATCTCGTCATGTTCAAGACGGCAACCGTCCACACGCCGCTTTTGGCAAAGCACGATGTTGAGCAGCCGGCCTCGCGGGCTGCTCGCGTGCGAGCGAAGGGACGGCAGCATCATGCCAGGTGTGGCCCCCCCGCTTTCTGCTTCCTCTCTCTTTCTCTCTCTCTTCCTGCCGTTATCAATAAATAGTCCCGCTTGTGTCGGGATGTCGCTTTTTTTCCTTTCCCTCTCTCGTCCTTTCTCTCAGTGTGCTCCTCGCTCACCCTACCTCCCCCCTTCCTCTCGTTTCTGTCCCCAGGTTCCCCAGCTAAGAGCTCGTCGAAAGGCCAGGTTTTGACGCCCTCACGCCCGGAAGATGTAAGATATCACCTCTCCTCCGTCTTCTTTCCAATTATTCCAAGAGTCCTACCACCTCCACGGGGCTTTCAACTCCTGCAATGTCTCGATTTCCATCTATATATACGCTTTCCGCCCCTCATGCACAAGCACGTCAAAAGTCGTGCCCGAATCCCTCAGCCTTGCACCCCTTTTCTCTTGCCTCATCATGCGCCACCGTTACACGCCCTTCTCGCTTCCCGCAAGCCACAGCCTTGACCAGCCTTGTTGACTCTAGCCGCAGACCGTTGGCTCATAATGTTTATTCTCCTCATTGGATGGCTCTGCCTCACACTGGCCATTCATGGCTTCGTCATCCCCAAAGTCTCTGAACGAACGTCGGCGGATATAACTCCTTTCACTCCGCCATCGTATCCCCTTGCTGTGCGGTCCCCTTATCTATCCGGTAAGTGTGAAGATGAACTCAGCGTTGGCGACCCCTTTGGTCTGACCCCCTCTCAGCTTGGCTACCCGGCTCTTCAGTCTCATCTATCGCAACCGCCGAGCCTCAATTCTGGGCTGGACAAACGTTAGGATGGACTGTGGCTGCTCGTGTTGGTGGCGTGGCATACAGCTTGTTTGGGAACCCGGGCTTCGACCAAGCGGCCTCCCTAACCTCCGCAAACTACACTGCCACACACAGCTACTTCACAGTGTCGGCTGGTGATGCCACCTTCACGCTGGACTTCTTCTCCCCCGTCTCGCCAAACGACTATGTCAGGCAGTCACTCCCGTTCAGCTATCTCACCGTCTCCGTGGATTCGGACAGCTCGGGTGACGTCCAGATCTACAGTGATATCGACTCTTCCTGGGTCGGATCGTCCGCAGCTGCCCACTGGAGCTCGACTACTACTAACAAGACGACCCACTGGGAGATTCGCTTGAACGATGTCATCAACTACGGCGAGAACTCCGACATGGCACTGTGGGGACAGGCCGTGTATGCATCACGACCTTACTCTGGATCCAGCCTGACCACGCAGTCTGGCGCGTCCACCACGGTCAGGGACGCGTTCGCCAATTCAGGCAATCTCACTGGCGTGAAAGGTACCTGGTCCTCAGGCGGAGTAGTAGGCTTCGCACACGACCTTGGTTCGGCAGGCGCAGGTGCTGCAGTCACCTTTGCCGTCGGACACCAGAGGAACTGGACGATCAATTACCTGGGAGAGGATTACACCTCATACTACCGCTCGGAGTACCCGACCATCAGCTCCGCTGTCTCGCACTTCTTGGACGACTTGGACGATGCCCGCTCGGAAGCCGCCCAACTCGAAAGCACCCTCAACAGCAAAGCGGAGGAGGTGTCGTCCAAGTACGCCGACATCCTCAACCTGTCCCTCCGTCAGGCTTTCGGCGCAATCGAAATCACCATCCCCGAATCCACCCTGGACACTTCGTCCCCGCTCGGCTTCATCAAGGAGCTTTCCAGCAACGGCAACCTCAACACCGTCGACATCATCTTCCCCGCCTTCCCGATCTACTACCTCACCAACCCCTCCCTCATCCCGATCCTTCTCGAACCCATGATGCGCTACCTCGCCGCCGGCCGGTGGTGCAAGGACTACATCATCCACGACATGGGCAGCCACTACCCCAACGCGACCGGCCACGACGACTGCGTCGCAGAAGCCATGCCGCTCGAGGAATCCGGCAACCTCATCCTGCTCGCGCTCGCCTACCAGCAAGCAACCGGCGACACCACCTGGGCGTCCTCCTACCAATCCGTCTTCACGACCGCCGCCGACTACCTCGCCGCCAACGGCTGGTACCCAGCCTACCAATACGCCACCACCGACGCCGCCGGCGCCGCCGCCAACCAGACCATCCTCGCCATCAAATCCGCCCTCGGCCTCATCGCCTACGACCAGCTCTTCTCCACCAGCACCTACACCGCCAACGGCACCGCCCTCGCCACCGCCCTCTACGACGACCGCCTCGGCACCGACGCCGCCGGCTCCCACTGGGTCCTCTCCTACGGCAACACCACCTCCTGGATCGGCGCCTACAACCTCTTCCCAGACCGTCTGCTCAACCTCTCCGCCTTCCCCTCGGGCGCCTACGAGATGCAAAACACCGACCTCCCCTCCCGCCGTGTCGCCTTCGGCGTCCCCCTCGACAGCCGCGTCACCTGGTCTAAAACCGACTGGAACTCGTGGAACGCGGCCATCGCCGAGGGCATCACCACCGCCACCGGCACCGGCAACGACACCACCCGCGACCTCCTCCTCGATGACATCTGGACGTATGCCGCGGACGGCTTGAACGATGTGCCCTTCGCGGACCGCTACTGGGTGGCGGGCGAGAAGGTCGGGCGGTATGAGCTCACGCGCGCTCGCCCGACGGTCGGCGCGCACTTTGCGGTGCTTGCTCTCCGTGAGGGCGCGAAGGCGCTGGCGGTGTGAGGGGTGGTTTTGGTTTTGCTTTTTTGTCTTTTGGTTTTTGCATGTGGGATGTGGGATACGGGATGGTGTAGATAGATGGATGGGTTGAGAGGGGTAGAGGGAGAGAAAGGGAGAGAAAGGGAGAGAAAGGGAGAGAAAGGGAGAGAAAGGGAGAGAAAGGGAGAGAAAGGGAGAGAAAGGGAGAGAAAGGGAGAGAAAGGGAGAGAAAGGGAGAGAAAGGGAGAGAGTTACACAAAGTAGAGGTGTGACGTAAGAAACGATAGGATATGTCATCTTCTTTTTTTTCCAAGGTAGGAGTCATATACACCCTAGATCAGGAGGAGAGGATGTCGTTGTAGTAGAGTAGTAGAAAAGTAGTGACAACCGAACATGATCACACCCAAAGCATTACAAGGCCAAAAAAAAACAAACGAATAGATAAACCAAGCGAAATCACATGTGATCAACATCATTTTCTTCCAGCGGAAGCTCTTGAATATATGTGTCGCTGTGGCAGACAGGCAGCGAAGAAAGCAAGGAAACAAGACCTTCGGTGCGGAAGGGAGGGATGGCTCGTTGAAGAGATCTGGCTGGAAAACAGAAAGAGGAAAAAAGAGGTGGATTTCAACGAGGAGAAACTCGAGGATTGTGATGCCAGACGTAGAGGCACGAAGGATCGACCCACCCGGCAGATCACCTCATCCCTCGCTCCTTCGCCATTGTCCTCCCTCGTCCGTTCCTCTGGCGAAAGACAAGAAAAGAAAAAAGAACATGAGAAGCTGTTAGGACAGCTCTCATCCCATCTCCCGAATACAGTCCAGAAGGAAGAAAAGAACCACGAGGATGAGGAAGAAGGGGGAAAAAACGAGAGAATAAACAGAAAAGAAAAACCTCGTTCCCACCAACGCCCCAAAACTCCCGCTTCCCGCCGGTGCAAAACGCAAAGAGCAAACAGACCATCATCCGTCCCGTATCTCTCCAACGCTCTCCCTCTCACATCACCGGAACTTGCTCACAATCACCGCGATGATGAGCAGGACAAGGACGGTGATGATAGCGATGGTGATAATGCGATTCGTAGCCATCCTATGCAAAGGTAAAAATGTAAACTCAGCCGAACCATCCACATACGAGGGAAGTAGGTAAGAAGCGCACGTCAGCCTCAGATCGGACCGCTGCTGCCGAGGGCTGAAAGCAATTGGAAGGAAGAGGGGAAATCGGGCAAGGCGGGAAACGCAATAGCAAGATAAAGAAAAATAAAACTTACCTCCGCGCCATCCCTCTCAACGTCTTAATACTCCGATCCGTATACCCCTCACTCTCATACAGCCGACTCCGCGTATTCTCAATCGTCTCCCGCTGGCCCGCCAAATCCGCCAGCGTCGCACGGCCAATATCCTCCGTCTCCAGGGCGATGCGCTGGCTCGCGCGGAGCCGATCCGAGCTGCGCTCCAGCCGCTCGGTGCCGGAGAGCAGCTGCTGGCGCTGGGCGAGCTGGTCGTCCGACGTGGGCCCGCCCGCCGCCGCCGCCTCCTCGTCCCGGTACCGGGAGCCGAACAGCGCGCGCCGGTCCGAGGCGAGCGAGGTCAGCTTCCGCTTCAGGCCGTCGACGTCCGTTTCCAGGTTGCGGAAGCGCGTGTTGGTGGCGGCTTTGAGGGGCCCCGGGATGTTGGGCTTTTCGAGGCGCATTTGGTCGAGCTGGAAGGGGATACAACGTCAGCATCATGTCTTTTCCGACCATTGCGCGCGTCTTATATGGCGGAAGGACAACTGACCAGCTCGTGTGCTTCCTCCAACGCCCGTTCCGCTTGCCGGATCGCCGCTTTCCGCGGCTCGCCCGAGAGCTCCGGGATCTGCTCCAGCTTCTGGCTGAGGTCAGCCTGCACCAGCTTCAACTCCGCCTCGTAGCTGTTGAAGCGCTCCGAGCCAGCTTCCGAATCGAGGAGGTTTGACATGGTGTATTATCTCGTAGGAAAGGCTGGTGGTCGAAGGAAGGTCGCTATGTAGGAGTACAGGGGGTCTAGGCCGATGGTCTAATGGCAACCAAGGATCACAATGGTTTTAAGGTGCTAGTTCGATAGTTCAGAAGGCAATCGCTGGAAACGACGGCGTTGGCGAAGAAAGAGGACGAAGAGCAGAGGTGGGTGGGAATGTCGAGATCAGGGTACTTGGCCGATACGTAAGACATGGAGGTCCAATGGGAAGCGGAGGAGCCTCGGTCCGCATCACGTGCATCGTCCCATTATGGCAGGTCACAGTTCAGATGAGGAAGTATTCAACCTCAGCACAGCGTGAGAGATTGAGGAATACGGACCATGAAAAGCTGTGTGTCTATAAAATGAAATGGTATCTAGCAGACAAGTGCGACTGCGCTTATAACCTCTTCGCAAGTCTTCCTGTCCTCCGGCATCTCGAATTGTTCTCGCACTTCCACAGCCCTTGCCTCAATTCGCCAGCCTCAAGAACCCAAACGACAGATTCAACAGCAAGCCCGTAAAGACCGCGATCTGTCTCCTCCGACTCCACACCCCCTCCTCCCTAAAGCCCCAAATCAGCGATGCCAGCGGCCAAAAGAAGCCCAACACATTGCCCCAAAGCATATCATCCAACCCACCATCCTCCGCCGAGAATCCCGCTCCCCAACCCGCATTCTCCGCAACATCCTGAGTCGCGGCGGCGGCTCCCTCAGCCGCCCGCGCCCCGTCCTGCGCGCCGCTGTCCAGCCACCGGTCCTCCAGCTCCCTCAGCGCCGCACCGGAGGGCATTTCGTCCGGCGTCTGCGTGAAGGAGAGATTGGCGACGAACTGGGAGCGCAGCTGCGCCACCTCCGTCGCCGTGAACCCGGCGTTCAGCAGTCGATCGAACCCTCTCGGGGCTTCGGACGTGGAAGCGCTCGCCCGTCTCTGACCCGCGGTCTCGGCGGCCGACGAGGACGATGCGTCGCCAGCGGTTGTTGGCGAGGGCTGCGCCTTTGGAGCGGTTAGAGCGGCCTCAATCGCGGCCGCATCCGCAGCTTCGGCTGCAATTTCGGCGGCTGATAGCACGTCGCCGATGGAGCAGTGGATGTAGATGCGCTGGATGGTAGATAGCTCTGTTCCCTCCTCCTCAAGATCCTTATCCTTCGCCGGTGCCTTGCCCTTTCCCTTCGCGTCCGGCTTGCTCGCATCCGCGCGTGGCGGGGGCGGCAAGTGTATCTTGAACAGTTGCGACAGCGGTTTATCGTCCGGTAAAACGCGTCCGCCATGGATCAGGCGAAGGCGGTTCGAGGCATACTTCTCCGGCAGCTTGCTGCGGATGAGGCATTTCAGCGAGAGTGGGGTTTTGGAACCGGGGTAGTAGATTATCAGCGGGAGATCGGGAAGGTCGGTGGTCGCGAAGCGGATGGTGAGGTGGAGCGGTCGGCGTGAGTCGCCCATTGTTGGCGGTTCAGGACTTGCGGGATGCCCTCCGGGGTTCGATAAGACGTGGGGCAGCCCCTCCCGTGATGTTCATTGCATGGTATTCCGATGATAGCCTTGCGTGCGCGTAGGCGTGTCGGCGGAAGCAGCTTTGCGTGCGCCGTTCGGTCGTATAGGTTCTAGGTGAGGATGATTAGGTAGTAGAGAAGTGAAGGTGGAGCGGGTTAACTCCGCTTGCTTAGAAACGTCATCCCTTCGGCTGTTCGGCTGCACGACATATAACCATGAACAACTCCGCAGCGAGCATTACTTCTCTCTGATATCAGTGACGGTAGCTTTGATTCCTCTGACCAGAAAAAATGACCATTGTTCACGTTCTCCTCTTCGAGTTCAAGCCCACGGTAGATGCCCAGGGTGTAGAAGATGTATGTGTTCAAATGATGCCTCATCTGCATCGACTTATCATTCTCATCTATTGATAGGTGTGTCAAAGGCTCCTTGCCCTCAAGGATAAATGCGTCAACAAATCCACCGGCAAGCCATACATTAAATCCTTCCGCGGCGGCAAAAACAACAGCCCAGAGGGACACGCTGTATGCGATACACCCCTCAAGTCCCATTCTTTTCGAACGCAACCAACTGATCCACTCCTCCGACAGGGTGGCTTTACCCATGCCTTCATCTCCGAATTCGAGACCGAGGAAGATAGGAAGTACTATCTGGAGGAAGACCCGGCGCACTTAGAATTCGTCAAAAGTCTAGATGGTATCGTGCAAACCGTCCGAGTGGTGGACTTTACTCCAGGTGTATTCTAGAAATGTCGCAGTCGCTGGCCCCGTCCAATTTGGTACCCATAAAACCCCTGATTGACGCCGGCCCAATGCTGTGGTATCTTACAAATGAATTTCCGCGTTATCAACAACTTGTATTTATCGGACGCTGAACGATTCTCCGCATCCACACTGCTCAGCTACACCGAAAGTTAGAACTTGTCATCTTGTAAAAGGGGACTAAACCAACTTACTAATGTTCGGGTTCTTGAAGACGAATCTCGCCTGGAGCTTGTCCTCAATCCAGTCCATCTCACTCCCGATGATATTCATCAGTGCCTTGTTGTCGATAAGCACTTTGACTCCGTCTTGCTCAACCGTCTCGTCCAAAGGACTCGGCTTGTCGACATATTGCAAATCATAGGCGAGCCCAGAACAACCCTTGGCCTTGGTCCCTATCCGAATGAGCTTGGGCTCCGGCTGATCAAGCAAGCGTCGTAGATGGTCCACTGCCGGCTTCGTGAGAGTGATTGCAGCCTTCTTCGGGCCAAAGTTGAACCGTCTCGGTCGGGCGGATAGCTTCGATTTCTGCTCGACGGGCTTTGGGATTTGCGCCTCCCGCTCGGGTATGCTGATCTGATCGAGGGGCTGTGCGGCTTGCTTAGAAGGAAGACGTTGGTTCGGGTCCGAGGGCGGTCTTGTGTCATTGAGACGGGGGTAGCCAGCGATCGATGTGTCCGGAATGCCTACGTTCCTCGGCGGCGGCGGGGCCGGGTGCAAGCTCATGGGATGGTAAGTGCTCGATGTCTGGAGTTGCCGTCGGGGCGCCACTCGTAAAGGCTTGTATGATGAGAAGGTACGTTGGCATTGTGTGCATCGACGAGCTGCGCCGGACAGCGATGAAGGGGCGGCAGAAGAAAAAGCCGCAAAAGCGGATGTGAGGGTGCGTCCTGTAGGCATTGTAGAATTCGACCTCAATCGTGGGATGGGAGACGTTGAGGTGCGGTTGGATTGAGGATAGGATGTACGTGACGGAAGGATGTTGAGTGTCAACCTCGGGGTTACAAATCCATTGACCCAAAATGTGACTTACGCCAAGCGTTTTGCCGTCATTCGCCTCCTTTCCGCGAATGACAGGACGAGGATTATAATCGCCGCGTCACGTGGAAACCGACCTTTCCATTTTGCCGACGCATCCCCGCACGCATCCCCCGCCGTAATTTCGGTCAACAACAAGTGGTCAGCCTCGACTCAAATGCATTTATATCCACGCCCTCACAGGCCAGAGCTGCCGCAAGATCGCAAATCCCATTGTCTATACTAGTCAAAGTATCTCAAGCATTGCATCCGTATACCTGGAACATATCATAACACTGCTTTAATTCTTCTTTGTTTATTGTATATATCCTTCGTTCTGATGTTTGGCTCGTCACCGGACCTTCAATTCCAATCACCATTCCAGGCAGATGGAGATGTCCTTTCGTCAGCTCCTCCTACTACTTATACCATTGCTTGACAAAGTCCAGTATTTCCCTATTGACCTCCCCCGGGTTCGAGGCGCTTAGGAAATGGTGACCACCTTCGATCGGGACCACTCGGGCGTCCGGTGAATTCACAAAGAGTTTGATCTCTTCCTCTGCGTTTTGAATTGTGTAAACCACATCTTTTGTTCCCTGCGAAAGTCAACATCAGTGTCATCATCTTCATTTCCGTCCCCATGATCATCACTCTCGTCTCAGGTGTATAATCACCAACTTACCTGCAAGCACAACACAGGACACTTCACGTCTCCCAGTCTTCCATGCAGCCCATCCCTTTCCCTCAGATTGATTCCAGCCATCCGCGCCCTCCTCCTGGCCTCATCTCCGATATATGTGTCCGTTATCTGCGCCTTCCAGAATCTCCGCACCTCTTCGGCGCATTCCTTCCCGAGCCCGATGTCGATCAGATAGTCACAATATCCTTCAGCGATCCGAAAGTCCGGCGTCGGCACGGCTGAACTCCAAGCCTGGATGCAGGGCGTCGCGGCGGCATGGCCGTCCCAGCAGCCGAGCTTCTGAGACCGGAGCGACTCGTAGTCCATCGAGGAACCGCACGGAATGACGCCGAGAATCTACGCAGTCACGTCAACACATCTCCGCCGTACAATCAATCATTAAAGGCCAAATAGAAAAAAGAAGTTCCTCACTTTCTCAGGCGCAAGCAACGCCATCCTCATAGCCACCCACCCACCCTGGCTCGTGCCCTGCGCGAACGCCTTCTCCACGCCGAGCTTCGCCATCACGCCGAGCGCCATCCACGCGCTGTCCCAGTAAGTGAACTGCTCGCACGTCGTCCTCGCGCCGCCATGGCCGAGGAGGTCGATGGCGAGCAGGTTCACGTGCTCTCTCAGCGCCGCATCGGAGAATTGCGGCGCGAACAGGAGGGACGAGGTCGTGAAGCTGTGGAGAAGCACGATCGTGGGTTTGCTGGCGGAGAACGGCTCGGACAGGCGGTAGGAGGCGGTGGTGCCGCCGAGGAGGTGGGGAAGCTCGATTGTGGACGGGGCGGGGAGGTTGGAGGACATCGTTGCTGTTGGTGGCCTTTCCCAGCTTTTGGTATGGGGTGAATGGGCTACTGGAAGGAGGGCGAAGATGCTGCAGAATGGGATGCTACAACTACATATACAAATCTAACACCCCAACTCACCTCCTGTCCTTCCTTGCCCCCCCATTGCGGACCAAACCCCTCATCTCTGCCTAGGAGTACGAGGATCTCATCTCCCCCTCCCCCCTTTGAAACCCCACTTGACAGACCCTGTGCCGTGTTTGACCATGCACGGTTGCTAAGTGGAGATGCTCTCTGCGCACACGCAGCTTGGCCTATTCGGTATATGCATACTACTCTGTTCCTCAACACCAACCCTACTCCGGAGTATCTGTAGTCTGATCTCTCTGCGGAGATGGCAAGCAACTCATAGAGAAATGCTGTGCAGCTTTGCCCAGCGAGTCATTGACACCACCGCAAGTCTCAAGGCTTTCTCGAACAGAAGCGGAAAGCGTTGTCACGCTGGTGCTCACTCTAATAATCCTGCATTAAGAACATGGGATCAAAAAGATAAAATGATGAAGGAATTCACATTCGTTCGTGACAAGAATAACAAGAGACACTCTACCCGTGCTGATAATAACGCCAATTGATGACAGAACCCCCACAACCAGTTTTTTTAACATCACACACACAAGAAGAAGAGGGGAGCAATCTCAACGCCTTCCATGACCCATCGTGCTCCTTCCTCGAGGCCGCCCGCCTCCGCCGCCGCCCCGCGGGCTCTTCCCAACGCGGCCGCCCTTAGTCTTCTCCGCACCCAGGGGCTTCCGTTGGCTCTTAGGCCCGCCGCGCTGTTGCTGCGACTTCATCTTGCTCTTGAGCTCCGCCGCATCAACCTCCATCTCATCATCATCACCCTCGTCGTCATCGCCGCCCTTGCCCTTCTTGTTGCTGAACTTGAGCTTGCCACGCTGTCCCCGCTGCGCCGCATCCCGCCCCTTGATCGCGCTCACGTAGGCGTTGATGCCGGCCTCCAACGACCCGCCTTCATCCACATCCAGCATGGCCTCGTCGTCCTCATCGTCGCTGACGCCGATGACCAGTTTCCCGTCGATGTCGGTCTTGGCGTTCGTCTTCTTCTTGTCCGCCTGCGCCGCTTGGCGACCCTTGGTCGGCTTCGTAGAGGAAATGTGACCCAGTGCGCGCCTGTCAAGCAGATCCAACGGCTCGTCCTCATCCTCGATGATGTACTGCTTGCCTTCGCCTGCCTTGCCCCTCTTCTTACCGCCCTTCTCCGCCATCAGCTCGTCATCCGAGACGTCGGAGCCCTCGGACTCGGACTCGGAGCCGTACACCGCCTGATCGAATTCGGACTCGAATTTGCCCTTGGGCTTGGTCTGCACCTCCTCACCATTCTCCGCGGCCGCCTCCTTCTTCCTCTTGTTCCGTTCGCGAGTCTTGCGGATATTCGTGATGAGCTTCTTATCTTCTTCCGGACAGTAGCGTTCGACAACCGCGATGCCATAACGACGCATCATGCGCTCTATTATGTGCTTCACCTTGGCTTTGAAGTGTGCTTTGTGCTCGTGCGACCAGACCATGAGATGCGGGATGAGAGTCTTGAGCCTTGGTTCCACGAGCTCGGTGGGCAAGGAGATGATTGCAACTTTAACAAATCCAAGGACAGAGCGGACGATCTCGCGGTTGGGGTTCTGAAGGAACATGTCCATGATATCCAACAAATTAGTGATGGTTTCGGTTGAGATGGAGGAATAGAAGGTGTAGAGGATACGAGTGATGGCGGTGATAGAAGCGCTGATCATGTGGGGAGTGGATCCGGCGAGACCTGCAGAGACCATGGTGAAGTATTCTTCGAGGTTGGCAGGGACTGAAGGTGCATCGTCCGGCATATTGCTGACTTTGCTGTTGACGACCACACCACCCTGTTGCATCTTTTCACCCATGGACACAAGAAGGTCGAAAGCTGCAGTACGAGCCTTCTCATTGACTTCCTTGGCGGAAATGATCACTTCCGGAAGAATTGAAGGAATGAAGTGGAGGTCTTCCGCAGGGAGGTATTCGATAACTTGCGCGATAGCAGCAAGGCGATCCCTACGCGCGGGAGCGCCGGCCTTCTCAGCACTAGCAAGGAGAAGTTGCTGTAGCTCCGTGTTCCTTTCCTTCAAAGCAGCCTTTCCAGTCTCCGACTCAGCAAGACGAGGAATGAGCTTGTAAGCCTTCTTTTGCAACTGCGGGTCATCGTCCTTGTTGATGATGATAGTAGCCATGTTGAAAAGAGCTCCGAAGCTGTCCCGCGGTAAGTAAATAGAAAGCGTGATGACGAGGTCCATCAGAGTGTGGCTCATCGGCGGCATTTTGTCCTCGGTTTTCTTCTGTTTCTGCTTGTCAGCTTGCGTCTGAGGGCCAGCCTCGGTGAGAGAGCTCTCGAGAGCAGTCGCGACACGGCCAAAGGTCTCCATCAACTCCTGCGCCGGCGTTATGCTGAGATAGGCATTGATACACCTAAGGATAGTCCCTCTATACTGGGGAAGGGTCTGGCTATAGACGTTGAACAGAACAGCGAGCAGGTTGCTGGCAAACTTGGCGAGATGATCAAGGTTCTTCTTCGCTTGGGCCTTGGACACCCTGGATTGGGCAAGCAAGTCATCGTCGCCCGGCAGAGCCACGATAGCTGCGTTCGTGTCGACAAGGTTTTCCAGAGCTTTACAAAGGTCGGTTCGGAGATCTGTCTTCTGGTAGAGCAAGTTCGCGATGAGTTCGGCGAATGATTGGTCGAATGCCTACCACAATTAGCAAACGCAAATCACAAATACAAGATCCGCTTGAGTAGACTTACATCCACAAGGTCGAGAGGCAGATCGCAGTAGCCAGGAAGAATAGACCAGATTTGATTGACCACCGTCTCATAGATCTTGATCTCCATTGTCTTCGGAGCGTCGCCATGGTCAAGTACCCTTTGGAACATAGCCTCACTCACAGGGACCAACTCTGACCGGAAATGGGCCAAGTAAGTGTTCGTCACGGAGTCACGGAGCAGAGGAAGCAGCCATGCACGGCCGGGTTGTCCAGGAGCGGGCTTGACCAGATTGAGCGGCAGAATCTCGAGGACTTTGTCAGGTCCCATGGCGCGGATAGCTTGCGACAAGACTGCGTCGGCCTCCTTCTTCCCCGTAAACGAGTCGTTGCCCCTGAGATCGCCGATCGTTTTCACAACCGGAGAGAGCAGAGGTGCCGACCGCCACCTGAGGACCTCAAACATCGAGCCAAGGACATTGAACACCTCCATCCAAGCAGCCTGGTACTTAAGACTCAGCAGATCCTTGGCAGCAGTTGCGAGCTTCTCAAGCGTCTTCTCTTCGAATATCGACGGGTCGAGGATCACGTTCGGGGGTATACAGTTAGCCATGAAGGAGATCAAGCATTCCGAGGCAGATACGCGAATGTTGTGGGACGGAGACGCAAGGAACCCTGAAATCATAACAAAGAGATCCGGGAGCTTTTGGAAAGTTTCTTCCGCATCGACCTGAGCGGCCACATCGTATCCCCGGGAGAGCACGGCTATCCAGGGAGGCAGAAGCTGAGAATCGTTCTTGGAGGGCTGTAGTTCCGATATGACTTCGAGGAGACGGGGCAGCTTGGTAGAAGCGGAAACTTCATTGGCCATGCCTTCAAAGATGACTTCGAAAACCTCGAAAGCGGCCATAGTGAGGAATTCATTCGAAGACTTGGCGATGCCCAAGAGGAGTTCACACAAAGGTTCAATCTTGTGGCTGGGCCAACCTTTAGACGCCTTGGCAATGGTCTTGATCAGCTGCAGGGCGTGGATCAATGCGGGATCGTGCTGTTGACCGTCGCGGTGGGACTTTTGCTTCCTGGCTTTGGCGGCCTGCTCGGCGATGTCCCTCAAGCTGTGCAAGGCAGACTCGGCGCACATATCCGCTGCCGGATGGTCCAACGACGGACTCGGAGGAGGATTGTTCAAGACCTTTGCCAATGCCTCGAGAGCTCGCTTCCGCACCTTCGGC
Source organism: Myrmaecium sp. VS I D KN 1 (assembly GCA_019775845.1). Taxonomy (NCBI): domain Eukaryota; kingdom Fungi; phylum Ascomycota; class Dothideomycetes; order Valsariales; family Valsariaceae; genus Myrmaecium; species Myrmaecium sp. VS I D KN 1. Next base: position 439,935 of record JADQAV010000047.1, read on the forward strand.
CTGTGGTCCACTGCGATCGCGAGGAGGCCTTGCACAGCTCGTCGAGGACTCGGCTGCGCCGCCGGAAGAGCCCATGCCGCGGCATCCTGAGCGACCAACAACGACTCCAGCACCCCTATAGAAGCACGCAAGAGCGGTGCTTCAGCATCCGGATGTGTCAAGGCGGGCGCAAGGCTGGTGAGGATCTGCGTGAACTTGGAACGGAGAAGAGGGGCGGCGACGTGCGGAGTAACGAGGTCGAGCAAATAGACAACTGCGGTAGCGACGTCCTTGTTAACGATGCCGTTCGCAGTAGAGATATGCTGGCCTAGGAGTGATAATAGCGCAGCAAAGTATGCCGCAGGAGTGATCTCGGTAGTTTGGTCCTTCAAAGTATCTTCGACGGCGGCCAGCACCACTGCCGTCTGCAATAGATGTGAGCAGCTGTACGGTGAAGCTAGGACCTGGGACTCACCTGCTGCTGGTTCTGCAGCCGCGGCTGCGACCGGATCTTGTCGAGCCTCTCTGCCAAAGACATGTCGGCAAGGTGGTAGCTCTCTGTTCTACGGACTTTGCGACGGTCGGACAACGCAGGTCGAAGTCGCGATAGCAAAAAAGTTTGGGCACTACGACTATCTCGCTAAGCGTTGCCCCCCGGCCGTGCGAAGCGGGGACGAGCGTGACTAGCGTCAAAGGGACCGCGCTGTAGGGCTGTCAGCGTTCCCACTAGCTGCAACAACGAGCAATCGCACATTCATGCTGGGGAGCTACTGTCGCTTCACTGCTGCTACACTGCTGGTTCTCCGTCTGTTCGAAAAGCGCCTGGAAATGGAGGTATCACACAACATGGAGGAAGGTTAAGTATGAGATACATAAAGTGCCACCCAGCCCGACCACAAACAAACAACGCCTGAGCAAAGGTTCAGCAAACACTCGTTTATGTCGTATACACTCATTCTGTTCTGTTCTGTTCACAGTTATGATCGGACTTCCACAGTCCCAGACTGTGAATCATGGTGTCCTTCAGTATCATGACCAGCTTCACCAAGGGATGACCCTCCGGGTTGCGCAGAAGTGGTCGGAGGTTTCGCCGCCGCCGCATGCAGTCGCTGGTCGAGAGCCTTGAGCGCCAACGCACGTCTCCTCTCAGCCTCTTCCCTCCTGCCCCCTCTAGCGCCAGCACGAGAGTTCATCAAACTAGGCAAACCGCCCTCGGCGCGGGCATGGGCCTGCTCATTTCCAGCATCAATATCCTCCGCCGAAAACGGCGTGCAAACCTTGATTGACACGAGCATTTCATACACCGCGTCCGCCAGCTTCCCGATAGGGGTCTGGAGGGGTTCCGGGAAGAAATGGGCAAAGGCGAAGGTGTCGGAAGCGTCACCCTTGATTACAGAGCCGTCACCGGTGGCGGCAGATGATAGTGAAGGACTGATGCGGTAAAAGCGAAGGTAGGTCCAGGAGGTAAGGAAGCCGAACCAAGCCAAGAACAAGGCGGTTTCAGTCCCCAGGACGACACCGGAAATAGTGTTGGCCAGGAGGAATATGGCAGGGAAGTGCTTCACACGCATCCTGATGATGCCCTTCAAGATCGACACGGTATGTTCTGGGACAAGCTGCTTGAACGCTACGAGGAACCCCGCTTGGATTGCGATGCCGCCAGAGATCGTTGTGTTCCTACATTGATTAGTAGCCTGCCTTTGCATGCTGCAAGGGTCGGTTCCACTTACAGTGCGGCCTCATTCTTCGAAACGACAAAAGAGAAAGCGTAGAGGAGGAAGGTGAGGATGTTGGGGATCATAGCAACGAACAATATGAACTTGGCAAACTCCTTCGAGCTCCAGGCTCTCTCGAGATATCGGCCGCCATAGAACAGCGTCAAGCCTGTTATAAGCAACCCGAAGACGTTTGATTCCACCAGCGACGCGCCGAGGAACACCCAGGGATAAATTATGGAGCGGCCAGGAATGATGGTCAAGTATGGGGTGCCCTCTCCGGTGCTGACGAGGGGCTTCTCGACTCCGGAGACCCAGTCATTGTAGGGTCGGAACATGGCATTCAGCGAGGTGCACACGATGAGGCCGCCCAATAGGCCTCGTGTGAGAGGCGGCAGACTGATTCGAGGCATGATGGAGGAGCGGCGGAGAAGTGCGCGGGTCGTGGAAGTATAGGAGGACTCGAGCTTATGTGTCCAGCAACCTGTCTGCAAGGGAATGAAGGGGAGAGGACTTGCGCAGGGTTACGCTCGCGGTGCGAATTGGATAACCGGGAGTACAGAGCGAGTGCGAAGCGCAGCAACGAGCGTCGTCGAATACCGCGGGGAATGTTGACAGCTGCCGGTGGTGGTTTCGTTCCGCAAGCCGGCGCACACTCGATCGCCCGTAGCCGGTGCGCCGCGCCCGCCACGATGCCGGGATGCCGATCGTTCAAAGCTGTCTTCGTGCCAAGAACCTCCATTTCGTACTAGATGACCTATTAAACCTTCTGATCCCGCTACCTCTCACCCGCAAGTATCACCAGGAGAGCATTTCTTCGGACGCAATCGAGGGAATTACATCTAGGCGACGCATCTCGGCTCACATTCTCTGCTTCGGACCATGCGCCATGACGGTTGAAACGCTTTCCTCGAACGTGGTCAACTACCTGGTGTGGAGGTATCTCCAGGAAGCCGGCAAGCAACCAGGGACTCGAGATGGTGTCACAGAAAAAGCTAATAGCGACTAGGATATGGCAATGCGGCGCTGTCACTCTCTCGAACCTGGCTCAAGGATCCCGAATCCCTCCCCTTTGCACGAAATGTCAAGCCGCACACCCTGATCAACATGCTCCAAGATGGCCTCTGGTTCGACAAACTGTCTCAGGAAGTCGGGCAGCCACGACGATATCATTTCGGAGCCGACCACGGCCGTCCCTTTGCATTGAACAATGGAGCGGTCGTGGCTACTGATGGGGAAGCACCTGAGCCGCAAGAGGAGCCTGAGGAAGCTGTTGAGGCTCCTCCAGAAGTCGCGCCTAGGAGAGGCAAGAAAAGGAAACAGAAGGTGAATGGTGTGGATCGTACAAATGGGGATGCGATGGAAGTGGAGACGAACGGGGTCGCTCAAGCTTCGCGCGGTGCTTCCGAGGCCGTCGCGTCCGAGTATGACTCCCCTGTGGTGGAAGAGCCCCCGGCGCCATCCACCTTGAGCATCGGCCAGAGCATGGAGATTCAGACGGATAAGGTGACGGATCTAGGGCCTGGGACCACGATCGTGAAGGTTGAGAAACACAATGCGACGGTCACGCGTACGGAATGGGGGCCGAGTCATATTCCTATACTCATCACCGCTGGTGACGAACTATTACGGATACACCACGTTCCCACTACAGCGTCTGATCCTTCAAGCACTCAAGTACAGTGGAAGGACATTGGTCTTGAAGACATGGATCACTTTACGGTGACGGCCTTCTGCTGGACCGACCTTGGCGAAGCAGCTTTCACAACTATCCAAGACATCTCGAACGAGCAAGGCGAGAAGTATACAGTGGGAAAGCTGTTTCACTTGTTTGATGGCGGCCTGCAGACACGCATTATATCGTCTTTGGTGGGGACCGTCTTTGCCCTTCGCTGGAACGATTCGTCCAAGCTCCTCCTCAGTGTATCGAGCACCGATATTGGTGGCGCAATCAAGTTGTGGAAGGATGACGATGCACAGCCTGCGTTCACGGCGTTCACGGACACGGCTATCTTGGATGCCGCGTGGCTGGATAATCGAACGTTTGCGGTTTGTGGACACGGGTACCTGAAAGTGTTCGGGCCGGACGATGGTCTGACTGGCGACTTCACCATTCGAAAATCGTTCACGACCGATGTCAAGTGGGAGAAGATCCGGTACGACAAGGTGTGCGACATCATCGCCTGCGCCTCGACCGAGGACAACATCCTCGGGATCATCCAACCGACGGACACGGAGGTGCAAACGCTGTCGATGGGCGAAGACAACATCACCGACTTCGACTTCCAACCCATCCTGAACAGCGCGAGCCATTCAGCCGAGTCACCCCGCATGCTTGCGGTGTCCTCTGACACCGGCTTCATTCAGATCTTCGATGCGAAAAAGCCGTTCAGCAAGCTCCAACGCCTCTCCATGGGCGATCGGCCTGTGTTGGCGATGGCGTTTTCGCCGGACGGCTTCCTCCTGGCCGGCGCCGGCATCGATCGCGTCAACGTGTGGAGCGCCGAGACGGGCGGTCTGCCCCGGGCCGTCTGGACGGCGGATGGTCAGGCCCAGTGGGATACCGAGCTACCCGACTCGCGCGAGACAGAGTTGGACCACCATCTGAGCTGGGATGCGGACAGCAAGAAGCTCGCCTTCACTCTCGGGAACCAGGTATGCTCTGACAATGCCCCTTATCTTCCTCCTTTTTTTTCTTCTTTGATACCATTGTGAGCAATTGACTGACGTGCGACAGATTGCTGTTATCAATTTCCAGCGATGATCATGCGGCGGTGATGGAATGGTTCCGCCACGAACCGCCGTGAACGCAAGAAAGACGCTTTGCGAATGCCACGCCGCGGCCCCATGCCCATCCACCTCGGATCTAGCCGGCCGCTTGGCACGCGTGGAGCGGACGACACATGCGGTCTAGGATGGCGGCAGGGATGTCGTTCGGCGCGGATCACACCACACTTCCGCGCGCTCCGAGAACGGGTCTTGAGGGAGGACTGACTATCACGCTTTCGGGCGCGGATCGGGATTCCTGAGCCGGAAGAGCTGTGCGTTGCTCCTGCGGTTCGGGTCCGGGGGTTCAAGGCTCTGCGAGAACCGTCGTCGAGCGGAGTGAAAGGCATGGGAGCGCCATTGTTAGGCTATCATCGGGGAAGCTGGAGAGGGGAAATTGTGAGGTTAACCGCAAGATGCTGCTGCTACCACTACCTCCACCACCTCACCATCTCTTTCCGTATCCCCGCCACTGAAAAGGGGAATGGATGCCATTGCTACTGGACATGCACACTCATACACCCACATACCACACTCTCCAGCACGAAAACGCGTCGCCTACAGACACAGAGAGGCAGACAACCGACGAAATGGGATCTTCTTCTCCCCAATGTCCCCGACCCACTACCGCCAGGCATTCTGCAGTCACGCACGACGGGAGAGAACGGATGGAAAGGGAAGGGAAGGAAAGAAACGCCAAAAGGATTGGAATGGAAAGTACGATCGCTAGCGTCCTACCAGGGCATTCGTCGTCCACTACGCATCCAGTCTCTCATGCCACGAGGCTAGCTTCTAAAAGATACCCATCTACATACGCGCATACATACATACATATACATTATACAGTTTTGTCCACCATCATCGTCGTCGTCGTCGTCCTGCTTCGCTTCATTGAGGTGGGAAAAGTTTGTTCCTTCGTTCAATCGTTACAATTCATTTCGTTCGTACATACGTCGAGATGGATAACACAGGATATACATAACCATACAACATGTCGCTCACAACCCAATACATGGACAACAGAAATGACGCGCGCTGAATGAGGATGGGGAAGACATGCACCACCCCCGGAAAAACGAGATAAGAACAAATAAGACAACAAAGAAAGAAAGGGAAAGACGTCTCCACCCTACACCCGCACCGCCCTCTCCGCAATCTTCCTGCGCTCCTCCTCGACCTCCTCCTCCTCCTTCCTCCTCTGCAGCTCCTCCTCCTCCCTTCTCCGCTCCACCCACCCCATCGCCTCCGCCGTCAGCTCCTGCCGATTCAACCGCTCCAGCACATCCGGCTTGCGGGTGCGACGATCGCCGATCCAAATCGCGATCCCCGCCGCCGCGTTGCAGGCGATGGAGCAGCAGAGGATGACGGTGGTGAGGGCGAAGGGGCGACGGCGGTAGTCGATCGCCCAGGTGCAGGTGCCCAGGGCGATCTGGAAGGCGGAGTGGCCATCGAGCAGCAGGACGACGGCGACGAGGAGACGGTGGGGGAAGGCGCGGTGCGTGGCGGTTTCGTGGGGGCGGTAGAAGGTGTGGGAGCGGGCGAGGCGGGACTGGTGGTGCGCCAGTCGGGCTTGCTGGGTCGGGGTGAGGACGGAGAAGGCCGGTTGGGCTTCGAGGTCGGTGGTGAGGTCCGGGGGGTGGGTGGGCAGGTCGTTGTGGTCGGCGAGCGGGGGCAGGGCGTGCCGGCGGCGGAGGGCGCGGGTGAGGTGGTGGTAGCGGGCGACGAAGAGCATGTGGTAGGTGTCGCGGGCGCGGAAGGGGGCGAGGCCGTCGCCGACGATGGCGAAGAGGGCGACGAGGACGTTGTCGATGACGTTGACGACGTAGAGTTGCCGCCCCCCGACGTTGATCCAGCCGATCAGGAAGAGCACCCAGGCCAGGCCGAAGAGCGTGATCAGCGTCGCGTACAGCGTGACGAGGAAGCCCAGCGGTCGCCGCACGTACTGCCCGAACCCCCGCATCGTCCGTCGGAACTTGTACCGTCGCGAGTGCAGCATGTGCCGCACGTGCTCGTTCAGCTCCTTCTTGTCCTCATACGACCAGTCCGCCAGGTCGGCCCCGTGCGGCAGCACCGCGTATCGCGACGAGCTCAGCCGCGAGTCCAGCGTCTTCAGCGTCGCCACGTCCGTGTCGGCCCGCTTCATTGAGGGCGCCTGGGTCGCCTGCTCCGTCCGCTCCGCCCGTCGCGACATCTCCTCCAGTTCCTGGTGGGCCTGGTTGAGCTCGGCAGCGTCGGCGCGCTTTTCGTCCTCGTCGTCGGGTTCGTAGGCGCTGCTGAGCGTGTACGTCGGGCGCCGATTGATGTACCGACCCAGATCCGGCACAAAGAGGGAGTTCTGCACGTTGGTAAGGGAGGTGAGTGTCGCGACCTCCGGGTCTGTTCGAATGGGGTTTGTTAGCAAGGATCCCTTCCATCGGGAGGAATGGCAACCTACCAAGCGTATCCAGCACGTCAACCATCTTCGACGCGTACTCGGTCCTCGGAGCAGGACCCTCCTCAACCTCAGCCGCAGCCGCAGCCTTCCTCTGCCGCCCACCATACCTCGGAACCTTCGCCCACACCGTCGTCCCCATCCGGCCAAGGAAACCCTTCCTAGGCGGCGGCGGCGGCGGTGTGGTCTTCTCCGCATCTCTCCCCGTAGCAGGCTGCGGCATGTCCGGCGGCGCAGCCGCAAGCGACGCCGGCGTCTCCTCCGCCAACGTCGGCATCGTCGTGGGGTGTCGTCCCGGCGGCCCATGAGATTTTGCCGGCACCGGCACCGCCCGCTGGATCCGGATGCTGGACTGACTGCCGCTCGTCAGCGGCGGGCGGCCGCGGCCCCCGCCGCCGCTCGTCTGCACTGGGCTGGGCCCTGCGGGGCGTTGGAGACTGCTTCGTCGAGCGGGGATTGGCGCGGCGGTTGGTAGCGGCTTGCGGGGGAGCGCATTGTGCTGTGGGCTATGGGGCGGAGGTTAGTGGATGGGAGTGCATACGCGTGGGAGGGGAGGCATTGATGCGAACCTAGCGAAATAGCCTTCCTCGGCCTGTTGTGGTGGAGGTGGAGGTGGTAGAGGCTTCTCAGTCGTCGAAGGTCCGGCGGCGGCGGAGGAGGAGGAGGAGGTTGCGAAGTCGTTCACGTCGACCTGGCGCGGTCCTTGCACGCCGGATTTGATGCTGGCGGTGGTGGAGGCTTCTTCGGAGGAGGGGGAGAGGTCTGAGAGAGAGGATGTGGATGATGAAGTGGATGAGGATGACCGACGGAGGGGTCGAGATAGGGCGTCCCGGGTGGACTTTGTGAGATTTTTGAGGCGGTCCATGGGTGGGATCCTTTGACCCTGATGTGGATGGAAGGAAGGATGTTTTTTACTGGTCTGAGGGGCGGTGGGTGTCACTGGAAGGAAAAGGGACTGGAAACAGGTAAGGAATAGCAGATCAACGCAAACGGGACAAAAGCAGTGTGCAACTGGGCCGACGGTTACACCAACACCTCGAACATCTTAGGGGAAAAGGAGTGGAGGAAAAGCTGAGAGAAGAAGTAAGCACTCCTCAGCATATACAAATGAACGGACGTGAAGGTTGAAAGGGGGAGCCGTCATGGTCTGCTTTAGCTGCATACCATAACATGGCAAAGCATGGGACGCCAGACGATAAGAAAAAAACCGGGCAGAACCATGTCATACATAATCTCCCTGCCGGTCCAGTTCACTCTCAATTTCCAGGTTTTTAAGTCGGGTTACCAAAACACGTTCATGTTGTTGTTGTTGTTTGGACCCCTGCGTGCCCTGCCTTGTTCGGTTCGGTGTGTGAAAGTGGCGGTTGGAGTGATGTCAGTGTGGCTTTTGCCCATCATTCATTCCCTGCAGTGACCCGTCGTCGGCAGGGGATTCGCGGGCCGATAAGGGTTCAATCCCGCTCCGCTGCCGTAAGCCAAGACTGAAGGGTACGCGCTAAGCGAGCGGAGTTGCGTAGGTGCTACCGTACTCCGTACTGTGATTATTCTCCGAGGGAACCTCACTATATAAACATTGGTTGATTATATATGTAGGTGGTAGAAGGTTGGCCTAGATGTGGCTGTGAAACGCCATATGATGGTGCACGTAGACCGAGGATCTTGACTGTGGAATTCGAAATAGCATATCAAGGTTCAATGTCTATAAGGTATGTCGTCGCTTTTATATTTATCAGGTATAACATCGATTCCTCTTGTTATCTATGAACCGAAGACGAGTGGTCCATATCCTTTGCTTATACTCCTGTAGACGTGAAGCTCTCGAGTAGGAAAGAGGGAGGGAGAGAGAGTAGGAATAGTAATAGTAGCTATAGTACTAGCTACAGCGAGATAATATTATACATATTAGTGACAACCTCCGTCTATACTATACTGATTATCTAAAAATCATACCTCTCGCCCTCCCAGAGACAGCGAGTGAGTATTAGAGTTAGCTGAGCTATACTACCAGGACCTAAGCAGGATTCTTCCTACTCGTTAACCAGCCTGTCTTCCTCCATAAGGAGAGTGTGGTAGAAGAAAAGGGCAAATAGACCTATCCTTACTTAACTCCAGCAGCGAGCAGGAATCAGCGAGCAGCTCTACCATGCTTTAAAGAAGCTGTTCTTATATAAACAAGCAGCTACTGATATACATCATATAGCTATATCTAGTAAATGTAAGGTGAGAAACAGTACACCCCGTCGCTCCCATATAGGAAGCAAGTAAGCCTCCCTATCTCACGAACTCACGAACCCACATAGATATAAAGGAACTTAAGAACCAAGTCCTGATTCACATGGACCGTACTACTGAAGGGAAAAGTAGCGCGTCCTCCCTATATATGTTATATATAAATGCGAGTGAACATGAAGCGAGCAGTCTTACTCTGCCAGAAGAGAGAAAAACCAAGGTGTTCATATGATTAGACTAAGGATCGAGGCATTTTCCCTCCTTTCTTTGCCTTTGATTTTCCTTTCTTGTCAAATTCCCTTTCTTCCCTTCTTATTCAGATCAGAAGATGAAGAACAAAGAAAGAAATGTTTCTTCTAGAGGAAACCGATATTAAAAGTAGAAGTGGCACACACACCACAACTAACGACAGGAAAAGGATAGGATGGGTGAGGAGGATAGGGGATGGATAGGCCTTGTTTCTCCCTATGTATATGCACATAGGGACATATACATGGATACGTCTTACACATCATCGACCGGTAATCACTATAGTATTACTATGTGTTAGTACTCCGATCCCTCCCATCCCTCCTCTCTTCCAACATTCGCCCCGCGAGAGAGGAAGGGAATCCTTACGCGGATAGCGAGTCTCTTCGTCGTGCTCGTGTCCCTCCGGCTTGAAGTAGGTGGGATTATTTCTGAATATACGTATCAACACCAACCCCCTTCGCAAGAAGGAGAGGGAGAGAAAAGGTCCCACAAGATGGTAGGCGGTGCACAACAGTGGTTATACTATACTTGGGAAATGGATTGTATCGGATCAGCACAGATCGTGAGGCGTATTGACGGATGGGAAAAGTATCGGGAAGCCTACCAAAGAACTCTCTTCTTACCTACTTGTCTCCTCACCTCATGGTGATCCAATCGTCTTCCCAAGCGAGATTAGGAGAATAAAGCGAAGAGGAAGGGGAAGGAAAGTCAGAGATCTTTCCACCGGTCTTGATCGAGGCTAAAACGACCCGGGGAGGTTCATGAAGCCGCCGATATCCCGGCCCTCTTCTCTTCACCGGCATGAGAATGCGTATGTAGATGACAGAGTAAGAGAGATAAAAGAAAAGACAAAAGGAACAAACCAATCTGGAAACGCTGTTTAGGCCTTCTACCATGTAGTAGGGGCCTCGCTAGGTAACTGACCTCTTCTCTCTCTCCTTTGCCCATTCGCAGAGCAAAGCAGCGAGACAGAAGAAGAGAAGTACAGGGAACAGCGCAGAGAGGGCCAGTCGCTTACTTCAGTCAGTCACACCTACATACAGACCTACTCAGTGCCTTCCCGACCGTTTACTTCCCTCGCTTGAACGCATCCCTTTCCATTACTAGGAGGCTTACCTCCGCTAGGACAAGGTACGTACTGTATGTTTCGAGCTGATATTCCGAGCGCGTAGGTACGGAAGCTCCAGATCCGTAGTACCTGTGCGGTTTCGATCCAACGTCTCTACCCCGCCTCTCTCTGCGACGGCTAGGGAAACACGCAGTGAGCGATGCGGTCCTAGTCGTGTGCTGGACGGCTGTACGACGTCCTGTCCCATGTCCTCGCCTGGATGGTTGGAGTATAAGAAATGGCGTGAAGGGGACGAAGAGAGGTCGTAGATACGTATGTGAGGACTATAGATAGTAAACCGGCTGCTTCCATACGCAGGCTTCCACAGACTATCGCAGCATGTCAAGAGGATGGATGGCAGCGGAAGAGCGGCATGTATATAGGAACATTAGGACCGCACATGCAGTTGACTCTGCCACCTATCCTTAAATACCTATCTCTACCACCTCCCCTTCTTTCGATAATCTCCCCCACGCCTTCTCTCCACTTCGCTTCATCCAAGGGTAACGGTCTTCTGTCCCCTCTCTCCACAACATATGGACAATACATGTCTGACAGAGAGTAGGACAGCCGGGCTCGGGGAGGCTTCACTCTGTTCTCCTACTATGGCACACGCCTGACCGTTGAAACACACTACGCGTCACGCTGACCAGCGCCCATAATCGTTCAGCAGAGCCAGAGAGCCAGAGACATCCCAGGGCGACAACGACCACAGCAACAACGACAACATCCAAAGCTTCCGAGCACGTAGCAGACACATCGTACCCTCCCCTCTAGACCTTCCCAACCCTCTCCATCTCCGTCTCCGTGTTCACCCAGCATGTGCCTCTACCTCTCCTCTCCATCCAGCCTCGGCAAAAAACAAGGAAACGGAAACGAACGGCACATCAACGAACCCGTGCCCCAAACCGGCATCTAGCGTCCGTCCTTCCCTCACTTGCCTCCCTTGCGGATGGGCTCTACTCGCGCCCTTCCCTATTTCGCTCTGCTCTTCTCTACGCTCTTCCCACATTGAGCGCTAGCCTGAGGAAGAGACCGGGCGATGCCGGTTAACAGTCGGGGTGGGCGTCCTGCACTGACTGACTAGCTGGCTGGCTGGTAGGCTGAAACGGTATCCACCGCGTGAGCTGATGACCCTGCTAGCCCTCTATGCAAGGCAGCCATCCAGCCTGCCGGCCACCTCCGGAAGGAGAAGGCCGAAGAGAAGAAAAGATAGCAGGGTGTCAGGTAAGGTAGCACCCGTATAGGACCGTCGTAAGCTCGTATAGCCATCCATCTCGATCCGCTCTTGCTCTCACCTATCCCTCATCAAGCCGTAGATCGATAAATAGCTAGAACGGAATCGGACGAACGCAGAACGAGAGGGATGGTGTCCTCACCGCTTCCGTAATCCGGCGAGCGCCATCGTCCGATCGCTGGATGCTGGATGCTGAATGCCCCTACTCGCGCGCCTCCTTCTCTCCTTCCCTCGAGGCTCCAGGGTTTTTCTCGCTTGTGTGCTTGAAAGGTGGGAGGGGAGGGGAGGCGAGAGGAGAGGTCGGGAACAGATGGGAGGAGACGGTGCGAGAGGAAGAGACGGCGGTAGCTTAGCTTCGGCTTGACAAGTCCATCTTTTTACCTCTCCGCGGGGAAAGAGATAGAAGAAGTTGACACTTGATCTCGAAGGGGCACAGAAGACCAGCCTATCGAGGCGAGGAGGTAAGTCGTGTCAGGAAGGTCGGGTGCCAAAATTCATGTTCATCGAGACGTCCCTCCATCCTCGTCTTTCCTCCCCTCGCCCTCCTGCGCGAGCGAAGACAAAGAGACCGGGGTAGAGCCCGTCTGCGACAGTAAGCCGGTAGCCCTCAAGCTATATCAAAGACCTCTCCCTTAAGTGTGTGTGGAAGTTCCAGATCGCTCCCCACACGTCCAGCTGGCTTTCTAAGGCTCTAGAAGGCATAAATCGATAGATGTAGAGGGGTATAGAAGGGAGGAGATCGCGTGTATACATGCTTTGATAGACCTCCTTGTGCCGAAGGAAGAGGAAAGAACATGATGCCTTATCACTGCTCCTCCCTCCTGCTGCACCCCCTCTATGGATGTGCGCGGTGTGTGCATCCCATCTCCCCTCCTGATCCCCGCCCTCGCACCTACTAACCGCCCACTCCTCTTCTATTTCCTCTTCTTCGCCCTTCGATCGATCAATAGAGTAGGAGCTGCCAGTACGCCAGTATACAAGACATGTGGCCCGCCCAGCGCAGACGAAGGGGAGGGGATCAAAACGCGTGGCCGTGTGCAAACCTCTTGCTAGAAGCACCGCAGAGCTGCTCGGAGAAGGGCAGCTGTCCTGAGCGGGGGAGTAGCTTGTTCGTGACCTCCCTCTCCGTCCCGACCTAACGGATGTCCCCCAGATCTCTTCTTTCTCTTGCTTGCCTTCTTTCCCTATGCCCAGGTATAGCAAGATCTCGAACAAAAGCATCAACTTGTAGAGGGAGAAAGAGCGGGTAGTAGTAGGAGGCAGGAAAGCCAACGCGGTCCACGAACACACCCGGTAGACTAGAGAGTCACGCAAGGCCTAGATAACCTAGCAGCGTTGCTCGCTCCCTCGCTCGCTCGCTCGCGGCGGTGTATGTGTGTGTACGCACTTCCTCCAGCGCGGTAGTGCGTCTCCAATCTTCTATCTCCTCTCGCCATCGCCATTCATTGTTAACGACGCAACGGTACGGACCTGTGTTCCTTCTCGCGCAATCATGTCCCCAGGCAGGGAGTTACGATAGGTAGGTAGCTAGGTAGCTAGGTAGCTAGGTAACCGGACCTACTTTACCTCCCTCACTCTCTTAACATAGGTAGCAGGATACGTTTCCCATGCGTCCGCATCGGACAGGCTGCTCTTCACCCTTCTGAGCGGGTATATATCCACTGAGCACAGAACTTTATCCAAGGGCACCTGATAGTCCTGAAAGCGCGGAAGGATGGAGGGAGGGGAGACCTTCACACGCTGCCCGGCATGTAGAAGCTTGTGAACACCCATCACACACCATCCGACCCCTGCTTTCAGATAACCCGCTTGAGCGTAGCCCTGCGTCCTTTTCTGCGTCCGTCTGCGTCCTCGCCATGGGAGACCAGGTCGGAATTGGATAGATGGCAGGACCTACGCCATCCTAACCTCCTCTCGTCCTGTCCCTCGAGAGTATAGCATAGCAGAGAAGCACCATTGAAGCTCTCTCTCCTCGCGTCCACCAACACCACACCCGCTCCTTCCAGCGCAACTAGACCCGGCTGCGTCGGATAGAAGCCTAATCAACAGCGTCCTGTCCCGCCCTATGCCCGGCGCCTAGGTATACCGTATACGCACGCACCCTCCTGATACAACGTCGTCCAGTCTTACCTCAGTCATCTCGTGCTTCCTCCTTCCAGAGACCGGTACATTGGTGAACCAACCTCTGTAAGTAAGACGTTATGGCATGTTACGTTCCTTGTAGGCAAGAAACCTCGCCTTCCAACAAGGCACGCAAGTATCGTATAGCGCGACTTGGTGTCGCGTGCCGGAGCGTAACCGCAGAGCGTGTATGCCACCATATCAAGGTTATTCCACGTCCCGACTTAATCCCGCCTTGACCTGTGACTTACTTGCTGGAAACCCGCGGTATGAACCGGTAACCTCCCTCTCCCTTCTTCCGGAAGCAGCCGGTGGCGCTGGATGTGTAACTCCCCTCATCCTCTCTCCCTTCCCTCCCTCGCTCTCGGCGGCTTAGATACGGTAAGGGTATAGTATAATACGATCTCGTCTGTCTAGCTCTGTACGTCCTGCGACGAGTGGCGACGATGCCTAATATCCCATGACGGGGCGTGATTACCAGCTACCGGCTTCACGAGCCTCTCCTGTCCTTCCTCCTGGTGTCCAGATGAGAGCCTATCGTCCGTCCCTTTCTATCGCGTCACGTGTATCCAATATGTGTATCCGCGTCCCATATCCTTCCATGTCATCTTCTCCTTCGTATTCTATCGCTCTTACACCGATGTCGAGGCTGGATGGCTGGTTGCAGTAGCCTTGCTGCCTGACTGACTGACTGCCTGGATGTATGAACGGGTGTATGACTGCCTGTCTCGACCGGTAACGTTGCATATCTCTCGCTTCGCGCGCGGAAAGATGGAGCTCCCGTACCCGTTCCCGTGTCCAGTTCCCATTCTAGTAGTTCCGGTTCCGTTTCCGGTCTCAATGCAGGAAAGAGGGAGGAGGGAGGAGGGAGGAGGGGGGATGTGTGGAAGCCTGCATGCCTCAAGGCGAAAGGTCCCGTTCGATCCGATATTCGCCTACCTGCCCACCTGCCTGCCTACCTACCCAGTGACCTGCCTCCGTGCCTGCCTACCTGCCCACTTAGCTGCCTCCCTGCCCATCTGTCCACCTACCTGTCTGTCCACCTACCCACCGACATCTCTTCCTACCCGCGCCCCTCCCTGCCTACCTGCCTACCTGCCTGCCTGTCTGTAGGTGAGGGGGAGGTGGTAGGGCAACCAATGTACGACTGGGATAGGTCATGATGCTCAACCCCCCATCCCCCCATCCCCCCATCCACCAACCCTCCCCCCAGGATATCCCCTACAGAGCGAACGCGCCAAGCACCCACTCACTCACAGTAGGTTGGTAGGGTGCTACCACGCCCTGCCATTCACTCACGGTGTCTCCCTCGGTTCCGCATAACGGCGGGCTCCGATAAGTCGGTGAGCGAGTTGCGTGAGTAAGCCTTGTCCTCGTAACGAGGTAAACCGAGGTGCGGGGGGGAAGGAGGAGGTGCGGTCGGTTAACGTAGGCTAAGCTAAGCTACTCCGAGGTACGTACGTAGGTAAGGTAGGGATGTCGACCTGCGCTGCTGCGCCGTTAGAGTTAGACAGCTGGGCCCCTCCCGGGTGGGGTCACAGGATGAATGAAAGGAGGCAGACCCGAGAGTCCTAGCCAATATGAGCCCCCTCGATGGGAGCGTGGTAGCGTGGTACCGTCCGTGTGTGTGCGTGTGTGTCCATCCATCCATCCGTCCATCCTTGGGGTACGCGGGTCCCATGACGAGGTCTTCCTTCCAATGGTGTCCCCAGACTACGCCAGGTGTTATCCTGTTTGTCCTGTTTTCCCGTGTTCCCCGTATCCCTCCTCCAAGCCCGTAGTGGGTGGGTGTGACCTTCCTTGGAATGCATGTCGATCCATCGATCCATCCATGGCTGTCTGTGCCACCACCTGTCCAGCTCGCGTCCGAGGCAAGTAAGTGGAGGCCGGCTCGCTTGCTTTCTTTCCTTTCCTTATCCCTGGTCTGGTCTGGATGTGTGAATGGATGGATGGGTGGTAGTGGTTCAGTGCCTAGGTCCTCGATGTCATTGTCCGTGTCCGGATCCGAGGTGGAGGCGGGCGGCGATCAATGTTGGTCGAATAGATAGGTAGGTAGGGTGGGTATGGTAGGTAAAGCGTCGATCGGCTGGCTGGGCTGGCTTCTGCTGGATGGGAGGAAGGTCCACGCAGACGGGAGGACGGACTGGTTGGGTCGGACGGGTCGGAGTGATCGGTTGGTTGGTTGGTTGGTTGGTTGGTTGGCTGGTTGGTTGGTGTGCTTCCAACATAACCACAGCGAGCGGGTGCGATGATGGAAGCGTGCATGTCTATTCTGTATGCTGTATGAGTAAGTGAGTGCAAGTTCACATCACTACCGCTCCCATACGTCAGTTAGTCAAGGTCCCATTCGAAGAAAGGGAAGGGGAAGGGATGCACATACCAAAGTCACAACCGCAAAGAACAAGTAGATAGTTAGTGAACGAACGTCCAACAAACTTGTCAACACACAACCACGAGGAGGTAGGCACACGGGGAGGCATTCTTATATATGTACGTTCATCATGGAGGGGAGTGATGAGAGGCGGGGGCTCAAGGGAGTCATATATAGGTAGCAGTAGAAGATTCTTCCTGTTCCTGATTTCTATAACACGAGACCTGGTGTGATTCATTCGGGAAGACCACGAGCCACGAGAGCCACGAGACCGACTCCTTAAGTGTCACATTATCTTGCCGCCCCGGTACTCGGCATCTAGAAAAAAAAGTTGTCTTTTCTTTTTCTTGCTCCGGTGGTGAGACACATGAGAGAGAGAAAAATCCCGTTCTCGTTCCCGTTCCCGACCGTCCATGTAGTGCCGTAGGGTGACCATCCCGAGAGAGAGCGAGAGAAAGCGAAAATTCACGAAATGGCGCCGATTTTGCGACCGAAAACCTCATGATGGAGTAAAAAAGCATAAACTGGCATTATTTTGTTGCTAGGTAATCCGTAAGGACCCTCCAATAATGTAGGTCCTCAACACTTTTGGTAGGTTGTTGTCATGAACGTCATCTCATGACTGTCTGAATGTGGATTCATCAGAATCCTCTCTATATGATTGTAAATCTTTTTTGAGGTGGGATTTCGTCGCTCCCGTGGGTATCCAAAACGCCAGTGGTAAATAATAAAACCACAATCAAACAAGCAAAAAAAGAAGAGGTCCACCATTGGCGCCCCCGTGTGGAGCTCGGAGGGGCGAACGCCCGCCCCAAGACGAATGAAGGAAGAGGTGAGAGTGAAGGACCTGGCTGCGGCGCAGCGGCCGCGCAGGCACGCAGGCAGGGAGGAGCGGGGAGATGAGCAGGGAGAGCGGAGATCGAGAAGAGAGAGAGGAGAGGTATTCGCGATCGCTACTGGACGGCTGGCTGGCTCGCTGGCTGGAGACGGACAGGGCGCGAAGGATGCGTTAGAGCGACTTGGTGTAACAATCAGCCGCTTGGGTTACCAGCCGTCCAAGCGTAGGCGGGTGGATGGATGGAGAGTGGGGTAGAGGCGAGAGAGGAGAGAAGAGCGAGCAACACCCCGGCGTAATCTTGTACGGGAGAAAGATACGACGTGGATATGTACCAGCTGGGTTAGTCGCTCGGCGCAGCTGATCGCTCTGGCTCCGGCTTTCTTGTGACCGAAGCGATGATGGGGCGAGCAACGAACGGCGAATGGGCGAGTGGTGGGAGGGGCTCGCGCAGCGCGGGGGCCTGGGCTGGCCTCTGGCTGGCTACCTCACTCAACCACAGGTGGAGGGAATGCCACCGCGAAGCTTGTTGTTGCTGGACGAGCCCGTCCGCGTCGACGTCGAGGCCGGCACCCCTCGCAGCCGGTCGTTCTCCGCCAGCAGCCGTTCGCGGTCGGCCTCGATGTACTTGATGTACTCGATCGCGCTGGCGAGGACGGTGGCCTTGCTGGGCTTCGGCGTGCTCGCCGGGTCGTCCTCGCGGGTCTGAGGGAGGGTGGGGATGGCGCGGCGCAGCCGTTCGAGCTCGGAGTTGAGCCCCTCCCGGTACTTGCGCTCGACCTGGTTGTGAGGGAGGCGGCGGCTGGGGCGGGGCTTGGCGGAGCCGCTGTCAGCGTTGTAGGACGCGTCCGGGTGGTTCAGCCTGGGCCGGCCTCGCTTCCGCTTGGGCGCCGGCTCCGCTGGGGGCTCATCAGCGGCGGCGGGGGCGGGCGAGCACGGTGATTCGCGCTTGAGGCTGAGCTTGCGCGAGTCGGTCGAGTGGGTGGAGTGCGAGCTCGCCGGGGAGGCCGGGTCGGCGCCCAGATCCAGCTGGAAGCCGTCGCCGCAGAGGGAAGGGGTGGGCGAGGAGGCGTCGCGCGGGGACACCTGGAAGTTCGAGTCGTAGGAGTTGGCGCGGGCCATGCTGAAGGGGAGTGCGTTGGTGAAGGCGGTCTTCTGCAGGGCGCTGCCGTCGAGAGGGGCCAACTCCGCCGATCTCCACGCATCCATGCCGGGGGCAGTCAGGCCCAGGCTGGCGTCGAATGCGCGACCATCCTTGCGAGGGAATCGGGCCTGGCCCTGCTTGTGAAGTTCCATGCCGGCGGCGGGCTGGTCGTAGTAGTCGGCCAACACCCAGTCGTCCAGGGCAAAGTCCGGCGGTTGGTTGGAGAAGGCGTCGGCGATGTAGGGCCGGTCCAAGGTGTCCGGGTAGGAGAAACCGTCCGAGGTCGGACTGTAGTCCGAAGAGGAAGCTGTGGAGAGACGAGTGTGAGCCGGTGATTCCATTGCTTGCGTTCGCGTGGTCTTCTATTCTGCTTCTGCTCTGCTGCATTCGCATCCTCGTGAGGGGAGGGAGGGGTGAGGAGGGGGGTGCTAACTGTATGCGGTGGGCATGCCACGGGTTGCGCTCATCGGAAAGAAATTCGACCAGTCGGTGGACATTGTCGTCTGTATTGACTGGAGGCAATCGACTCGGGTGCGGAGAGGATAGGAAGCCGGAGGAAGAAGGAGGGGGAGGAGGAGAAGGTGAGCGGGCACGAGATCACAATGATGGTGATGATGGATCGATGGATGGTCGAGAATGGATGGTTGAATGGATTGCGGTCAGGTGCAATGGGAGGCTGAAAGCATGAGGAAGCAAAAGAAAAAAAAACTCAGGAGACGTTCAGCTCGAGCGGGCGTACATATATAAATATGGAGGCGGCGGAGGAGGAGCAGCAGCAGTAGCAAGCAGCAGCGCCGTCTGGCAGCTCTCTCTCGGCCTGGACATGAGATCATCTAGCGCGGGCCTTGGGAGCAGAACGGCTTCGCGACTCATCAGGGCCGGACAGGGCCTCCGGGTCGGGCGATGGGCCAATTGCGGGCCGGGATGGGGTGGCCAGGGCAGCGAGGCCGGGAGCGACCAGCTTGGACCAAACAAGCTGTGGCAGCAGCAGCAGGAGCAGCAGAAGCGCAGCAGCAGCAGAGCAGAAGCAGAAACGGCAGCCAAGAGGGAAAATCAGCCCATCCTCACGCTGAGCGACGCCGTTGCCGACTGGCCCAGCGAGCGAACCGACCTAGCGCCGGTACCGTTCCAGTTCTGCTGCTGCTAGGCCGTTTAGGAGTTTGGCGGGGGGCCCTGTCGGAAGCAAAAATTCTAGATCGCGATCCGAGTGAACACGGCTATGCTTTGCCCTTAACTACATCGTTTTAGTGTACGGATATCGCCTGGCAAGACCTGTCACTTGGCAATCCACACCCAAGCCACCCGAACCTCCCTGCTTCCGACGGTGTATGACAGCCGAACGAAGTTAGCCGTTAGTTACTCCTCCTCTTCTTCGGCAGCACCCTGCAAATCCCGAGAAACAAGAGGGGCCGAACCGGAAGGGACGAGAAGGAGGGAGGACGACGACAGCGACGACGACGACGACGACGGCGCCTACGGAGTAGTAGCAGGTAGGTAGTCACAGGTACCATACGACCTTTGCCTGCCAACCGGCCCTGTCCCCGGCCCTGCCTGTCTCACGGCCGGGCGGTCCACGGCCTGTCCACACCACGGCCGATTCCGCCTCCGTCCGATGCGATGCGATGCGCTTGCCGGTCCCGTCCGGGCACTCAACAGTCTCCCTTCGAGGAGGACGGTCTTTCCCGTCAGGCCCGGCGTGTGCGTGGTGTGCTTTTTTCCCTGGAGGAATAAGGTATGTCTCCCCATACTCATGCTCGGCCAGAGGGTCAGGACTCAGCGATCAGCCCACAGTGCAACCACCGTGAGTCGTGAGACTTGGCGCGGAACACTCTACTCTCTCTCACTCTCACTTTACTCATCCACCAACCCTTTCTCTCCATATCCCCTCGTGTCTATGTATTAAGTTAGATGAGAAACGGGTACAGTACCTTAGGCTCAGGTACACAGTACCTACATCCTCCTACATACTAGCTTCGTAGTTACCGCCCAATTCCTTCCCATAGGGCTGAACGAGTCTTTTTCCCCCCTCCTTCCCCTCCATACAATTTTTTTTTTTTTTTTTTTGCTCGTGGTCCCCTTTTTTCTGTATCACCAGCCCACGCAGAGCCTGCCCCTCTCCCTCCCTATCGATAACCATGGGCAATCTCTCATGGCTCCCGAGTCCCTCCCCTCTCTAACCGCGACATCTCCTACCTACAGTACTACCCGTCAACAACGCCCCATCCGTCAAAACGCCGCACCCCGTCCCGAAAACCAGAACCGCAAGCGAAAATGGTCCGACTACGGCGCAACCCGGCGATGCCCCCTCCCCTCTCCGTCCTTTCTTCTAGCCGACCGACCGACCGACCGAATGACCCTCATCTCAGTACAGTACCTGGTAATACCTATCCTAACCCGCCCGATTGCCGCCCTTGTTATTATCACTACCCGCATTATCACCTTCCCGTGTACGTACTCCGTGAGGAGGTACTCACGTCTCTCTCTCCCCATCCCCATCCCGTCTCCTCTCGGTTCGGGAATGAAATGGCCATCGTTCGGCATTCTGCATGCTCTGCACCGTACCCGGCGCCGAGGATAGGTACCTAGGTACCTACTACCTCCCCGCCCCGTGTTCTAGACGACCGCCAAGTCCTCTTCCTTCGCTTCCTTCAATCCTTCGCTCCTACCTACTTTACTACCCCTTCACCAACCAACATAACCTCTACCAACCTCCACATCCACATCCACATCCACCTCCACCAACAGCACAGCCAAGCCCCCCCCCAAGCCCCCTCCCCGTCCCAACAAGAAAAAATTAAAGTACGGTAGGGACGCTGCGCCATACGCCATACCCGGTCTGCCCCTCCCTCCTTTTCCTCCCAGCGAAGGGGGGGGGGGGGGGGGGGGGAAAGCACCGTCCAGGCTCTCCGCGGGGTGGAGGGGTAGGTAGGTAAGTAGGTATTCATTTTAATAAGAAACACGGCACGGTGCCATCTTTCTTCGAATCACCGTTTCGCGTTGCGGGCACATTGTTCAACTCTCTGCTCGCGTCCACCATGCGTCGTCGCTCATTGCTTCTTCCTTCATCTGACGCTGGAAGCGAGCGCAAAGGACGCCCCGCCGTCGTCGGTCGCTGCATAGTAAACGATCTTCTTCATATCAATTCCTCACTGCATACGCAGGTCCAGCCGTTATGTATGTACAATAGATTGCGACGAGGACGTGGGACAGATCGACCTCCTGCAGATAGACGTTCCCACCTCGTAACCCAGGTATCTAGGTACTGTACATGCCAACACCTTACGTATCTTGCAAGAACCCTTCGGTTCCTCCCCCCTCCTTCGCTTGCCCTTTCCCAAACCGGCATCGTTGGACGGGTGCGGTGGGTGTTTCCCCGTCACCGTTCCTTACTACTTGCTTGCTTTTTCCAGGTTTTGCTGCTGGAGGTGATCGACGGTTACTTGACGATATATGGATGGATACTGATGTGTAAATTGGGTCCTTCTTCTTTTTTTGACACCCTGTTCCTTCGTCGCTGTTGCTCCTGCTGCGGCGGCGGCGGCGGTGGCTACCTATGGGATACATAACATCATAGCTCCTGCCTCGCCTTTGTATGGTCGTTCGTCATACTCCCTTTTTCCCTTTGCCGCGGAGCTGGCTCTCCGCTGCCATTCATCTTTGTTCTTGCTATGATATTCGACGAGCAAAGCTCCGACCAGCGACGGGACTTTTCTTCGCGGCCGGAACCACAGCTCTCCGAGCTTCCACGACAGCCGGCGCAACTACTAGTAGTAGTTTACCCGCATCCGCGACTGGAGGGTCCCCGCCCCGCCAGCCTCGGTTCAAGTACGAGTAGGTATGACTCCTCGCGGCGGAAGGAAGCATGAAGCAAGAAAAGAAGAGAAGAAAAAAAGTTGCGCGTCTCATGAAACAACGACGTTCGGGCGGAAGCGGCGCCGAGAAAACTGCATAGGTAAGGTAGGTTCCATCTTGCGGTGACGCGGTGAGACGGACGGGGGATTTTCGCGATTGCGGGAAGAGAAGGGGAGGGAAAGATGTCTCCGCATTTTTTTTCTTTCTAGCTACCAGTGTTTGCTTGCGTTGTCTTTGCAGAGGTTCCACGGAAGGATGGATAGATGGATGATGAAGATGATGCAAATCTTGGTTCTTACCTGGTACTATACACAACCGCGTGGACGATCACGTTCCTTCGTTCCATGCCGATGCGCGACCCTGAATACTTCGCCCTGCTTTTGCTCTACTCCTACATGATTGCCATAATACGAACCGCACCTCCGCGCCGCACATTGCATGCGCATCTTCCGTCAAGTCCGTTCGTTTTCTCGGCATCTGTGGCCCCGATGACGATCTTGCAAGGTGGCATCTCGGTCTCCGAGTTAGGTACTGCATCCTAGAAAGGCCGTTTAGATCGCGATCGTCATCAGTATCCGCCCTCTCCCCTCTCCCTCTCCACTATGTATGTATATGATCCTTGTAACGATTCATTAGCGCCCGGGACATGGCGCTAAGAGTGAGGGAAGGGATCAGAAGCTGGGAGGAAAGGAGGGAGGATGGAAAGAATATTTATTGGCGCGGCTGGTTACTGTATGCGTCGTCGTGGGCGGTGAAAGGAATGACGGGCAGGGAGGGATGGGGTGGGATGGGTTGGATGGGATGGGATAGGATGGGATGGGATAGGATCCAACGGTGCGTTCTCCTGCCTGTCCTATCCGTCGAAGCCCCCTCCTCCTTCTTCATCTCCCGCTCTTTCCTTCTTCCTTCCCTACCATATGGACGACCGCTTTTGTCCGCTTCTCCTTACATGTATGCTCGGCGACGCAATTCAATAACTCCCGCAGGAAGATGATACGTTTAATTCATTTTTTCTTTCTTTCTCTTTTCTCTCTTCTCTCATTCCCTCTCGCCGTCCCTTGTCCTTCCGTACGGCGAGGCTGGCGGATGACAACGCGGGCGGTTATTTATCGATAAGGTGTAGGGCTGATATCATAGCACTTGCAGTTCCTCTGCACTGCTCCGCGGCGCAAGGTCAAGCAAAGTCTTTCGAGTGTTGATGTTTATCAGATCGTCGTCTGCTTTCCATCTGATAAAAAAAACAGCAGCATGTTCTGGCAGCCAGCTGTAGGACGCACGGACCCCCACTTTGAACATCTGCAGAAGCAAGCCACACAGACACACACATCTGCGCCACGATGTCAGGAGTGGGGGGAATGGGAAAACCCCTGACGGAAAAAAAGGGAGCGAGCGCCTCATGAAGGACGACGACGAAGGATTGCTGAACGGACTTGCGGACTTGCGCTGACCCCCCAGCCAACACCAGCTCGCTTTCCGCTTTCAGCGATTTGAGATATATCTTCATCGCTGACTTCTTCTTCTCCTCCACTCTTCCATCTCACCCCCATCTCTTTCTTTACTTCTTATCCTCCTCTCCCACTCCGCATGCGGAAAAACTGGCTTCCTTCGCCGTAACCGTTAGCCGCAGCCACTGATGCCGCCCTTCCGCCTCGCCACAGCCGCCGGATCTTTCTGCCGGTTTCCGTGGCAGAGGCATCTGCGATTTCTCTCCCGTGGATTATCAATCAAGGGGCCCACCGGTGACCGTCTCAACTCCCTTCTGCTGTTTTTCTCGTCTTTGAAATATCTTGCTCCAATTCAATCTTTTCTTTCCTCTCAATTCTTCTTCCTCCTCTGCGTCAGCTTCTTCAGTGATATCCAAGTATCGTCCATCGTCCATCATCTTTGCCCGTTCCATCACAACCAACCACCATGTCCTCCAAGCTCTTTCAGCCGCTGAAGGTCGGCACCGTCGAACTCAAGCATCGCATGGTCATGGCCCCGCTCACCCGGTTCCGGGCGGACGATGACCACTCGCCCAACGACCTGATGGCCGAGTACTACGCCCAGCGCGCCAGCACCCCAGGCACCCTCATCATCTCCGAAGCGACCTTGATCTCGCCCCGCGCCTCCGGCTACCCCAACGTCCCCGGCCTCTGGAGCGACGCGCAGATCGCGGGGTGGAAGAAGGTCACCGACGCCGTCCACGCCAAGGGCTCCTTCATCTACGCGCAGCTCTGGGCGCTCGGCCGCGCCGCCAACCCGGACCAGCTGCGGAAGGAGTTCGACGGCGAGTACGCCTTCGCCTCCGCCAGCGCCGTGCCCATGCAGCCGGACGGGCCCGTCCCCACGGAGCTCACGGAGGACGAGATCCACGCCTTCATCGCCGACTACGCGCGCGCGGCCAAGCGGGCCGTCTTCGACGCCGGCTTCGACGGCGTCGAGATCCACGCCGCCAACGGCTACCTGATCGACCAGTTCACGCAGGACACCTGCAACCGCCGCGCCGACGGCTGGGGCGGCAGCGTCGAGAAGCGCGCCCGCTTCGGTCTCGAGGTCGCCCGCGCCGTCGTCGCCGCCGTTGGCCGCGACCGCACCGGCATCCGCCTCAGCCCCTGGAGCACCTTCCAGGGCATGCGCATGGCCGACCCGATCCCCCAGTTCACCCACCTCATCCAGGCCCTCCGCGCCCTCCGCCTCGCCTACCTCCACCTCGTCGAGTCCCGCATCGCCGGTAACACCGACATCGAGGCTTCCGACCGGCTCGACTTCGCCCTTGACGCTTGGGGCGCGTCCGCGGGGCCCGTCCTCCTCGCTGGCGGCTTCACGCCCGACTCCGCCCGCGCGCTCGTCGATGAACAGCATCCCGATCGCGATCTCGCTGTTGTTTTTGGCCGCGCGTTTATCTCGACCCCGGATCTGCCCTTCCGTATCCAGCACGGCATCCCTCTCGCGCCTTATAACCGCGATACGTTTTATGCGGTTAAGAGTCCTGGGGGGTACACTGATTACCCGTTCAGCCAGGAGTTCCTCGCTGCTCAGAAGAGTGGGAAGTTGTAAAGCGGGGATGGAAGGATGTCGTATCCCTTGCTTTCTCTGAGCGCGTGCTTTTGTCGTGGGTAGAGTAGAAGGTGTATATCCCCCTCTAGAACCTGTTTCTTTTTCTTTTCAACCCTCCTTGAGAAACGCCTTTAGATCGCTGTTCGTAGACACAAATATCCCCTTTCTCTACAAGAGGGATAGAAACGAGACCTAGAACGTGAGACATTAGATAGTAGATGAGAGAATGACAGACTGCTTCCGCTTTGATCGCCTCGATGTTGGTGTGGGAAGTCGATGGCACAACCGTTGTTCATCTCGGGGTGGATATATACAGTATGTATATAGTATATCGCCATCGTTATGCATGCTAGTGGCGGACGGGTATGGTACAGCCCTGCAAGCATTGTGCCGTTGGCAATGCCGGATTGTGCGATATACAGATAGACATCAAAAAGCCGGCCGCCTTCAAGCATAGACAGAGCATGGAAAGGAGGAGTAGACACCTTCCCGCGGGAGGGAAGACCTACCTCATATTAAAAAGCCTTCTTCTTCCCTTCCAGGTATAAGCTAGTATTGTTAGTCTTTGCTTTATCCGCCTCTCCTCTCTTTATAATCCTACTCCTATGAGTGACGAAGTAGAGGTGGCACCCCCGTTTTCTTCTTCTTCTTCTTCTTCTTCTTCTTCTACGAGCTAGCTGGTATACTGGACTGCGAGTAGGCGTTTAGGTAGGTAGGTAGGTCCGAAAAGAAAAAGAGAGGAGAGGAAAGGAAAGGAAAGAAATAAGAAGGGGAGAGAAAGAGGAGAAGAGAACTAAAGTATAAGAACTAAAGTAATACCTCGCTGAAATAGTAAGGGTTAGGGTTAGGAGATCAAAAATAGTAAAAAAGATAATATTAAAAGATCTAGAAATAAAGTGACCCTAACCCTAATAAGATAAAGAGTAAAGGTTGTTTTTGCCTCGAGAGGAAGATGGGAAGATCGAAAAACGAGGAAACACATAAGAGATAAGGGTATCCACATCTACCGTTATGCTGTAAGCGAGCATCCCTTCCCTAACGCGTATGAGAAGGAGAAGAGAAAGTAAAAAAAAGAAAAGAGGGAAGCCGTCAGCGATACTCTTAGTCGAGGGGTAGTAAAAGTAAAGAACGATAAGCAAGCACTTTGCTTAATTGACGTAAGTCTACATATAATACGTGAACAGGAGAGCCACGAAGTCTCCCTCCCGCATCGTCGACGTACACTAATAGTACCTAACCCCTTTCCTTCCCTTCCCCTCAACCCCTCCTCCCGATATCCTCCCATCACATCTTCCGCTTCTTGACACCAGCCGCCGAAGCCGGCACCGGCGTCGCCCCAGCCAGATCCTCCATCGGCGTATCCTCACCCCCAGTCGCGGAGCCAGTCACACCACCACCACCACCACCACCACCACCAGCC
>JADQAV010000048.1:0-20446 GCA_019775845.1 Myrmaecium sp. VS I D KN 1
TGAGGGCAGAGTGCGCAGAGCTGCCTTGTAAAATGAGGGGGTCTAAAACCAATTCAGCTTGGTGCTTACATCACTGGGGTTGCTGATAGTAATCCGTGGGGTGGCGTATAGTGTCTCCCCTCCTCACCTCTCCAGAGTCCAAGCAAGGGTGAAGGGGCTGACCAAAACACGCCCCACCCGTTCTCCACCTCACAAAATCACCCACAAACAAAAAAACCAAGCCAGCCGACCCACCCATGAAGCAGAAAAAGAAGAAAAAGAAGAGGAAAAAGAGAAAAAAAAAGAGAAGAACAGAAAAAATGAGGCTATCCCGACTTGAACGGAAAACCTTCTGGAAACCCCCTCTGTGCTATCCCAGAGACCTGGAAAGCCAAGAGAATGTGTGATATTCCACATGACACTGGAATCAGACGCGCTACCATTGCGCCATAGCCCCTATTTCTTGATTCTTCAACAGCATGCTGTGAGAAGACTGGTTGGTTGATGAGTAAGCGGGTTGTGTTGCATTCTTATTGTGTTAGTGGTGGTGGTGGTGGTGGGTGAGCGGAGGCAGAAACGTGTTGTGCCTGAGGCGTCGAGGGTGTCGGCGCAGACACACCAGCACCAGAGACAGCATGATATTTAGAACTACTTCTGATACTGAGTCACCCACTCCCGATCGCCTCTCAGTCGCCTCTTTTCCTCTCCCCTCCATCTCGCGAGAGGAAGCGCCGGATCGGGCCGGGGTGAAACCGATCCATACCTCCACTGCGGCAAACGTGTTTCAAGGATCGTGCAGATCGGAGGAGGGGGTCTACCCTATAATCTATGTACAGTTTCGAAACAAGGTGTGAGTGAGGTGATGACGGTACGGGATTGATGGACTACTCGTTGATGAAGATGAGTAAGTATATCTCACTGTACTGTGAGAGCAAGATGGATATTTCTCCATTTGCAGTACAGAGCACTGGTTGAACCTCATTCACACCCACCGGACGGCGGCGCCTCCATAACAATATGGCAGCCGTGCAAGCATGAAACAATCAATACACACACTCAAATACCCACCAGCCACTACTACTCCGTATATTAAAACCGAACAGGCCAGCGGGACGCACCTCCCGCAGTGGAGAAACTTCAACCTCTCATCGCACCAATCCGGATCGACCTTTCGCTCAGCCTTGTCCGCGGCAACGCGACACACCGCCCTCCTTACCTCCCTACCTCCACCTTCATATATAAGCTTGTATACAAGGAACGCTTCCGAAACGCGCCGGCGGGCCGGGTGTTATATGTACAATACTATGCATATTGGGGACCTTTTCGCTTTTTTTACTCGGGAAGGAAGGAAAGGTGCAGATCTGATCGGTTTTGGGGTATAGTGAATGAACACCCACAGACAGATAGCCTCCATCTGGCTGGTGCGGCGGGTAGACGAAACGGAATAGGTGGGTGGATGCAATCTATGCGATGCCGGGCCGTATGTCTCCTCTTAATGATGTGAGCCGTGCATCCGTTTCGTTTTATCCCCTATATCTCTAATATACATCTTGAAGCTATAGAGATTTATATATATCACTCCCTCACCCACAAACAAACCTTCCCTTCCCCATCCCTCTCCTTTACCCAACTTGTCCCACGGCGTCTTCATCCCTACCTCATCCGCCATGAAGACTCTCGCCCTCCTTTCTGGCCTCGTGGCGCTGGTCGCCGGCCACGGTTACGTGGACAACGCGACCATCGGTGGTGAATTCTACGAGGTACATTACTCCCTCTCACACTCACACCCTCCCACTTCCAGCCAACATACCTAACATACCACCCACCACAGTTCTACCAACCCTACACCGACCCCTACACCTCCCCAACCCCGGAGCGGATCTCCCGACCGATCCAAGGCAACGGGCCCGTCACCGACGTCACGCTGATCGACCTGCAATGCGGCGGCGACACCGCCGACGGCGTCTCCGGCTCGCAGCCCGCCGCCCTGCACGCCCCCGCCGCCGCCGGCTCGACCGTGACCTTACACTGGACCCTCTGGCCCACCTCGCACGTCGGGCCCGTGCTCACCTACATGGCCCGCTGTCCGGACACCGGGTGCGATGAGTGGTTGCCGGGGACCGAGTACGTTCCTTTCCCTCCCCAAAAAAGCCCCCATTCCCCCCACAAACCTACCACCTACTAACCACCACCCCCCCTCCCCAACAGCGCCGTCTGGTTCAAAATCGCCGAAGCCGGGCGGAACGGCACGAGCTCCATCTGGGGCGACACGCCGCTCATGAGCGCGGGCAACAGCGGGTACCAATACACGATCCCCTCTTGCCTGAAACCGGGTTACTATCTCGTGCGGCACGAGATCATCGCCCTGCATGCGGCGTACACCTACCCCGGCGCGCAGTTCTACCCGGGGTGCCATCAGCTGAATGTGAGTGGGAGTGGAACCACCGTGCCGGCGGATTTGGTGAGTTTCCCCGGTGCGTATAATGGGAGTGATCCCGGGATTACGTATGATGCGTATCAGGCGACGACGTATACGTTGCCGGGGCCGGAGGTGTTTAGTTGTTGAGTGTGGTGAGGGGAGAGAGAGGTGGAAAGAGGGGGGATGGGTTGGAGATTGGAGAATGGGATTCTTTCCCGTGTTGACAGATTCATGGAGACTTGGTGGATGATGGGGTGAAGTGATACAAGCTGTTGTATGTAGCAGAAACAATTCGATATCAATCACAAAGAAAGAAAGATGGGGAGAGAAAACAAGCCAAGTAAGGTATGGAGGACATGATCATTCACTCACAATATCCTCATATAATTTCTCTCCTCTTCCTGAACAAAACTAAAATATCACCACCTTAGCCACATAGAAAAGCATCGCCAGGCTGCACGGTCCTCCAAACCCGCATACTCCTCCTGCCATGTGACAGCTGCGTGTGTCGACCTACAACCTTGTCCACACCACGAGGCTGCATCGTTTTCGCCTCCGCCATAAAGAACACGCCCTCCGCCATGCCACTCCTGACCAACGCGCATGGCACCGGCAGCGAGCCCGGGACCCGAGTCTGCGCCACTATACGACGTACAAACCCTCGATTATACTCTCATTACTGGACGAAGCAGAGTAGCCCTCAAGTACAAAACCCAACGCCTCGCCTCCGCCCTTCACGAGGACGGAAGAACGGTGGTGCAAGAGAAGTCAGGCATGCACTATGTCGGGTCAGTCACACGCGCTCAGCTTGCACAATGCGGCCTCAATGCTGTGAGGGGGATGATACTTCGCACTAGGTAGCCAGCGGGACATAAAACCTGAGCCGCATACACACCCACACTCATAAAAACCGAGACAGAAAAAGACACACACACACACCCAGACACACCCAAACCCGACCCAAAAAGAAAGAGACTCGCCCCACAACAGCCATGCCACCACAACAACCCCCAACAACCTTCCTCACCACCCCCATCCTCGCCAACGCCCACAGCATCTCCCCCGCACACATCCTCACGCAACTCTGCGACCTACGCGCCTACCTCCCCACCTCGCTCTTCCACCAAGAAATCCTCAGCACCTTCTACCTGACACACCTGAGCCGGGTGGTTCAAGCCGGGGTGGTTCTATCAGCCACACACCCCCTTCTCCAAAAAACCTCCCCCCATCCCTCCTCCCGCCTCCACCCCTCCACCCGGCCAGAGATCCGCCTCCCAGCCTCGCATCCGCTGGCGCCGTATCTACCTGCTGGTGGCGCGGTGCCGTGGTTGGGGGAGGGACCGTTGTTTTTTGATGGGGGGACGTAGGTGCCGATGGGGGAGAACACGGGGAGGCCGGTGGGGGTGAGGGGGGGAGTGAGGGTGGTGGGGGTTTGGCCGGAGAAGGTGGTTTGGTGAGTTGGTGGGGAGGAGGGGGAGGGGGAAGAGGGGGGAGTGGCAGAGGGGGGAGTGGCAGAGGGGGGAGTGGCAGAGGGGGAGGTGGATGTGAAAGCTAGAGTGAAGGATGGAGAGGTGGAGGATAGGAGAGACGCCCTGGAAGATGACAATGCAGGGGACGATATGGGTACGGATGTGGATTCATTCTACTACACGACCGATGGGATGGATTACTCGGATGACGACGAGGATATCTATGAGACGGAGGTCGAAACACCAAACTTCCGCTGTGATGCCGAGGATGATGCCACGGTAGTGGAAGAGGTGGAAGAACAGGAAAAGGAGCAGCAGAACGGCTTAGATCACCATCTGCCGCAGCAACAGAAGCAGCAGCTGGGGAAGCGAAAGTATCCTGATCACCATCAACCGGCGCCGCCGCCGAAGCGGCAGCAGCAGCAGCAGGAGCAGCAGAACCAACAACCAAAACAACGACCGAACGCAGCTCCATCAGCGCTGTCCGGATACCCAGTCACCACCTCTATCTCCACATCCAAGGCTTCTTTCACGGCCGCAAAAACCACCATCCCCTCCTCATCATCCGTCCCCTTCTCCTCAAAACCCATCTCCTCCACCTCCCTCCCCTCCTTCCAGCGGTCCCCTTACCCTTTCACCTTCGCTCCCTTTCCCTTCTCGCTCTATACCCACTCCAGAACCGCTACATCCGGACCGACATCCAGCACGCACACCAACTCCATCCCAAGCGGCGATGTCCCTCCGATACCATCTCAATCCGGGCCAACGGCTAGAACACATACCGGGTCGATTCAGGGCAGTAATGCTTGGCTGTGTGTTAGCGGGGATAAAGACCAGGGCCACGAGAAGGACAAGACCAACGACAAGCACAACGACAAGCACAACGACGAGCAAATCGACCAGGACAATGGTCTTGGGCATAAGCGGCAGTGCCGGTTGCAGCAGCAGCAGCAGAAGACATGGCAGCAGCAGCTCAGAACCCAGCAACAGACGCGGCACCAGCAGAAGCACCGCCAGCATCAGCAGTCACAGCAGCAGGAGACGAGGCAGCAGAAAGAACAGGAGCACCACCAGCCTCAGCATCAGGAGCAGCCGCAGAACCAGCAAAACCAGCAGCAGCACCAGAAGACGCGGCAGGAGCAGCAGCAGCAGCCACGCCAACCTCAGAATCAACAACCCCACGATCCAGCGCAGCAGGCCGACTTCCCCTGCACCAACCCATCCTCCACCATCAACTCCACCCTGAATTCCTTCGACTCCTCCATAAGGTCTACCAACCACTCGTCCGCCAACGCTTCCTCCACCCTCAACCTCCCCTCATCCATGGACATCAACACCAACTCCACTACCCTCGACTCCACCACCTCCAACCTCCCCCCCATGCACTCCACGAACTCCACCCTCAACTTCCCCTTCCCCACATCCCCCTTCAACACATTCCCCTCCTTCAACTCCATCGACATCCCCTCCCTCGACGCCATCAACGACGTAACCGATGAGCAAGCGCTGCGCGCACTGTTTTTGGATCCGTGTTGGGATTGGGGTGTGTGCTAAGCTGAAGCTGAAGCTGAGGCTTGGAAGCTCGAGCTTTAGGGTTAAAGCTGGAGCTTAAGCTTTAAAGCTCAAGTCAACGCTAAGTTAGACGGACTGCCCGGGGAGGACGTTGGTGGTTGGATGGGTAGGTGGGCGAGCGGTGTTGGGTTTGCTTTGTTGAAGGAAGGGGGGTGGGGAGGTGGAAGGGATGGGCAGGGGGGGGAGGGAGGCGCAGGGTGGAGGGGGGAGGTTGGATCTGGAAGATGGGAAGGAGGGGTGGTTGAAGGGAATGGAAAGAGGATGAGGGGATAAGGGGGGAGCATGGCACGGCGGCGTCTACGAGGAGATGAGACATCATCGATCTCCAATAGCAGCAAAGCCACAGTAACAGAACCCAAGCAACAGCAAGTATTCTTATTCCTGTTCCGCATGTACGAGGGAAAATAACGGAAAGGAAAAAGAAGAAGAAGAGAAGGAAGACGAGGAAGAAGAAAGAAAGAAGCCTTGATGCACTAACCAGCTTTCCTTCATCCATCCGGCATCTCCCATGCATAGCATACGTTATTTTAGCTCGTTTGAGTTGAACTTTGTTCATTCATTCACTGTTCACGGGTTGCTAGTTACTGCTCCCAGCAAAAGCGACGAGGAAAGAAGAAAAAGGAAAAAGGAAAAGACTTTCATATCCATTGCTCCGCTCCGTGTGACGCTGAGTCAGTATACACGAAAAGAGCGGGCTTACTTAGACAAGAAACCCGTAAGCAAAAGGAAAAGTGGAGAGTGGAATACAAAATTTCTTGTGTTTTGCCATGCCACGTTGAAACCTCTGTTTGTCCTTTCAGTAGGGTGCTTTTGTTCTCTCTTCCGGACCTCACTTGCCATTGAGCAAATAGGACCGTGGGAAAGGTTGGTATCAACGATCCGTGGGAAGTTCTGTAATGTAACGGTGCCAGGCAGAACAGAAGACACACAACCACTACCAGCCCTCATCCTCATCATCCTCGTCATCATCCGCAGGAACAGCAGTAGCGGTTTCAATGACGGCTTGCGCAGTAGTAGTAGTAGTAGCATCATGAGCATCAGCGACAGCATCTCCAAAGCCCTCCTCCACCGAAGAAGAAGCAGGAGCATGGAAGCCATCAGCCTTGCCAGCACCGGAGTTCGCATCGGCAGCAGGAGCAGGAGCATCCCACTCAGCATTATCCCAGGCTCCACCAGAAGTCGCAGGTGCAGCGTTCCAGTCACCCGCGGCTGCAACAGAGCCAGCAGCGTTCCAATCGCCGGCCACTTCGGGAGCGTCCGTCGCCCAACCACCGGCAGTGCCGACGTCGGTGGGATCAAGGACGGCGCCGCCGACATAGCCTGCGAATTCATCTTCCTTGGCGGGTTCGGTGCACCGTTTGCGGGTGTGGCCCTCTGCGTGAGATGGTCAGTGGTCATTCCTACACAGCGAAACAAAGAGGTATAACAAAAAACTTACTCCGTCCACAATTGTCGCAGGTGACACGCGACCAGTCCTTGGGCTGCGGACACTCCTTAGCCATGTGGCCCTTGCCATCACAGTTGCGGCACTTCATGACCCTCGGATGAGGACACTCGCGGGCGATATGTCCAACCTCGTCGCAGTTATGGCACGCGCGTCCGCCGCCGTTGCTCGGGTTTGGGCAGTCGGCCTTGCGATGGCCGGTCTGGCCGCACTTGAAGCACGCGTTGGCCGGAGGGGCGCCGCTGCCGCCGCCGCCGCCGCCACCGGCAGGTCCGCCACGAGGGTGCGCGGTCACTTGAGTGTATCCGCCGCTGGCCATGTCGGCGACGTCGTTGGCTTGGTCGGCCCAGGATTCGCCGGCGGCCTGGCCGGAGGTGGCAGCCCAGTCGGCGATGCGGGTGGACATGTCCTTTTCCTTTTGCGCGAGAGCGGCCTCGCGGGCGGCGAGCTCGGCGTTGCGCTTGTGCGCCTTGCCGTTCTGGTGGGTGTTCCAGTCCTTGGTCTTGATGGTGCGAGTGCAGGTCACGCACTCGGTCCATTCGGGTTTGATGTCCTTGACCGGAGCATACGGGTTAGATCCGCCCCACTCCATGATGGTTGTCCTTGGTAGGGTGTTGTCTGTAGTCGAATGGGTGGACTGAAAATGAGGTTTTTGACGCTCACTCAGGCGCGAGTTGACGGGTACAGAGGGAGATACAGTCGATGTTCGCTGGAACAAAAACGACGTTAGCAACCGTCAAATCAGGTAATGTAAAAAGGCAACCGAGGCCTCGAGTGATGCGATTGACCACGGAAGGCTCGACCGACGTGTCGTCGTTCGCCGTGAGTGTTTCCACTCCCGTCACATCACGTCGGCGCGCGTCGCAGTCGCAACACGTCCAGCGAGACCGACACTCAGACAGCAAAGCAAAAGGACGACAACTCACCTCAACAGAAAACACCGTCCGGAACGCACAGTGACGAAGCTGGAAACGAGGACGTGGCAGAAAGTGTAGCGTGGAGAAAGGTGAGAAGTGGAGGAAAGAAGGAAGCAAAAAGAAGGAAAAGGTGATGTGAAGAAGTGACGACGAGCCCGAAAGAAATAGCAAACGAAGCGACCGCACGGCAAGGCAACGGACGGGACGGACGGGCCCCTGTCACGGGGACGGGCTGAGGCTGAGACGGGAACGGCATCTTTACCTAAGGTATATATCAACCTGAGGCAGGAAGGAGGCGGGAAGAGGAAGGGGCAGAAATGACTTGGATGCCCTGACTGAAAGTAGGTATGACGCACTTGACTATTTTGGATAGAACGAAGATAAACGATATAAAGAAACCGACATGGTAGTAGTAAGGACCATACTGTATGTACTGAGGTATGTGCTACTACTAATATCCGCCGATGAATCCGATCGTCGGCTATAGGAAACATAAAATACCAGTACTTACCTTACCAAAGAAGCCCTCCGATCGGATAGTACAGTACATAATGCACCTACCGCACGCACCGACAGCAGTACGGTAGTAGGATCTCCGAAGAAGGGGAGAAAAAAAAAGGAAGAAGAGAAAGAAAAAAGCACGGCGGGAAGCCGCATGACACAACGCCCTCTCCCGTCCGAGCCGGACAAGAAAAGCACCGAGACAAACAAAAGAAAAGAAACAAACGAGACCAGACGACTGACGAGAAACGACACACGGGAGGACAGGGGTAGCAAACAGCAAACAGTAAAGAGCAGCAGCTAAGACCAAACCAAGAACCGAACATGAGACACGGGCCGAGGAGGACGAGGGAGGGCAAGGGAAAGAACTGATGTGAGTACTCCCGTCACAGGCCGGCAGTACGACAGGAGGTCGGTCGTACCTAGTCTAATACACCGCCAATTCATGCGCTCCCGCTCCCGCTCCCGCTCCCGCCTCGGCGGATACGGTACTTAGCCTGCCAGGTCATTCATATATAGAAGCCCCGAAACGGTAATTAAAGCATGCCAAACGAGAATTCACAAGGAGAAAGAAAGAAAAAGAAAGAGGAAAAAGAAATATGATATAAGATATAAGGGAATCAAAAGAGAGAGAAAGAGAAAAAAAAATGCAGCGTGAGAAACAAGAAAAAAAAACAGATAAATCCACCCCCCTCACCACCCCTCCCCCTCTCCCTCATCCCCCACAACCCCACCCGCAAACCCCACAACCCTCACCCCCACCCCCTCCACCGCCCTCCTCACCTCCTCCTCCTCCTCCCACCCCCACCCTCCGTCCACCAGCAAACCAGGCACAACAACCTTCACCTCGCCCGCCCAGCCCGCCACTTCCTCCCCCTGCCGCCGCCACTGCAACTGCTGTGCAATCACCGCCTCTACGGCCGCCGCCGCGACTGCGGTTAGTGGGTCGAGATCCATGCCCTGTGCGTGGGCTAGTTGTGTTGCGGGGCGACGGGCGCGACCACGGGAGGAGGGTGAGGAGGTGGAAGAGGAGGCAGGGGAGGGAGGATGGGGCGGATGGAACAACGACGCCCTGGAGGAGGTTTGGATCAGCATTCGGCTGCACGCGAATAATAATAGAATCCCGGATAGCGCATCGCTTGGTGTTTTTGGAAAAGAAAGAGGGGGCTAGGCTATCTAAGGCGGGACGAGAACTTACGGCAGCGCGAGCACGCGCATAGTTTCCTTGTACGCAGAGGAGCCGGGGATGTGCAGCTCCGGCGGCGGGTGCTGGGTTTTCGTGTGGGGATGGTGCAGGGTTGCGGTGCTATGGGTTGGACGGAATAGACGTTAGGGGAGGAGGAGAATTGGTTCGATGCGATTTTAGTAGGAGGTAACGTACGCAAAAGTAGGGTGGAATGTGAGGATCATGATGGGGATTTCTTGGTGGTGGTCATGGTGATGGTGATGGCTGAGATGCGAGAGATAGCTGTGCAGGCTGGACGGAGGGAGGAGGTAGCAGAGCAAGAGTAGTAGGAGGAGGGAGTCGATGATGAGGAGGATGGTGTTGCTGTTCTTTGGTCCTGCATCTGGAGAGTCTTGGTGATTCGGTGGGATGCTGGGTTGCTGCTTCGTCGTCTTCGCTTCCGTGGTTGAGGCGGACATCTTGCGGGACTGCGCATTGGACTGGAACGGAGGGAAAGTCGAGATGGGAAGGGCATTTTGTATTGAGTTATACAGTAGGTAAATGAGCACGCGAGCACTATCTAAATAAAGGAAGGTTGAAGGATGTAAGGTTCGCGAAGGAATGCGGGAGAGTAGGTTGGCGTTGGAGCGGAAGCGTTAAGGTCAGGTTAGGTATACTCTCTATCCTGGCGTGCCTGGGCGGACGTTGGCGCGTCGCGTCAAGCGGAAATAAGCGGTGGTCTGCCCTTACCTCAGTTAAACTCAGCCGAACGATTGTTGAGCAGCCAATCAGGGTGGTCGATACTGCGTAAGGAACCCCGATGGTAATCGGGGTCTGAGAGACTTTGGCGCTATTTTATATATCGGCGCGGATAGCTTTTTATAGTAAAGTAGACGTGATTTTCTAAGAATTCGAGCGTAGTAACCACGGCGTACTATTTATTACTTTCTATATAGATTTAAAGCGCTTATTCTATACTCTATTCGATCAGATTTCTGCTAATTAATACGCGTGTTTAAGAGGCTTTTTTACGGGTTCTTTCGCAGGCTTTCTCGCAGACTTCCTCGTAAGCCTGCCGCAGCCTCTTAAGGCTTACTCGCAGGCCCTTTCGCAGGCTCGCTCGCAGGCCCTCAGAGCGCCCTCAGGCCACGCAGGCTTCCACGCAGGCTTCCACGCAGGCTTACACGCAGGCTTACACGCAGCCCCCCTCGCAGCCCCCCTCGCAGGCCCCCTCGCAGGCCTGTTTGTAAGCCCTCAGGTGCCCCTGAGGGCTCCCTGAGGGCTCCCTGAGGGCCTCCCTGAGGGCCCCCTGGGAGCCCCTGAGGGCCCTCTAAGGGCCATTTTCAACCATTAAAAAGGGCACCAGGTGGAAGTCACGCAGGCCTTCTAGTATCCCCTGTGAGTAAGGGCCCTCACCAGTATCGTGGCGTTAGTAGTAGTAGTAAAAAGGAGGGTTAAAAGGGGAGAAGTCCGCACCGCTATATAAATTTAAAATCGCCTTAAAAGAATAGCCGCCTTATAATTAACGCCGTGAATAAAAAGCTATTTATATCATTAGATAAAGTATATTTATATCTAAAGGGTATTAAGTTTCTAGAGCTTAATATTACGTCGTTAACTTTTTATAATTTTTTGAAGTAATTAAAATCGGCTTTTTAAAAGAAGTGCGTTCCGTAATAAGGCGCCAAAAGATCTCAGACTAACTTGAGATAGCCGTATCAATACGCCAAAGTTGGTCTGAGCTCGCTGAGGTAAGGTCTGCCCATCTTTTTCCCGGCATTCCTTCAACAACAACACCAACACCACCCCACGTACCCCATCACGCACTCCATGCTCCAATATGCGATGCCTGGAAGTTCGTCGTATATGGATCATGTTGGTGCACCTTTACATAGCGCAGGGATGAGTTCCTACACATCGCGGCCGCGTATGCTGCTGTACGTACAGTACCAGTATGTTTCTAGGAGGGTCACCTCAATTTCATTCTTTCTGTCAACGCTGCGAGTAATTATCAATATTCCATGATTTATTTCTCTTCGAATCGTCACGTTCGTCTTATTCACGTCTACATCTCTTTTCCATCTCCGTGTGACTTCATAGAAGAAGGTGTTTAGTACCTCGTCCGCTGTCGCGATGCGACTCAAGGCGACTTGGAAACTGTCTGCAATGGTAGAAGCAAATGTCCTCTGTCAATTGTGACAATGGGGATTCGATGCAAAATAGAGGTCACTTGTTTGTCTTTCTCGACGATGGAATATCGACTCAACTCCAGCGGATGGACGCCCTTGCTGCTTGGACGGACATCGAGCCGGACTGGAGCTGCGGTCCAATATCGCCCATCGAACATAGTCGCCCGTCAGATCGGTGTCTGGGTGGCAATGCTCTACCCCATTACAGCTCTTGCTAAGATCACAGAGGATGTCAATGGGGAAGAGAATTCACTAAAGAGGATGGATGGCCCAAAGACCGGGAACAGTGAGCCTCGATCGACCCCATTCCGCCTCGACAGCGAACAGCGCCCCAGGTCTGACATTTGCCCTCAGCGTCCTGAATCCTCGGCCAGCGGAGCATGAGCGAACCTGGAAAGGGATGCGTGTCATAACGCATCACATTTCCGCTAGGCAACGCGGTTGCAGTCTCGTTTGCGCAGGCGTTCAACGGCTACGTGACCGCTCAACGTACGCGACGGTTGCAGAGCGTGAAAAGTGCAGGTTGCGAATGCATTCACAACAACCTACCTCACCTTCCCACCAGCACAGGTGAAAGGCCACAGAGGCGCCGTCCCTCCTCACAGATCTGCGGTCTTCCAGAGAAGGCGAGAGCAGTTCAACGGTCAGGGTCACAGTCCAAATATTTACAGCGAAGTCGCTCTCCTGCGCAAGGCGGTGAACATAGGAACTTTCACATGTAACGCGCAACATAAACGGTCTTCACCCACCGCCTTTCCAGGCCAGAAAAAAAAGCACTGTCAGCTGGTACGCCCTGCATGGCCAAGAGCAGACTGTAGATAAAAATCTACCGACGCTTTCGCACCTACGACCTAACATCAACCACCTACGCACAAGTTTTCCAAACCTCGCAAGGAAAGAAGGCCGCGACAACAACTCTTTCTTGCGCTTCCGTTTCGCACCCGCGCAGAAGACGTGCACACGCAGTCGCTACTCGAGACACTCCGCACTGCACCAAGAAGGAAAAGAAAACATCAACACACACACATACATCACCAACCGCACCAAAAGAACCCCCTAACCCAGAAAAACAGAAGAACTAAACAACCCACCAAACCACACAAGCAAAAGCAAAAAAAGCAAAATGTCCGCTCATCCCTCCCCCGAGTCCTCCACAACCCGCACAACCCCCATCGCCAACCTTTTCCCGCGTCCCTGGCTCGGACCCGACGCTCCCACCAGCACCACCACCACCACCGCTTCCTCGCCCCCCGCGCAGCCCACCACTCCCAACAACAACAAGAAACCCACCAGCTCCCCCGCCGTCACCGACGGAGAAAAACCCTACACCCCCCTGCACCTCGAAGACCGCGTCCTCCACGCGCGCGCCCAGCGGCGCCTGCGTCGTGCGCGTGAGAGGCGGGTGCGGGAGTTCCTGATGCGGAACGTGGATGAGGAGGAGGGTGAGCAGCAGCGGCAGCAGCAGCAGCAGCAGCAGAAGGAGGAGGAGGGAAAGACCAAGGGAGTCGCCTTCGGTGTGAAGATGGCGGTTGGATTCTTTGGGGTTGTGGGGGTGTGGGTGGTGTTGAGGGCTTTTGCGGGGATGGCTGCTGGTGCTGGGGTTGAGAGGGATGCTGGTGGTGAGGCGGCTTTTGTGCCGGTTCGTGCGACGTTGAGGAGGACGGTTGTGGAGGTTGATGCTGAGGGATGGGAGGCGGAGATGGATGGTGATGTGGCTGCGATGGTTGCTGCGGCTGCTGCGGCGACGACGACTGCTGCGGATGTGGGTGAAGAGTTCGAGTGGGACGACTTCATGACCTTGGGAGATTACTAGAGGGCTAAGATGGGTTGGATCAGCATCCGGCTTAACTACCCCCTACCAGTGGAGGTTGTGAGAAGAGCTCCAGCGAGTTTGAGCGAGCACCTTTTCCTCGTCGGTCTGCCATGATACCTGACACAGGAAATATTCTCTGTATGAAGCTATGCTGTGCTGTATAAGTACAGCTCTCACCCTCTAAACCAGGAGATAGCATGGTACGAAAGTAATAGTAATACAAAGAAGTGACAGCCTATATCCATCCATCATCCGCTGTGGCACACGATTGACACCTCAGGCATCCTCACAAAAAACCAACCCCGCTTACATCATCCCAATCATCACCCCTCCCCCATACCATACCACTGCATACCAAGCCCCCACAACCCCACGAATCCCTCCCTCCCTCCTTCCCTCTCATAACTACTTCAACGCCCTCTCAATCCCCTCCATATCCTTCGCTTGTCCCAACCGCTCCAGCCGCTCCGGCACAAACGCATCCAGGTTCCCAGGCGCGCCGCCGTGGTCCCGCGCCGCCGGGTTGTGGCTTCCGGCTTCCAGGTCGGCGCCGGATCGCTGTTGCGAGGTTGCGGTTGCGTTGTTGAGGGATGTTGTCTTTTTGGGGGGGGGGGTGGGGTTAGTTGGTTAGTTAGGCGTTGAGGTCTTTGTTGGATTTGACTTTGGATTTGATTGGGACTGATTGACTTACCTTGTCAACGACTGCAGTGCTGTTTAGCCCGGAGGCCGGGTCGGTGGCCCCGACTTTGGAGGGGACGGATGGGTCGTTTGGCCGTGGTGGCGGCTGGTTGTTGCTGTCGGCGCCGACTGGGAAGGTTTGGTTGGTGAAGGGGGACATGGTGAGCTTTATTACGGAGGCTTTACGTGAGAGCAGAGGGTGTAGGTAAATATACCTATTATTTTTTGAAGCGTCGTTGAAGGTGAAATGGGAGGGAGTCCTCAAGATCGACGGGGCGACGTCATAGTTACACCAGCGATCGTTCCTCAACCTCACCACCTCACCTATATGTTCTTCACGACGTGAGGGGTCCTTCCAGTCGCATCAAATGTCTTACGGCTGGGCCTTGACCGTATATACACTTACGGTTTCGTTGTACTTCCTACATATCATATCTATCATCTTCCGGAAATTGTTTTTTTCAGCCCCCAGGAACGCGCTTCATTGCGTTGTCAGTGTTTCTTACTCTAATTTTCGTTTCTCCAGTCCTTTTATTTTGATTTATTCACCGTTCGGTCAGAGTTATTTCGTCTTAACCGTTTGATTACGCCTCCAAGCATGGCTTTTCCATCATTATCCGGCGAGAAGCTGGGATATTCCAGCTTCTCCTTACATTTCCTTCGGCGCATTCCTACAGCTTTAAGTTATCTGGAGGATGAAAAAGACAAAATGCGACAGCTTAACTCTTACGCTCTGCAGTATCTCAGACCTGAGGCTGGCGGTGTGGATCTGCCCGATCGCGCAACTGCTGATGCATTCACTTTTGGGATGACGACGGCGCCTCTTGAGCCTATCGCACCTGGATACATGTAAACTATCCTGCCGTCGACCTCTAGCTGTCCACTTGCGAATACCCTGTCCTGACCCGTAGAATCTCGTCCTCTCAAGGGCTACAAATATGATCAACACGTGAATGTGGACACCGCAAAACCAATCTGACATGCATGCGACCCGGTCGATCGGCTATTACACCCAACTCATCATGCGATATGCAAGGGCCGTCCAACATTGACGGTGCGCGTGGCTGGCGTAAGACAGCCCGTTCAACCGAGCTTGATAGGGCGCTTATGTAGAGCTGAGGACTTGGGTGTGGTGTTCCGTAAGCAGCCCCCTGCAATCCTTCGGCACTTAGCTGGAGGGCTGGCTGACGACCTCTGCCTCAGTCGTGAATGAACACCGCCTGCTCGGCAGTTATGTTGCTCATACTCGGGTCATCCATCAAATATGCGCCCGATGTCTACGTTTTGTGTGTCGTTAAGATTTGCGCCAGCCACATGTACATCCTCGACATCCACGCTTCAATGCTGCCGAGACGCTGCTACTTTCGATTGGCCAGTGCCATCCAATAGACGTCGCCGTCAGTTTTATCATCTCGCGTCTTACGAGAACAGATGTCGACCCATAAATAAGTTGAGAGCTCGTCTCGAGCGCGCTCGGCCATGCACAGTGCAGAGCCAGCAGGTCGTCAGCTGAAGAGGCACCCACAAGGCTCATTACCATGGAGCGGTGGCCGCTGAACGGTGTAGTCTGGAAGTAAAAACGCTTCAAGCCCCATCACGAACAGCTCAGAACGTACCAATGGCAGAGACGGGTGCTTGAAGGCTTCATATCAATGTCCCCGGAGTCGCCGACAGGGTGATCGCTAGTTCATCACAATCTGTGATAACTGAATCCTCCTCAGCCCTCTGACCACCCCCTCGTTCACTTATTCCTGTCAGGTCAATTGCCGATAGTCTTATTCGACGCTCTTGGGCATTCTCGACACCGCAAGATATACGGCAGCTGGGCATTCGGCCTGAGCACATGCTGATTGGGACGTCAGGCCAGGACAGTGAATCACCAAGGATAAATATGGCTCTCCTACTGCCATGAACGCTTTCTCCGTTCGCAAATTTGCTCTTTGCTTCCCACGAACCCCCTCAAATACTTTTGCCATGCGCTTTCTGGATGACTGTCGTGGCGTCCTGGCTCTGCTGGCAGGGCTCCTGACTTTCCAACCCATCAACGACGGCCTGGATATCCAGCACCCTCTCGGGAATGGACTTGATCACCCTGCGTTCGCGCCAGAGGCCGGACCTCCCGATTTCAAAGCGCCGAACGGTCCGCATCACGGGGATCCCTTCATCTGCCGATACCCCAAGATGAAAGGATGGAAGTCTTGTTCCACTCCAAACGATCGGAGCTGCTGGCTGAAAGGTCCGCACGGAAAGAAGTTCGACATTCATACGGATTACGAGACGCAGTGGCCCGAGGGTACGGTTCGAGAGTACGTCCTGGACGTTGATCACATGAAGATTGACGGCGATGGTGTGGTGAACCCCTATGGCAAGGTTTTCAACAAGACGTATCCGGGGCCCTGGATCAAGGCGTGCTGGGGTGATACGATCCGGGTCAAGGTCCGCAATCACCTCAAGTACAATGGAACGACGATTCACTGGCACGGCATTCGCCAGTTGCATGCGATGGAGATGGATGGTGTTAATGGTAAGGCTGCTTTCCCTCGATGATACCCTTCATTGCTCACAAACACAGGTGTCACTCAGTGTCCGATTGCTCCGGGCGATGAGTTCACGTACGAATTTAAAGCTGTGCAATATGGAAGCACGTGGTACCACAGCCACTACTCTCTGCAGTACGCAGACGGTCTGGCGGGCCCGATTACCATCTTCGGGCCCTCCTCGGAGGACTATGATGATGTTCGAGATCCTCTTCTGATGACCGATTGGAACCATCGCAGCGCGTTCATGGATTTCCAGCAAGAGCTGGACCCGAGCAAAGCCGGCCCCCCAGCCATGAATAGCATCCTGTTGAACGGCATTGGGAACTATGCGGGCGCGGACCCTACCGGACACAAGTACGAGCTGACATTCAAGAAGGTAAGAAGAGTGTCTGAAAACGTCTAATCTCCATCGCTGACTGCATGCAAAGGGCAAGAAATACCTCATGCGAATCATCAACACTTCGGTCGACACGACCTTCATCTTCACGATCGACAACCACAACCTCACCATCATCTCATCCGACTTCGTTCCCATCAAGCCCTACAACGCCAGCCACATCGTCGTCGGGATCGGTCAACGGTACCACGTGGTGGTGCACGCCAACCCGCTCAACGACGACCGGCCCGAGAGCGAGCACAACTACTGGATCCGCACGATCCCGGCCGACGGCTGCAGCACGTTCGAGAACGGCAATCAGCCCGACGAACGGCAGGGCATCCTCCACTACGACCGCGCGACCAAGACCTTCCCGACCACCGCGCGCACGACGATGGACACAGCATGCCGAGACGAGCACTACCACGAACTCATCCCGATCGTGCCGTGGAAGATCGACAAGTTCGCCAACGAGGAGGAGACGAAGAAGGCCTTCGACGTCGACCTGGCTCCGGCGCCCGGCCATCCGCAGCCGTCGGATCGGTTCCGGCGATGGCACATTGGCGACCGGCCGCTGTACATCAACTTCGCCGACCCGACCATCCTGAACCTGGACAACACCACCTGGAACCCGGATTACGTGGTCATCCCGGAGGACTACGGGGATGGGGACTGGGTCTTCCTGGCCATCAGCGGCGCAACCGATCCGAATCTGCGGGCGGCACATCCGGTGAGTTTCCCTATCTTTCATCACCTACCTTTTACTGTCCACCACGCATCAACTCCCACAAGCCAACCCTCGCAGTCTAACCGATCCTGCCCGCACAGATCCACCTCCACGGCCACGACTTCGCCCTGCTCGCGCAAGTCTCCAATGCCCCCTTCAACCCGACCAACCTAACCCTCAACCTCAACAACCCACCCCGACGGGACGTCGCCCTGCTACCCGCCTCCGGGTACCTCGTCATCGCCTTCAAGGCCGACAACCCG
The DNA here is from genome assembly GCA_019775845.1 of Myrmaecium sp. VS I D KN 1. Classification (NCBI taxonomy): domain Eukaryota; kingdom Fungi; phylum Ascomycota; class Dothideomycetes; order Valsariales; family Valsariaceae; genus Myrmaecium; species Myrmaecium sp. VS I D KN 1. The sequence continues at coordinate 18,053 of JADQAV010000048.1, forward strand.
GGCAGCTGGCTGCTGCACTGCCACATCGCCTGGCACGCCAGCTCCGGCTTGGCCCTGCAGGTGCTCGAGCGGCAGCGCGCCGCGGCCGCCATGCTTTATAGGAACCCGCGTCGTCTGGCGGAGACGCGGCGTGTTTGCCGGCGCTGGGGGGAATGGTTTGCGGATCCGAGGAACTTGTGGAATCCGGATGATGTTAGGGCGTTTCAGGATGATTCGGGGATTTGAAGGGGGAATTCTGGGAATGGATTGGATTCGTTTGGAAAGAGATTTTTTGGAGGATGGGATCATTATCGTGCGATTGGTTTGCGTTATTGTCGTTTGTCTCCGTTCATAAATCGGAGTTGAATCCAACAATACAGCCCTATCGGGCCGGTTCGCATCCGCAGCATCTCTCTTTCACTCTCCCTCCTTCTTTCTCCTCGCATTGCCGTGATCGTACCCTTACGCGTGTCAAAAAAGGTAAAAGATAAGGCATAAGAAGTGAAGCAAGGACGAGGAGATACATAGAAGCAGACGATGATGTGAGACAAATGCTGCCTAAGCAACACACATCCAAATCTAACAATATCCGTCTAAGTCCATACATCCCGAATCCTGCAAACGGACAACATAACCCCGATGCCGAGTTCACGAAGTCAATTACGATAACCTCCGCTCTTTAAGGTCTCGACTGTGAATCACTGACTAAAATAAGCAGAAAGTGCTCTTCAGCTCGCGTTCCTTTTCCCGGACGCATCCATAAACCGAGTACCGGGGTTAACCGGAGATATGCCCGTTATGCCGGAGGAATCGCCGACCTGATTCCCCGCAAACCCCGCGCCATCGCCTATATGAAAAGGGAGATTCTTGAGTACGAGGAACAGGTGTTGTGTCGATCTCTTCATATCTCTCTGTCGACTATCAGACGGAATACACTCCCACCGCTCCCTCGACCTTCCACAACAACAAACCACGACCAAAAAACCAAAACCTCACCATCATGACCCCATCCACCTTCGCCCGCCCCCCACCACCCAAAGGCTACGGCATGCTCGGTATGCCCCTCAACCTCCCTCACAAAAAACGCACTAACCCACCTCCCACAGGTCTCACGGGCATGTTCTCCACCCCCAAAGTCAGCGCCGCCGAAGCCCTCACCTGCCTGCACACCGCCATCCACGACGGGGGCTGCACCGTGCTCAACGGCGCCGAATTCTACGGCACGCCCACGCACAACAGCCTCACGCTCCTGCGCTCCTACTTCGCCGCCCACCCGGACGACGTCTCCCGCGTGACCGTCTGCATCAAAGGCTGCCTCCTCCCCCCCGGGCCCGACGGCGCGCTGCGCGTCGACGGCAGCCGCGCGGGCGTGCGGCGGAGCGCGGAGGCCTGCGCCGCGGCCCTGGGCCCGGGGAAGAAGGTCGATGTGTTTGCGCCGGCGCGGCGGGATCGGGGGGTGCGCTGGCGGGAGACGTTGGAGGGGTTGAGGGGGGTGGTGGAGGATGGGGTGGCGGCGGGGGTGGGGTTGAGCGAGGTGAGCGCTGCTTCGATTGCGGAGGCGGTGGAGGTGCTGCGGCCTGTGGGCGGGGTGAAGGCGGTGGAGGTCGAGTTGAGTTTGTGGGAGACGGGGCCGTTGCGGAATGGTGTCGCGGAGGTGTGTGCGCGGGAGGGGATTGAGCTGCATGCGTATTCACCGATTGGGAGGGGGTTTTTGACCGGTCAGATTAGGCGGTGGGAGGATTTACCTGAGGGGGATTGGAGGAGGGGTTTGCCGCGGTTTCAGCCGGGGAATTTCGAGCAGAATTTGAAGTTGGTCGCGGAGGTGGAACGCATGGCGGCGAGGAAGGGCTGCACGCCGGCGCAGTTGGCGTTGGGTTGGCTCCGCACGTTGGCCAGGAGGCCGGATATGCCGGTTATTGTGCCGATTCCCGGGGCCACGGCGGTGGAGAGGGTGCTGGAGAATGCGGTGGAGGTGTGGCTGGATGAGGAGGAGATGAGGGAGATTGAGGAGATTTTGAAGAGATGTGAGGTTCGTGGGGATCGCTATGGGCAGGATGCGATGAAGTTGTTGGATGAGTAAGGAGGAAAGGATGTATCTAGATTGTGAATTCATCTTCTCGTGCTAGGCAGTTATAGCAATCTATCTTTCTCTCCTCTCGCTTTCCCCCTTCTTCTTCTTTTACTCTATCAGAACAAAGCCTTTCAAAGCGGAAGACGTGGGAGTTCACATCTGCTTATAAGCGGAGCCTAACAATGCCATTCAAAACAACACCCTACATCGCACACAAAGGAGAAACAAAGGAAGCCAGACAGCACGAACAACCCACATCCAATACAATGCTCCTTTCCAGCCCATCAGATCCGCCATATAGAACCTCCTCCCCACCATCTCCTCCTCTTTCTCCTCTCTATACC